>BCLF01000073.1:1036699-1120397 GCA_001602275.1 Zoysia japonica | reverse complement strand
GCCCCCTGCCACACCGCGCCGCAGCTCCGCGCGGCCCAGGTCGCCGCGCCGAACCGTTGCTCTGCGCCGCGGCACACGTGCCGTCCATCTCGCCACCCGTCTCCATGTCTCCGTCTACAGGGACCTAAACTGTAAAGTCCACTCTCCTCTTAGCCTTCATGGCCAGGCCCTTGATCTTTAGCAAATCAATCTCCTACTCAGCAACTCTAGCCATGGCTCGGCGAGCTCTCTTGACTCTGCTAGCTGTGCACACTGCGCAGACCCCAGCTCCGGAACAAAGACACCTCTATGGCCTCGACGATGAAGATGGCTGGGCCACCTCTCCCTCTGCGGTTGTGAACGATTGGCAGGAGCTGTCCATGGCTGCACCTCTGCAATCAGGGGAGTGGTCGCCACTCCCTGACGGGTCGACCTACCAGTTCACCCTAACCCTCTGCACCAGATATCCTCAGAGCTCCACTCCTCCTATGTGGAGGTACATCCACCTCTGCTGAGGCCAGCGCTCGATCCCACTGAGGGTCTTCTGTCCTCTGCTTCTTCTTCTTCTCAGGCACTACGACCTTGCCCTTCCCCTTCTCCTCTGCAGACGCTCTCTGTCGGCCCATACTGTCAACTGTCACTGAATGACCTACTGCCACTGAAAGCACAACTGACCTCAAAAGATAGGATTAAGGGCTTCTCTCTTAACCCATCCAAGAAAATTCTGGACTGCTGCTGGGAACGCTGTCACTATCCACTGTCCTCTAAACCACTGCACAAGTTGTCACTGCACCACATAGGAATAGATATAGGTTGTAAGCAACGCAGGCAAGTGACACACAAAGATATCCTAGCAGTGGAATAAGGACATATCACCGATCAAATGAAAGAAAGTTGACCAACGGTGATATCGACGAAATAATGCCACAATTCAAATAATAGCAATCATCCAAATTGTGACACTCGTGACAGGAAGACTCAATGCCATATAAAAAAAAGAAAAAGATAACCTCAATATGGCACTAAGTACGGAGAAATATCGACTAATCATGTCAATTGGCAATAAAAGATCAAACTTTTATCAACTAAACAAATTTTCCGCAATTAATTGACTCTAGGGCATGTGGAGTATTTTTCGATGAAATGGAAGAGATAGAAATGATAACCCAAAGGAGAAGAGCTGGAAACCACTGAAAACATGTTGGAAAACACGTCTGGTTGCCTTTAAATCAAAAACCCTACTGAGGGTTTTGTGAGAACAAGGTTTGAGCAAAGGCGACAGCAAGCAAGAGCACGACGGCTTGGGCGCAAGCTAGGGTGACACGCACAGCTGATGGTGAAGCATGGCATGGCGGCGGAGGAGCACGGCACAGCGGCACAGAGCGGTGGCGCGGCACGCTAGGGCACAGACGGCGCGGGCACGGCAGAGCAGGTGCGAGAGCTTGCGGTGGCGAGGAACGCACGGGCAACGGCGGTCGGCGAGGTAGCGACGCTCAGATGAGGAGACGGTCACGCGAGGCGGCGGGCATGGCAACTTCGGCAGTCGGCGGCGATTGGGCACACAGGTTTTGGAATGAGAAAAAAAGAACACACATGCGGGACGGTTAAAACAAATCATCGGCCAAGATTGAAAACAAATGAAATGGAATTGCAGAATCAAGGAAATTCTTTCTAGATTTCAAGTGTCCACATGGAAGAACCAAATATACACCACACTTGTCTAGGAAGGGAACTCTCAAACACTCCTTTGCAAATTGATAACCCTTGAAGGGTTTATAGTTTTCACAAATCCCAATACAATCAAGCAATAAAACCATAGCGAAAAGGAGCCAAAAAGGGAGTGTATGAACCTATGTTCACAGTCCGCGTAAGTGAAAATCTTAGAGACCATTAGACACAATATTCAATGGCATGAATCTCACAATTGCTTTAGTGACTCTTTGAGGAGTGCGTGAATTCATATATGTAATGTAGTCACTAACTCCAAGAGTAACGCCTCCTCCGTGGTTCCTACATGCAATGCATGGCAAACAAGTTAGCTAATGCAAGGAATTTAAAACATGCCATGTAGATGCAAGCAAATTAAAGGACATTGCATAAAAGAAAACTATCCAACACCAAGTTTGACCCATCTCAAGCTTATTGACCATAAGCCCACCGCTTTGCCTTGAGATAGCCAAACCACCTTCTCAAACACTTCCCCCATGCTTATGAATATCTCAAGATGGTTAGGCGTTGACTAATTTTTTTTTGTTCTTTTCTTTTATCTTTTTACACATGATGCATGATTTTGCATATAAATCTAGTCCACGAAGGAGTCCTAACTACCATGTAGGACAAGAAAAGAAACCTACTCTACTATGTACAAGAGAAAACCTCCTTTCTTTTCTCCTTGATGAAGAACTTCTTCCTGAACTTTCTCTTTGACTTTTGTTCTTCATCATCACTCTCGCTTGAAGCTTGCTTCTTGTTCTCCTTCTTGAGCTTGGGACACTCCTTTGCAAAATGGCTTTTCTTGCCACAATTGGAACATCTGGAGTTCCGCTTTGAGGATGACGGTCTTCCCTTGTAAAAAAGCTTCTTCATTAGGAGTGCAAGGTCCTCATTGTCGCTCTCATCATCCTCCACCTTCTTTTTTTTTTGTTCTTGTCATTGGAAGATTCTTCAACTTGAAGAGCAAGATTTTTGGGCAATGGTATGTCGGTGGAGGTGCCCAACATATATCCCTCATAAGCCATATGCTTCCCAAGCATGACATCCATGGACAGAGTAGCCAAGTTGGCTTGGAAGAGACACGTGACAATGGAGTTGTTGCTTGGCAACAACAATCTTAATAGCTTCCTCAAGATCTCAACATTATCAATTTTGCTCTTGAGGCCAAAGGCATTGATCTCCTCTACCACTACATGCAAACGAGAATAAACATCGTTAACCTTTTCATGTGGCAACATAGTGATCGAGTCATATTTGTTCTTGAGAACATAATAGTGCTCTTCCTTAGCCTTGGTGGAGCTTTCATAAATGTTTTGCAATTGAGACCATATTTCATTAGCGGTGCAAAATGCATTGATTCTAGAAAACACATTTTTAAAAATGCGCGCAAAGATAGCATTCTTGGTCTTTGCATTGAACTTGATAAAAATGAGATCAAGTCTCTCACTTGCATTTGTAGCGTTTTGAGTCACAAGTCGTGTTTTCTCATTGATTGACTTTAGGTAGGCTTGCATACGGGCCTTCCAATATGAGTAATCGTCCTCATCGAATACGGGTGGATTTTTTATCCCGTTCGGCATCCTTTCTCAAGGTAGTGAAGCTCAAAAATGAGTACTTGGCTCTGATACCACATGTAAAAATCAAGGACACCGAGAAGAGGGGTTGAATCGGTGGACTTATAGGACTTAATTCGTTATAAATTTAAACTATGAGACTCAAACAACAACAAGAGCAACCTACACAAATCTAGTAGACCAAGACCCCTAACAATGCTAGTGATAATTAAAAGACAACAAGCAAGCACTAGCACGATAGCCATCTAGAGGAATCACAAAGCAACCTAACAACTCTACTCAACAATATGAAATGCGAAAAGTAAAGACAGAGAGTCAAGAGAATGCTCAGCGATTTTTCCCGAGGTCTCGGATGATTAGCGCCTTCCTCTAATCTTCGCTGGACCACTCCTTTTGGAGTCCCTATCCCTCCCGTCGTTCTCGGAACGATGCTCACAAGGTACACTTCACTCCTGGAGTGAAGTCACCGACGGCCCTGCTGTAGCGAACAATACCCAAGTGCTAGAGCAAGCCACCAAGGCTCGGGCGCTCCCTCTTGGTGTCTCTTTCGAGCGGGGGACCCGAAACCGCTCACAAACTTAGCATCGTCTTTCGCAATCTCCTCGGAAGCTCGAACACCGACTCCTAGCCCGTCTAGGCTACCAAGACCAAGAGTAATAGGCAAAGATCACTCCTCTCAAATCCCCATAAGCTCTAGAAGTGTATGAATGCTTCTATCACTCTCCTACTAGCACCAAAGATCTCCAATCATGTCTTGTGCTCTCTTCTTGGTGTCCCTTGGCGTCTCACAGGTTTGCTCCAGCAATTCAGACCTCAGGCACATGGCAAAAATGTCCACCTCCACGGTTTAAATAGGCTCCAAGCCCAGAAACAACCATTGAAACATGATGTCATAAGATGTCTACTTTTGCTAGTCACCAAACTGTCCGTTGACTACTCACACCAGACTGTCCGACGCACCATCGGACTGTCCGGTGACTTTGTCTTCTCGCAGACCAGGGAAACACCCTCTCTGGAATCCATTGCATATGACATCAGGTTGTCCGGTGCATACCTTCACTAGACTGTCTGGTGTCTCTCACGTTTGGACTCCCAGAGACACCTCTTCTAGACTTCATCTTCTGGCTCATCGGACTATTCGGTCATTGCACCACCGGACTGTGCGGTGACATCTTCCCTTCGACTCTAGAGAGCACCTCTCTCTGGACTGGCTTCTTCTAGCTCACCAGACTATCTGGTGACCTCACCGGACTGTCCGGTGGCTCATCTTCTTGTGCCTTTGTCTTCAACTTCACTTTGGCTTATCTTGCTTTGCTTCCTCTGCCATCTTTAGTGCTTTCTGAGGTAGCTAAAAACATTCATACCCCCTAACACTTGTATGACTTGACCCCCCCCTTAATAGTACCGACGATCCTATGGACTCTCTAGCTAGTCCTTAGCCTTGGACCACCGAAGCTCGAAACTCCTCTTCTTGAGATCATCCTTTTCACCATCAAGGAAGCCCACCATGTTGTAGAGATTAGCGGGGTGGTACCTATAATCACAACGGTTACCTATGGTGTTCATTCAATCAACAAAATCAAATCATACCTTTTAGGGGACTTCAAAGGTCATGAAGTTTACATTGGGATAACAGAGATCCCTGTGGGGCAAGATAATAAAATTGGACTATTTTAAAATAAAAAATCTTGCCTCTTTTTAAACTTGCATTTAGCACTTGAGCTAGCTTTAATCCTTGAGACAAACCTTGCATGCATACATTGTTGATAGGTAGTGCGCGGTTTGCTGAGTATTCACGTACTCACGGCTTTTCACGCCCTTCTTTTTTAGAGGTCAGCTAGAAGGTCGTTCCCATCTACTTTCCAGTTGTGGTTTGAGGTTTGCTCCTGCACTCGAGTTACCTGAGGGGGAGGGTCATCTTGGTGCTTGCTTCCGCCATCTGTTTCCGTTGCTGTATTAGTCATTGGATTCTCGATAGTATCGTTTCACCTTGAGATGTTCAGTAAGTTTTATGGATGATCTCGTTGATATAATTTATCTTATCCTTGTTTACTCATTCTTCATTCTCACTTGTGATAAACGTGCTTACCAACCTCGTATCGGTGAAAACACGTAAGACCAGATCTTACCGAAAGGTAAGATAACCCAGTCGTTACAGTTTTAATTAGAGTTCTACAAACACAACGTAATTTCATCTAAGCCAAATAGACCAGCATAATGTTGATTCCCCCACAAGCAGATGCTTCCTTAGTTATCTCTCCCCATCCCTGTTAGCCAAGTTCCAAACAAATGTTGAACACTTTGAGGTGGTTTCAAGCCTTAGCTAATATGTATGTACTATGTTCCAAAGAAACCTCGTGTTATGACAATGAAAAAACATATGTTCTATACTCTCTTTCTCCAAACAGAAGCAACATTTTTTGTTACCATCCCAATTTCTCTTCGCTAAGTTATCCTTGGTTAACATTACCCATTTATATAAGTACCACATAAAAAATCATTATTTTGGGTGGAGCTTTAATTTTCCATAGTTAATAAGAGGAAAATACATCGAATGGACTGTGAATTGACAATGTTGATGCAAATTCCATATAAATCTATGAGCATTATCATTGAATTGTACATGGACTATTCTAGAAACTAATTCATTCCATAATTGAACTGAAGATTATTATCATCTAAAGATCTTCTGAATGATACGTTAAGTGGAATTGTTTCGAATACATGTGCCATTGCAACATTTTTCCTCACTGTGTTGCCATTGCACCAATCCAAATGTCTTCCCAGAAATGAGTCTAAAATAAAAGAGCTATCCTAGCTTCATCTGTCATCCTATATAATAAAATCTAATTAAAAGTCTATGGTCGAAAATAAAAGAGTCATCCCCACTTCATCCATCATCCTAATCTAGTGTATGAGTAGTGAAATGGAATCGCTTTGATGAAACATGCACATCCATGATCTCGGATCATCCATTGGAGCAACGGCTGAAAGAGTCAAATTTTGGTCCACTTCTTAATCCCTTTTGTCAACAATTTAATTTTTTTGTAAATATTATAGATATTACACAACATCCACACCACATCGATACTATTGATGATAACGGTTACAGAGGTGAGAGTCACTATCATTTTGCACTGCTACCAGTCATCTTAAGAAAGGAAATAAAGAAATCGCTGCCAGGAGGCCTTCATTCCTCCAACCACCTTCACCATGGGAGCCATCGGTCAACCCCGTCGCCATCATGCCGCGTTGTATGAGGCATAGAGATGGGCCATGATAGAGCTTCTGATCCACCACCGTTGGCAGAGAATCGAGGGGTAATTACCGGAATCTTCGGATAGGTGAAGCCCATGAACCTGAAAAGCTTCCTATCGATTGTTTTCCCTTCTCTGTGCATTTATTCTTCCAGCTCATGGTCCTTGGCAGTGCTGAAGCGACTCACAGTCTATCTGTTTGGTATGTCTTATGGGTAAGCCGCACCAAAAGACGCAACAGAAGCCTTGCTAAACGGGAGCTAAGAAAAAAGGGAGAGATAATCGATTTGATCGAAACTTAGCCTGACAAGTTGCTGAAGGGAAACTATAGGCTATAGTAGCGAAAAACAATTTCTATCATGCAACTAGGATGCCATGTAAGAGGGGATCATGGATCGTTACCACTAGACATGTAGGCCGAGTGGAAGCGATGTTGGAGCAACAAGATCCAACATAGGGCGTCCATGTAGAGGAAGTAGTCGTTCACAGTAGTCATCTCCTCTTGATCCAGCCAAACAGCACCACAGCTGCAGCGCCTCCTTGCAGTATCCACATGTATGAGGTTGGAAGGCTGTGAGCGGTGTGCTAGCATCGGCAGCACAGCTAAGGTTCCTGCGGAAGAGACGGTGGAGGCGGCGGCTAGGGTTTGGGAATAATGGGATAATCTAACTCCTAGCACTGCCTCCCCTTATATAGACAACACAAATGGGCTTTCACGAATAGGCCCATTATTGTGATTAGTTCCCACGGATCTTTATCTGCAGATCCCAACAACACGGATCATATCCAAATTGTCTCTTGGGCATATCCGGATATCCCTAACAATCTCCCACTTGCACTAGAGACAATCTCATAGAGTTACGTTCATATTCTCACAGCAATCTTCTGAAAACTACTTTCAGATCATAAATCAAGGCGAGATACATGCCGTCCTTGTGACAGCTATACCATTCACTCGATCAAATAGTGGATTCATCATGACTAAGTCATTAGTCATTGGGAATAATTCTTTAATCACATTTGTATGGCCATGCACTTTCAAATCCATCTATCTCGAAGGGCCCAGAGGTATCTCGCTTGTTATTAGAATGGCAACTTCCATCTTGACCGCTCACATCCCATGGCATGTTTCATAGAATACCCGAAAGTTAACTTTATAACTACCCATTTACGGTGTAGCGTTTGATAATCCCTAAGTGTGCCATTACACATTCAGAGAATCAATGACGGTCTCAGGTCTAAGGATTCCGAAGGTATATTACATAAGACAACAACTGATGGCACAAAAATAACATATCAACAGAGTCTATAAGTGGGTCAATCCAACACGATGTTCTCTAACATGTGTCCCCATTATTAATTTGATATCTCTATATCTGTGATTTGTGAAATGTGATCATCAATAAATACATGTGCTAGCCCATTAGTCATTGTTGTCCCATATAATGATAAGAGGCTAGGGATCCTTTTAGGATAACATAATAAATATACAAACAATTTCACAAACAAATCACATACGTGTTAATCAATGCAATGATTATTATCCAAGGAACTGAATAACACTTTATTCCATTACACAAACATAGATGCAACACAATATCCCATACATATAATTATGCAAGTATCTAATACCCATAAATCTCATGTGCACCTCGTGCTTGGGCCATGAGAGAAGCTTCGTCAACGGATCAGCAATATTTGAATCCGTATGCACTTTGCATATTTTCACATCACCTCGATCAACGATATCCCGGATGAGGTGATATCGCCGTAGTATGTGTATGTTCTTTTGATGCAATCTAGGGTCCTTAGCTTGTGCAATGGCACCACTATTATCACAATAGAGTTCCACTGGACTGGATGCACTAGAGATCACGCCCAACATAGAAACAAATTTTTTAATCCAAATAGCTTCCTTTGGAGCTTTCAGAAGCTGCAATGTACTCGGCCTCTGTCGTAGAATCAACGACCGTATCTTGCTTGGAACTCTTCCAGTTCACTGGTCCTCCATTGAGACAGAACAAATATCCAGATTGAAATCTCGAATCATCTTTGTCAGTTTGGAAGCTAGCATCAGTCTAACCACTTACAACGAGCTCTTCCTCACCTCCATAGACTAGGAACATACCCATAGTTCTTTTCAAGTACTTTAGAATATTCTTACTTGCCATCCAGTGAGCTTCTCCTAGATTTGTTTGGTATCTACTTGTAATACTTAGAGCATAGGAAACATTTGGACGTGTAGATAACATGGCATACAGGATGGATCTAATAGCCGAAGCATATGGGATCGCTCTCATCTTTTTTTGCTCATCGAATGTCGAGGGACACTGAGTCTTGCTAAGAAACCTTTCTTGGATTCCTGCATATTGAACCGTTTCAATACCTTGTCAATGTATATTTCTTGGCCTAATCCAATTAGCCTTTTTTATCTATCTTTATAGATCTTAATGCCCAAAATGTATGCCACCTCTTCTAAGTATTTCATTCAGAAACTCCTTTTCAATGAGGATTTGACGGCTTCGAGTGTTGAAATATCATTTTCGATCAACAATATGTCATCTATATAAAGGACCAAAAATACAAGTGCTCTCCCACTAACTTTCATATAAACACAAGGCTCTTCTCCATTTTTTTATGAAGCCAAACCCTTTGACTACTTTATCAAAACGAAGATTCCAACTCCGAGATTCTTGCTTCAGCCCATAAATGGACTTTCGAAGCTTACATATTTTCCAATCATTTTGTGGATTGACAAAACCTTGAGGTTGTGTCATGTACACATCCTCACTTAGGTATCCATTAAAGAAAGTTGTTGTCGGTGTTTTGACCACTGGGACAGTAAAATTTACGTAATCGAAGAGGATACAGTGCGCTCTTCGCGTTCTAGGTGGCCTAATCTAATGAAAGACTCAAGAATTAGCCTGGTTCCGGCCGCCGTCAAGGCGTAATACCCTATGTCTAGGATAAAGAGAGAGATCGAATTGTATGAACTCAAGAATAAGAGTACAATAGCGGAGGGGTCTCACACGGAGAAGAACCCCTGCGCTTGTGGGTGGTGTGTGTGATAGAACTGAATGACTTGTAGACTAACGCCCCCGGTGCCCTTTATATAGGGTCGAACCAGGGTTACATGGTTTGGCGCCTACGGAATCAAATGACCTCCTGACGGGTGGGGCCATGGTCTTCTGTGAGTTTGGTCCTCTAGTGCTCGCTGGCGCTGGAGCAGATGGTCGGCGTCCTTCGATCGTCCTTCTGTCCACCGCGAGGGGGTAAAAGTAGCTTTACCTCCCGGCGGGCAACTTTACCTCCTGTCGGAATGCTTTACTTGCTTGATCCTGTCGGCGAGCCGCCTACGATTTTGGGGCGGTTATGCCACACACCATCCCATTGGCACACACAATCTGACCCTTGGTCCTCGGGTGGGCCGGAAGCAAAGTCGAATCGGATGTGGTACTCTTCGTAGAATTCTTGAAAAATGTTCCTGATAAACTATGTATCATTGTCGGTGATGATGGAGCGCGGGACCCTAAATTGGCAGACGATGTCGCAGATGAACTCTACGGCCCGACCGGAGCTGATGCAGGGGACCGGCTTGGCCTCGATCCACTTGGTGAACTTGTCGACGGCGACGAAGAGGTGGGTGAAGCCCCTAGGTGCTGGTCAAAAAGGCCCGAGGATATCGAGCCCCCAGACCACAAAGGGCCATGTAATCAGGATCATCTGGAGGTCTTGAGCTGGAAGATGCGTTTGCCGGGAGTGGCAGCCTCTGCATGAACGAACAAGGTTCTCGGTGTCGGAGACCGCCGTGGGCCAGTAGAAACCTGGTGGAAAACTTTCCCGACTAAGGTCCTCGGGGCGGCGTGGTGTCCGCAAATAACTGAGTGAACATCGCCGACGAAATGGAGACCCTCCGCCTAAGGGATGCAGCGTTGAATAATGCCGTTGGGGCTCCGCTTGTAGAGTTCATTGTCTATGATGACATAAGCCTTGGCTCGGCGTGAGACCCGCCGGGCCTCCTTGGTGTCGGCTGGAAGAGTGTTGTCTTAGAGAAAGGCGAAGATGTCTTGGGACTAGTCGAGGATGATGGCCATAACCTCTGCCTCGAGGATTGGAGCTTGCTCGTCGACTGCCGCTTCGACCTGGGGATCGACGGCATCTTCTTTAAGCTTGATAGTTGGCTTGGAGAGGACCTCAAGGAAGACGTCGTCGGGGACCGGATCCCGCCCCGAGGCTATTCGGGCTAGGGTGTCGGTCGCTTCATTGTCGCAGCGTAGAACGTGATGGAGCTCGAGCCCGTCGAACTTGTCTTCAAGCTTGCGAATTTCTTGGCAGTAGGCCTCCATCTTGGGGCCTTGGCAGCTTGATATCTTCATAGCTTGGTTCACGACGAGCTCAGAGTTGCCCTTGATGTCGAGCCGTCAGACGCCGAGGGTGATAGCCATTCAGAGGCCATGGAGCAAAGCTTCGTACTCGGCGGCGTTGTTGGAAGCGGGGAAGTGAATCTGCAAGACGTATCGAAACTTGTCTCCCTTGGGAGAGATAAGGACGACGCCAGCCCCGAGCCTCTCAGTCTGCAGAAGCCGTCGAAGAACATGGTCTAGTGCTCGAAGTCGATGGGGGCCAGTGGTTTTTGAGGCTCGGTCCACACGGCGATGAAGTCGGTGAGATTCTATGATTTGATGGCTTGCCGAGGCACATAGGTGATGTTTTGGCCCATGAACTTCATAGCCCACATGGCGATACGCACAACCACATCCTTGTCATCAATCGAGCGGGAAACTTGTCACCACCCAAACGGAGTAGCTGTCGAAGTAATGGTGGAGCTTGCGGCTGGTGATGAGGACGGCATAGAGTAACTTCTCCACTTAGGTGTACCGAGTCTTGTCATCGGCCAGTACCTCACTGATGAAGTAGACGAGCCGCAGGACCTTCAAGGCCCGGCCTTCCTCCGACTGCTCGATGACGAGGACAGTGCTGATGACCTTCGCAGTTGCAGAAATGTAGAGGAGCAATGGCTCATCGAGGATCGGGGAGGTTCGGACTAGCGGAGTTAATAGTATGGTCTTGAGTTGTTTGAATGCTTCCTGTGCCTCGACGGTCCAGGTGAAACGGTCGGATTTTCGTAGTCAGGAGATGAAACGACTAAGTGCCGCTAGACACCCGGTGAGCTTTTGGACCCACTTGACATTGTTGATGGGCCCGAGGTTGTGGATGGCGGCGATCTTCTCAGGGTTTAGCTTCGATGCCGCGCTCGGAGATGATAACCCGAGGAGCTTGCCGGAGGGAACGCCGAAGACGCACTTCTCGGGGTTGAGCTTGATGCGGTACCTCTGGAGGTTGCGAAGGTTTCCTCCAGGTCTTTGATGAGGTTGGCAGCTTGCCGAGTCTTGATGATGATTTCGTCGACGTAGACCTCCAGGTTTCGACCCAGTTGGTCCTGGAAGCACTTCTACATGCAGCGCTGATACGTAGCACCAGCATTCTTGAGACCGAACGGCATAGTGACGTAGCAGAATGAACCGAACGGCGTGATGAAAGACTTAGCCGGCTGATCGGGGCCGCGCATAGAGATCTGATGGTACTCAGAGTCGACCACCTGATCTATACGCGACAAAGGAAACGGATCCTTTGAGCATGCTTTGTTGAGACTCTTACAATCAACACACATTCTCCATTTCCCATTCTTCTTCTTAACCATTACAGGGTTGGCCAGCCACTCGAGGTGGTGGACCTCTTGGATGAATTTAGCATCTAGCAGCTTAGTGATTTTCTCTCCAATGGTGCGGCGTTTCTCGTTGTCGAAGCGTCAGAGTCGTTGCTTCACTGGTCGGGACCCAGGAATGATGTTGAGAGTGCTCGGCAACCTCCTTCGGGATGCTTGGCATATTAGACGGTGCCCAGGCGAAGACATCCCGATTCCGAACGAGAAGACATCCCGATTCCGAACGAGGAAGTCGATGAGCATGCCTTCCTATTTGTCGGAGAGCACTGTCCCGATCCTGGCCTTCTTGGTCGGGTCGGCGTTTTCGAGACGATCTCCTTGGAGTCATCGGCTGGTTCAAATGACGTAGAGGTTGAAGGCTTAGAATCGAGGGTCGGGGCCAACATTTTGGATTTGCGGATCTCCTCGAGTTGAGCCAACCCTGCAAGGGCGACGGCCAGCTCATAGCTCTCGTGCTCGCAAGCGAGAGCGTGCTTGAAGCGAGACGTCACTGTGATGACGTCTTTGGGCCCCGACATCTTGGGCTTGAGGTAGACGTAGCTGGGGACGACCATGAACTTAGCGTAGCAAGGTCGGCCAAGGATGGCGTGGTAGGCGTCGGGAAAGTTGACCACCTCGAAGGTGAGGTTCTCTGTCCTGAAGTCGTAGTCGTCGAAGGTGACTGGCAAGGTGATATGACCCCCGGGATGACACCGTGGAAAGGGACGTGGCTCGAACGGAGGTCTGACTCCGAGAGCTTTATGGCTTTGAATGTGTCGATGTAGAGGATGTTGAGGGCGCTGCTGCCGTCCATGAAGACATTGGTCAGGCGCGTGGTGCCGATGATTGGATCGAGCATCAGAGGCAGGAGCCCTGGTTGAGGGATGTAGTCGGGGTGGTCGGACTTGTCGAAGGTGATCGGGGCCTCCGACCACTTGAGGTAGATAGGCACAGCGAGATCAGCGAGGTTGACCTCCCGCCATGTCTGCTTCTGGTGGCACTGTGACTCGTAAGCCACCAGCCCGCCGAAGATCATCAGGCAGTCCTCCCGCTCGGGGAAAGCATTGTCGACGTTGCCCTCAGCTTCCTTCGCAGGAGGGTCAAGATTCTGAGGTTAGCGGAAGTCGGGATGGAAGTTACCTTTGAAGAACATCCGCATCAGGTGGCAGTCCCAAAGGGTGTGCTTGACGGGGGTCGAGTGGTTGGTGCAGGGCTTGTCGAGATTCTTCTCGAAGTGGTTGTTGTGGTCGGTCGCCTTCCTTGCTTGGGGTCAGGGCAGTCGCTCGGTGACGCCCACGAACTCATCGTCTTGCCGGCGGTTCCTCTGCTTCTTGTTGCTCGAGCCACCCTCGACCGGTCGTCCCTGCGGTCGGAGCATCGGTCAGAGCAGTTGTCGGTCTTACGGTCAGCCTTGGACTTATCCTTGTCCTTGGTCCGATCTCGGTCAAGTTGGCCTGGACAGCTTCCTCCCCGGTGGCGAACGTGGTGGCGATGTTGAGAAGGGTGCGCGTCGTCAGAGGGTTTTTACACCCCAGCTTGTGGACGAGCACCTTGGATGTCGTACCGCAGGTGAAGGTGTTGATGACGCCGGCGTCGCTCACGTCGGGTAGCTCGTTTCGCTTGCGTGAAAAACGCTGGATGTAGTCATGGAGCGATTCGCTCGAGGTTCTGCTTGCAATTCTTCAAATCCCAGGAGTTACCTAGGTGCATGTAGGTTCCTTGGAAGTTGCCGACGAAGGCACAGCGGAGGTCGTCCCAGTCGCGGATGCTGCCCTCGGGAAGGTGCTTGAGCCACCCCTGGCCAAGTCGAACAGGAAGAGTGGCAGGTACTGGATAGCGAACAGGTCGTCCGCACCCCCGGCTCTGTATGCAAGGCGATAATCTTCGAGCCAGTGGGCAGGGTTGGCCTCACCGGTGTACTTGATGTTGTTGGTCGGAGCGCAGAATCTCTACGGGAAGGCAGCTCTCCGGATCTGGGACCCGAACGCTCGGGGCCCGACCTCTGAGGCTCCAAATGTGGTCGTAGCTGCGCCTGGACTTGGCGTAGTGCTCGCTCCGGGCTTGCCTCCGTGCGTCAATGGTGTGGCGAGCGTCGCGATGTTCCTCGGGGCGTCGGCGAATGGTGCCAACCGGTGGATGAGGGTCTCGTGCCTCGGTCTGACCACGGCGGCTGTCACGGGCCGGACTTCATCGATCGACGCTTGGCCGGTGAGAGCTGTGCGTCTCAGAGTGCTGTGGAAGAAACGATGGTTCAGGGTGTTGAAGCGCGCCGTCGAGGTAGATGCGTAGACGATCGTAGGTCTCTTTGAGCATGGGGTTGTTGGGCGTTGCGAACTCGTGGAGGACGTAAGCCGCCGCCGCCAGGTTCTCGTACAGCGTGCCAAACACGGGCGTACTACTATCTATGATCTGCTGATAAGTGGAACGAGCTCGGGCTCGGGCGCCACCGCTCGTCGCAGTAGCACCCTTACCCGGAGCACCATCCCCGGCGGCCGATTTGCGTCGGAGGGTGTCCTCGACGATGGAAAGAGTGCGACGATGCGGACAAGGGTTGTCGTCAAGGGCCTTGCCGGTGGTGGGGTTCTCTGCGGCCTTGGGAGGCTGCAGCATGAAGCACTCCCAAGTCGGGTCGTGGCCCAATACATCGCGAGGCGAACGATGACGAGGTCCAGACTTTCAAAATGGAAAGCCTGGCCAGCAGCGAAAACAGGAACGTTCCACGATCGACCGTCACGAGCGATGGCAACCGCAAAACTCCTGAAGCGCAGATGAGAGATCGAAGTCTCTCACCAAGGCGAAAATCGAAGCCATCAAAAAGCGAAGTGAAAACGCACCACAAAAAACCCCCTACCTGGCGCGCCAACTAATGCACCAGCCCGGCAGTGGGTGGGTTCAGTCGCTGTTCTGACCGCTGGCAAAGTAAAATTTACGTAATCGGAGGGGGATATGGTGCGCTCTTTGTTTTTGAGGTGGTCTAATCTATGAAAGACTCAAGAATTAGCCTGATTCGAGCCGCCGTCGAGGCGTAATACCCTACATCCAGGAGAAAGAGAGAGATCAAATCGTATGAACTCAAGAATATGAGTACAGTGGCGGAGGGGTCTCACACAGAGAGGAACCCCTGCGCTCGTGGGTGGTGTGTGTGCTAGAATTGAATGACTTATAGACTAACGCCCCCGGTGCCCCTTTATATAGGGTCAGACCGAAGTTACATGGCTTGGCGCCTACGGAATCCGATGACCCCCTGACGGGTGAGGCCACGGTCTTCTATGGGTTTGGTCCTCTGGCGCCCGCTGGAGCTGGAGCAGACGGTCGGCGTC
Organism: Zoysia japonica; assembly: GCA_001602275.1. Lineage (NCBI taxonomy): Eukaryota > Viridiplantae > Streptophyta > Magnoliopsida > Poales > Poaceae > Zoysia > Zoysia japonica. The sequence goes on along the minus strand of BCLF01000073.1, from coordinate 1,104,850 downwards.
ATTTGATCGTTCTTCTGTCCACCGCGGGGGGACAAAAGTGGCTTTACCGCCCGGCGGGCAACTTTACCTCCCGCCGAAATGCTTTACTTGCTTCTGGAATGCTTTACCTCTCCAGCCTGGTTGCTTTAGCGTCTTTTGAGCTGCTTTTCCTCCTACTATACGTCGCCAAGAATCTCTGTGTTCGTCAGGCTTGACCATTAGAGCGGCGGCCAGCTAAGTCTTGTCGTCGTCCAGTCCCGGCCTTCGAGGGTTAGGGCTATGTCTTTGAATAAGTCTGATGCAAGTGCTGGAAGCGATCGGCTTGGATATCCCGACCCCTGGGGGCCGGGTTGTCGTCCTAGCGGTCGATTTGCTTAAGTCCTCCGTGGGCTGCAAAGTGGGCCGTGGGCCGTAACCCGCAAATGGGCCTTCGCGTAGAGGCCGAGTCCAAAAGTACCCGGGGTGTATTATCCCAACAGTTGTTTTGACATCTATCTGCCATATCTCATAATCATAATATACAACAATTGCTAGGATGATCCGAATAGACTTTAGCATAGCAGCGGGCAAAAATATCTCATCCTAGTCAACACCTTGAATCTGTTTAAAACCTTTCGCCACCAATCAGGCCTTATAGATGTGAACATTTGCATCCATGTCTATCTTTTTCTTAAAAATCCATTTGCATTCAATGGTTTTTACACCATCAGGTGAATCGATCAAGTTCCAAACTTGATTTTCTCCCATGGATCAAGTTCCATGCTATTCATATGAAAAGTTCAAAATGAATGGCTCAAAGCTCGCTAGGAGCGACTGGAGAATGACATCTGTAGCCAGATCATTATTAAGGGGAAAACCCAGTTTATCCAAGCTCTTAATGCAACCAATCATGAGGACTAACAGGGCTACCATCTGGCAGCTTGCACGCGTACATGGTCTTAGAGCTGTTATATCTTTCAGCTCTTGATTGGTTCTCAAACATGCCCTGAAGTCACACAATCATATTGTAGGCATCCGTAGTCTCATATTGCTTCAGAAGCTCTGAGGACAAATTGACAAGCACGAGACAGCTAACATCCAATGCATTATTTGCATGCCTCTCATACTCTCTCTTCTCAGAGGTAATGGCATAATCTGGTAGGTCATCAGGATAGGGAATCTCTAGAACATATTCCTTTTTCTCTTGCTTGAGAACAATTGTCAAGTAGTGATACCAATCAATAAAGTTTGTTCCATTTTCGTTTCGAGAATCGAATGCAAGTTAAAAATAGGGTTGTTATAATAAACAACAGAAAAAATGCAACAATAAGCACTATGTAAATCTAAAACTTTCATTAAACATTTTAATAAAAGTTTATCCACCATATGTTGAAATTGGTTTCCCTCAATCGACATATAGTGGTACAAGATCCATATTCAACTGGATCCTAGTGAGCTCTGGCATCATTGCAAGAAATTCAACGAGTATGGTAAGAACATTTGCTAATCACATCTCTATGTGACCCTTGTATATTGGGCGACATCATATGCCCCGGTGCTCAACACCATGCCTCAAAGCTCAAAACTGTTTTGATATTTTTGATAAAAAAAAACCAATACTATGCATGTAAATGTTAGACATTCACCTTACTTACTAAGATAGTTGGAGCACCCTGCTTTGGCAGACCTACCACACAATGATCATAATTTTAATAGAGGTAGCTATTGTAAGGGCATCAATATCAATCTTAATTTATTTGAGGGAACCTATTCTAGTATAAGAATAATATCTAGTATATAATTCATGAAAGAATAGATTGACAGGAACATCATCACAAACAATCATATTAAATGTGAAATAGTATAATCCAAATACATGGTGGTCTCCATCTCCATCGTCGTAAGCCTCTTGTCCTATATGTCCATCATGCTTGAAATTGGCCTCTATGAATAAAACTAAGCTACTATAGCTAATAGCTAGCTATGAATTACATGAAGCAATCAATCAACACAAGTAGACACGCATACCGTTATACAACAACATGACAACCACAACCCGACAGTTAAACATGACTTGCGATGAGGACATCTCTTCATTGGATACACATAATGCTCCTCCACCTACTATAGATGGTCCAATCACAAGAGCTCGTGCACAACAACTAAAATTAGAGGTGACCTCGTTCCTAAATATATGTATTCCTTCCTTTGAGAATAGATTGCTAGCAAATAACTTTATCATGATTAAGAACATTAGAGAAGATCAAAGGAAGTATGAACAAGGACTTAGAAACGCTCAAGACCAGCAAGGCACGTTGAACCCCAAAGGAGATTCAATTCAACTCGGAGTCGAGTTACCCCCGAGTTCCAAGAGCAGTCCGCACTAAAACGGACGCCTAGGACACATCCGGGATCCATTTTGAACGTTCTAGATATAGATGGAAAGCTAAGAAGATAACCTTTTCAACAGCACTAATCTCATCTCCAAATTTGACTGGAGTAGCGGGAATCAAAAACTACCCTGGTGCTGCGATACTATCTTTTGTCCTTTGGGCCGTGTATCTTTCTTAGGCCCAGTAGTATTAGAGTTTGCCCCTAAGGACGCCATAAACTCTATATAATCAGTAGCCGCCATCATTAACCTTAGCTTTTTGCTTAGTTTCATCTGTTATCAAACAGTTTCTCTGTTTGACGATTTGTTGGATTTCAACTTCGTGAGTTAATTCAGATTTCGTAATTGAGTTGCTTTCTTCCCTGTTCTTGCATGTGTTCTTCGATTCACAGGCTGGGATTTGCCTTCTTGGCGAGATCAATTGTGTGTGTATGTTGATAACCAGAGGAGAAGTGGTGATGCGGGGTTCGAATTGTGTTGATTTAAGGCCGGATCGATTGTGTGTCGTATCTCTACCAAATAGAGAGTTACCAGTACCAGATGAAAGATCGGGAACCACGTACACATCAAGGGGTAATCAGAGCTTCAAGTATACCGTCAGGATCACATCTATCCTTGTCGATTTTGCATTTATCCTATCGTCCATAGAAAAGCTGCAACAAAAAAAAATAGTAGATTGTAAGGTGTTCCCCTGTCCAAGTCGTGTTTAGCCTTTGAATAATTTTATTTCAGAGTCTGTAGAGTTGAGTTTGTGTCCTTAGTTTGTGTTTTAGTTGCTGGATTTCAAAATCTTTTGCATTCAAACGTTTTCCTTTGTTGTTTATCTATTATCGTGTTCAGATTTGTTATCGTGTCACATCTGTTATTTGGTTTTTTTGCATCAAAATTTTATCCCACGCGCCCACCCCATATTTCAACCATAAACAGATCCACCTTTCATCATCCACCTTTTCACAATTCTCCACTGCCGAATCATCCACAAAATCCGCAACCACAGATCCCACATCACCGTAGTGTAGGGATAATATCCTGCTTTGCTTCTTTGTTGTTTTCTAACCATGGCAGGAAGTGGTAAGTCTGGAAGTGATAAGGCTCAAGCTGGCAATTCTCAAGCTACCAGCTCCCCAAACAACTTCGCTGATTGTGTCAGTCAAAATCAACTTGCTGACACTCTTCACAAGTTCGATCAGAGGATGAACTAGCAATTCAATGCGATGGAGATGCTCTTTTTCAGACAATGAAGCAGCAATTCCAGCGTCTCACAACTTATCTGACAACCCTTGAGAGACGCTCACCACCACAATGGGAGGAAGTTAATGACAAAAAATACTCTGAGGATGACGTTGACAACGATAGAGACCAACAGAACAACAGATTTCGTGATCGTCAACGCTGTAACCGCCAAGGTATGGGAGGTAATGAAAATCGTGCTCCTTACGAACCTTTCGCTAAGGTTAAGTTTACCATCTCACCCTTCTCTGATAATTATGATGCTAAAGCTTATCTTGATTGGAAGATAATTGTAGAGCAAAAATTTACCTCTCAATTAGTTCCCGAAAATTATAGAGTTAGACAAGCCACTAGTGAGTTTAGAGATTTTGCTTTACTTTGGTGGACTGAACTTTGCAAAGCACATTTGCAACTCGATAATTAGGATATATTAAAAGACGCTATGCGTAACCATTTTGTTCCCCCTTCCTATCAAAGAGGTTTACGAAAAAATTGCAACGCTTAAAACAAAATGATAAATATGTTCAAGATTACTATGCTGAATTACAAAAGGGTATGATGCGTTGTGAGATAAAAGAGGACATTGAGGATACTATCTGTTGTTCTTATGATGGGTTGCATCGTAAAATTCAGGACATTGTTGATTATAAAGATTATGATACTGTCGAGCAGTTGTTCCACCTTGTTGCGCTAGCAGAAAAAGAAATGCAGGTACGACAACTCCAGAACAACAGCCGTACATACACTCCACAATCGATATTTCCTTCTTCTTCGATGACACATACGCCACCACCGTTCGAGCAGGAGGCCTTCCACCACCTTCAACACTACAGCAGCACCGAAACCAGCCCATTCGGCGCAATCTTCAGATTTGAGTAATCCTTCTTTGCATGTACCCACCAAGAGTACATCTCTCAGTACCTCTATAGTACGCCCCTCCAACATCAAGTGCCATGGCATAGGTCATATGCAGCGAGATTGCCTGAGTCAGTGGGCATACGTTGCTACCGAAGATGGAGGATACATAAGCATTTCGGACATTCAGGATGAAGAATCCGATGATAAGACTCTTGATAATGATTATGGTCAAGTATTTGGTGGTGATGATACTTCGGCCTACAAGACCATCATTATCCAATGAGCGCTCTCCGCATAGATACACCTTGATAAGATTTAATGTCATAATCTGTTTTAGATTTACGTTGTGATTAAGAACCAGCATGCACGCATAATCATTGATGGCGAAAGCTGCAACGACTTAGTGAGTACTGATTTGACCACTAAGCTTGACTCGCCCACACGGCCACATCCACATCTGTACCATATCCAATGGTTAAACGACTCCGGTAAGGCAAAGATAACAAAAACATGTCGAGTCCCATTCTCCATTGGCACCTATGTTGATTCTGTGGATTGTGATGTTGTAACTATGGAAGCTTGTTCATTGTTATTGGGTCGTCCATGTGAACATGATAATGATGCTATCCACTATGGTAAAAGTAATAAATATGCCTTTGTGCATAAAGGAAAGAAGATTACTTTACTACCTTTGACCCTTGTTGAAATTGTACAAGCTGATAAGAATAGACTTGCTAATGAGAAGAAAAAAACATCCTTCGACACCTGAAAATCAGCAAGCTATAAAATTGAAACGTCCTGTAATGCTTGCAACAAAATCTGATCTTGCTAAAATTTATGATGAAAATATTTTATGTTATGCTTTGGTGTGCAAGGATGCATTATTTTCACTTGAAGATCTTGCGTCTTCTTTGCTTGCTCCTGTTGCTAACTTTTTGCAAGAGTATCATGATGTTTTTTCGCATGAGATACCTTCAGGACTACCACTCATTCGAGGGATTGAGCACCAGATTATTTGATTCTTGGAGCGAGCTTGTCATACCGCTGCCTACAGAACCAACCTTGAGGAGACTAAGGAAATTCAGCAACAAGTCCAAGACCTTTTGGACCGCGGGTATGTACGTGAGAGCCTTAGTTCTTGTATTGTTCCTGCTCTTTTGGTGCCAAAGAAAGATGGTTCTTGGCAAATGTGCGTTGATTGTAGAGCCATTAACAATATCACCATTAGATATCGTCATCCTATTTCTAGGTTAGACGATATGCTTGATGAATTATGTGGTTCTATAGTGCTCTCCAAAATTGACTTGCGTAATGGATACCATCAAATAAGAATGAAACTGGGTGATGAATGGAAAACTAATTTTAAAGACTAAATTCGGATTGTATGAGAGGTTAGCAATGCCTTTTAGATTGACTAATGCACCTAGCACTTTCATGCGTTTGATGAATGATGTCTTATGTTCTTTCATTGAAAAATTTGTGGTAGTTTACTTTGATGATATCTTGATTTACAGCAAGTTAATGAATGAATATATATCTCACTTGTGTGCTATTTTTGATGTTTTGAGAGATGCACGTTTGTTTGGTAACCGTGATAAGTTAACTTTTTGCATGGATCGAGTCTCTTTTCTTGGCTATGTTGTTACTCCACAGAGAATTGAAGTTGATGGTGCCAAGATAAATGCGATCATGAGTTGGCCCACGTCCACAACGGTTTCACAAGTGTGGAGTTTTCTTGAACTTGCTGGATTTTATCGTCGCTTTGTCCAAGATTGCAGCACCATCGTCGCTCCAATGAATAACTTGACAAAGAAGGGCATTGCATTCCATTGGGGCCACACACAAGAGGAGTCCTTTACCACTTTGAAGGATGAACTTACACATGTAACGCTCCTCCAACTTCCGAATTTTGGTAGGACTTTCGAACTTGAGTGTGATGCTAATGGAATTGGCATTGGTAGTGTGTTAATGCAAGAAGAAAAACCTATTGCATATTTTAGTAAGAAAATGAATGGCCATGTTCTTAATTACTCCACGTATGATAAGGAATTGTATGCTTTTGTACGATGCTTAGAAACGTGGCAATATTATTTGTGGCCTGCAAAATTTGTTATTCATTCCGATCATGAGTCTCTTAAGCATATTCGTAACCAAAATAACTTAAACCGTAGACATGCTAAGTAGATTAAATTCATTGAATCCTTTCCTTATATCATCAAACATAAGAAAGAAAAAATAATGTGATTACCAATGCTTTGTCAAGACGATATGCTATGCTGTCCCAACTTGATTGTCGGATTTTTGGACTAGAAACAATTAAGCAACAATATGTGTTAGATGTTGATTTTAAGGATGTGTTGCTGCATTGTAGTGAAGGTAAAACTTAGAACAAATTTGTGCTTAATAATGGCTTTCTTTTTAGAGGCACCTGCCTTTGCGTTCTAGTTGGATCAGTTTATCTTTTGTTATTACAGAAGGTGCATAGAGGATGATTGATGGGACACTTTGGAGCGAAGAAGATGGAAGATGTTTTGGCCACACATTTCTTTTGGCCAAGGATGAGACGCGATGTTGAACGCTTCGTCGCTCGCTACACGACATGTCAAAAAGCTAAGTCATAACTAAACCCACATAGTTTGTACGTGCCTCTTCCCGTCCCTTCTATTATTTGGTCCGATATTTGTATGTATTTTGTTTTGTGATTACCTAGGACTAAGAGAGGGAGAGATAGGATTTTGTTGTAGTAGATCGCTCTTCTAAGATGGCACACTTTATACCATGTCATAAGATCGATGATGCTACGCATATTGCTGGCCTATTCTTTAGAGAAATTGCTCGTTTGCATGGTATGTCTTCTACTATTGTTTCAGATCATGATGCAAAATTTTTGAGTCACTTTTGGCGCACTTTATAGAATAAGCTGGGTACTAAGTTGCTATTTTCATCTATAGGTCACCCACAAACGGATGGACAAACCGAGGCTGTGAATCGTATATTGTCTACAATGCTACGTGCCATTTTAAAGAAAAACTTGAAGATGTGAGAAGAATGTTTGCCTCATGTGGAGTTCGCATACAACCGAGCGGAACACTCCACCACTAAAGTAAATCCATTTGAGGTAGTATATGGTTTTGATCCTCGTGCTTTGATTGATCTTTTGTCTTTGCCTTCTAATAAAAAAGTTCGTGATGGACGAGGCGCCACCAAAATTCAGTTTTGGTGGAGGTGAGCCCACAGGAAAAGAGTTCGTGACGGCAAGCCCCGGCGGCCACACTCACGAAAACTCAGTGTGCGCCAGATTTGCATAGGCAATTTTCATGAGGACCAACCCTCACGATAATAATTTTTCCTAGATGTTTGCAACCACCAGGAAATATGTTAGTACCTACGAAATAATTGCTCATCAATTTGTTTGAACTATAATCATAATTATTGCACGCATCCCTTAAATACATTATAGAAAATAGAGGCCTCAAATTAAGATTTCGCTCCTTCATAACAGAAGCATACAGCATTTTGCATTGATAATACAGATTACAAACATCTGTTACATCTCACATATCAATAAATAGCATGAATATTATCTCCGCACAACTACAACCATGTTCTATGAAATGATGTCACTATATCAACTTATCTACAAGAGTACTAGTTAATATCCTCATAGTTGCTGGCATGTCATCGATCTTGCATAGTTGAGTCATCCTTTTTAGTCTGCCAGCAGAAGCTCAACTAGGTATTGCCACCTGAAGATATAAAGAAGTATTAGGATTAATTATATCATTTAACGAAAAAATTACTTGAATCAACAAAAATTACGTGCAGCCAGATTCACATGTACAACTAATTTCTTTTGTTTTTTTTTCTCTCAAGAAAAGGTACAGCAGAATAGTTTCATGGACGATACAGGAGAATACTAGTTCCATCGACATTCAGATATGAAAGATAGCATATGTAGTAAACCAGAAAGTGATGTTTGATTCTACCTGAAATCTGCTTGGAAAAAATTCCTGTATTGAGTTCCAATCCTACTTGATTCTGCAGCTGAAATAATACGCATTCCAGATAAGACAATAACTAAAATGCACACGAATCATTATACAAATAGTGAAGCAGGCCCTTGTCAACAATGAATTAACTGAGTCTAGAATATTTTAGAAACTACAGAGCAGGGAAAATACGTTTAAACAAGTACATACAAGAAAAATTGTAACTAAGCACATTATCCATCAACACAGATATGTGACCTAACATGACGTGGAAACAAAATAGGGAGGGGAAATCCTAGGTTCTGAATTAATCTAATAATCATATGGGAGGGGAAGTAGATTTCTGCAATCCCATCTGATAGGGAGGCAGATGGAGATTTCTTCAAGCCCATCAAAGATGTAAGATGCATGACACCGCGAATGGAGGGTCAACGCCTCAGATCCAGGCGGATTGATGGTCGGAGGAGGTCGTGGCGCGGTGGCTAAGCAAGTTGCAGGGGCGATTTGGAGGAGGGAGGGAGGGGCGTTCCCTTGTTTGGGCAAGAAAGAGACTAGGGTTCAAGCGCCTTCCAATTCTCTTGCTTTGGAGAGCAGGGTTTAATATTTCGTTTAAACCGTTAAAATCGGTCGAGACTGGTTTAATAAAAACCGCGAAAATCAAAAAAATCGGTTAAAAACCGCTCTAAATCGAAAATTTGAAATTTGAACGGTTTACTAATAGTAAACTGGCCGGTTTCATCGGTAAGCCGGCCGGTTTCATTGGTTTGCTACAGTAACAGATTTTAAAATTTGAAACTTACCGGTTTTACCGGTTTTCGGTATTTCGAATTTTTTTAATTTTTCAAATTTTTTTAAATTTTTAGAACGAAAACTAGCCGGTTCATCGAAAACCACAAAAATCGAGCGGTTTTGTGAACCCTGCTGGAGAGCAGGGTGTGCGCCGCGCAGGGGACTTGAAAAGTTTTGTAGCCACGCCTGGGAGGTAGAGCGCGGGCAGGTGCCCCAGGAAAAAATATTTCGTGGCGGTGCCGTCCACTCTCAAAAATTTTATTTCTGTGCCGGTATCATCTTGACCCTGACTAAATTGTTTTTTCATAAGGGTTTCGAATCACCTTCACAAAAATGAGAGATTTCGTGAGGGTTTATCTTTGACTCTCACGAAAATATGTAACCCTCATGAAATTTCTGTTTTTTGAAGACATACTGATTTTATTCTTAAGATGCATGAAACGACTAAACAAAACATTGAAAAGATGAATATAAAGTATAAAATTACTTATAGTAAAGGTAGACATGAAGTTGAAATTGTATCGGGTGATTTAGTGTAGTTGCACTTGATAAAAAGATAGATTTTTAGAGTTAAAAAAATCTACATTGATGCCTAGAGCTGTTGATTCTTTTAAGGTATTTGAGAGATTAATCATAATGCATATAAACTTGAGTTACCTTCTGAGCTCGAGGTTAGTCCTGCATTCAACGCTTAGAATTTGAAGTCATACATTGGAGAAGAAGATGAGCTTGACTCAAAGACGACTCCGATTCAAGATAGGGAGGATGATGCTTTCATTGGATACACACAACGCTCCTCCACTTATTATAGATGGTCCAATCACAAAAACTCGTACACGACAACTAAAATTAGAGGTGAGCTCGTTTTTAAACACATGTCTTCTTTTCTTTGAGAACAGATTGCTACTAATAATTTTATAAGATTAGGAACATTGGAGAAGGTCAAAGGAAGTATGAAGAAGGACTTAGAAATGCTAAGACTAGCAAGGCACATTGAACCATGAAGAAGATTTAATCCAACTCAAAGTCGAGTTTACCTACGGGTTTCAGAGCAGTGTGCACTAAAGCGGACGGCCAGGTCGCATCCGAGATCCATTTTAGACGTTCTAGATATGAATAGAAAGCTAATAAGATAACCTTTTCAACGGCACTAATCAAATCTTCAAATTCTCCATAAGTCAGCGGAAATTATTAAAATAAAATGACGTTCAAAAACTACTTCGGTGCTGCGACACTGTCATTTGGCCTTTGGGTCGTGTAACTTTTTTAGGTCCATTAGTATTAGGGTTTGCCCCTAAGGATGCTCTAAACTCTATGCATTCAATAGCCACCGTTATTACCCTTAGGTTTTTGCTTAGTTTCATATGTTATCAAACAGTTTCGCTATTTGATGATTTGTTGGATTTCAACTTCGTGAGTTAATTCAGATTTTGCAATTGAGTTGCGTTCTTCGTTGTTCTTGCTTGTGTTCTTCGATTCACAGGCTAGAATTAGGCTTCGTGGTGAGGTCAATGTGCACGGTTGATAACCAGAGGAGAAGTGGTGCTGTGATTGTGTGGTTCAAATCATGTTGATTTGAGGCTGGATCATTGTGTGTCACATCTCCGCTAAATCGAGAGTTACTAAGATCTGACGAAAAATCGAGAACCATGTACACATCACTCGCAGACTATGAATTAAATACATGCACCATATCTTATGCCATACCATTCACAACGTTCTCTGCAAAAATGAGTTAGGCGAGTAAAAGTGCTATGTATTATCAAAGATGCAACAATCTAGGCGGGGGTTCATATGACGGCCTTGTTGGCCTGTTAGCAGTCCCATGATTTTATAGATTGTATCTATTGAATCCGAATGAATATCTCATCGGATAGATCAAATCTAGCCAATTCCATGCTATAAACAATGCCCCATATTTTCATTAGGTTTTACGAAAGAATGCAAACATGATGCTGATCATGTTGTCTCCATCGACTGACTCAACCGATTAGTCTTGATGGTTATTCTAGTCGATAAAGACATATTGCATGCGCACAGAGTAGAAACACGAATAAATCAGACTAATGAATATGCAGTAGATCATATCTACTACACGCGCAGCTCACAATAGAACATATCTACTACAAGCGCAACTCATAGTAGATCATATTTACTAGAACGCTTCTTATAGTAGATTATATCTAGTACACACACATCTTATAGTAGATCATATCTATTATATGCGTATGATCCAGATCACAAACTACACAAGGTCGGGTCTGATGCCACAAAAGGAAACGATAGGTTACAGTAGCGAAAAATAATTTCTACCGTTCAACCAGGAAGCCTTATAAGAGGGGATCATGGATCGTTTCGTTACTACCAGATGAAGAATAGATGGAGTGGAAGCGATGTTGACCAGCAGGATCCAACATAGTGCATCGATATAGAGGAAGTAGTTGTTCACAATAGTCGTTTCCTCCTAATCCAGGCAAACATCACCACAGCTGCAGCCAGGGCGGATCCAGGGGGGTGCTGCTCCTGCTGCAGCACCCCTCTTGTCCCTAGATTATCTACTAATTTTGAAGATTACACTATGTAAATTATATAGAAAATTTTATTTAGATGTTTAATAAGAGATTAGCACCGATCGAAGCTCAATCGTGGATCCGCCCTGGCTGGAGCGCCTCTTTGCGTATCTACACGTACGGTTGGAAGGCCATGCGCGGTGTGTTGGCACTGGCAACGCGGCTAGAATTCCTGTGGAAGAAACGATGAAGGAGGCAGCTAAGGTTTGAGAATAATGGGATGATCTAATCACTAGCTCTGCCTCCACATATATACACTTCACTAAGGGCTCCATTGGATTCTTGGAATTGAATTCATTCTAATAATTACAATTTAGGCATTGATTAATTAAGCTAATATAGTTGTATACAGAATATATTTTATATTTATTGTTAGGCATTCAAAAGACATACTTATTTGTTGCATTTCTATTGTGAAGAAGTGAGTTGAAGAGTGTGCTATAAGTTGAAGAATAGAATTATAGTATAAGCATTTCTATTGTAGAGAAGTGAGTTGAAGAGTGTGCTATAAGTTGAAGAATATAATTATAGTATAATGATCTATAGAATTTATTTTTATCTCCCACCGTATGAATTTGATATAGACTTATTTGTAAGGTTAAAAAAGTTACTGAATGTCAAATTCTAAAGCAAATAACATAATTGTAGATTTTAATTTCTCCAAAATGAAAGGATCAAACAGCTCCTAAAGAGCTTTCACGAACAAACCCATCTTAATATTTGAAATCTGAACACAATCTCAACCCCTCATCGTGCCACATCGTCAGAATAACGCCCGCCATTGATTTTGTGATCGATGCCTCGTCTGTTCTTTTCTCCATCAGGATCCTAGTACGCCCCTTCCAGAAGCTTCTCGCAGTCCTACCCCAGGCACCAGCCTCGCCTTGTCCCACCGGGTTAGGAGTAGTAGACACCAACCTTGGATGCCGGCCTCGCCCCACCCTAGCTGCCGGCGAAGCCGCGAAGGCTGGCGATGGCCACGGCAATGGCTCCGCCGAGAGGAGGCCCCATCCCCCACCCTCGACACTGGCTCGGCACCCTCCCACACACGACGCTGACTCACGGCCCCATCACTCCCCTCCCAGACGCTGCCCCGATGTGGCCTCCAGCGACCTCACCCCTCCTGACATCCCGATGGGCATCACTCCTCGCCTCATCCTCTCCAGGATCGTGCCCTTCAGCCTCCCCATCCATCGCACACTCTCCATCTCCCTACCTAGTCTATTGGAGATGCCCGTCCTGCAGCAGTGCAGAGGTTGGTAGGTACGAGCTGAATCGGTCCATAATGAACTATAGATTAGAGGTTGAAATTTACCGTTCAGATGAACCACGGCAAACAAAGGTGTGATGTATTCCTAGATTTCAACTGCAAATATCTTAAGGAACAAGTTTACCGTGATATTGTACTTTCATGTTTTTTGTTTTATAATTTAACTATCAAGCCTTAAAAATAAAAAACGTCAACCCTCCAAAGAAAATTTAAAGAAGAATACATATAACGTCAAAAGATGGATTTACCTTAATCTTTCTATACCTTAAATCATAGTTATCAGTGCTCATAATTGATAAATTGAGAAAAAAAAAAGTGAATGACAGCCAATGCAATGCCTTTTTTGTCATTTATAATGGAATGATAGTTTTGACTTTTTCAATAATCTCAACTGATAGCTCCGAATGTTATTTTGCTGAAACTTGATGGATGGATGGAAAGCATCTTTGTTGCTCCTGGTACAAATTTTCAGCCTCACTAAAAACCTGGGGATGAGTATAATACTTCTGCACGCAAACCTGTTGATGCACTTGAATAGTTTGCATGCTCAGCTTACATTTGTTTACAGAAGAAAATTTTGGTGGCACTCTTGACCTTTTTTTTTTAAATGTGGCCCTCTTGACTTGAAGAAGGAGAAGGCATATGAAGAAGTAGATAATTCGAGTTGATATTTGATAAAAAGCCCTTATCCCAAGAAGTTTGGTACAGAGTCTTCACTCATCTATTTTGGTTTAGTCTGTTGTCTTCGTACTGGCTGTAATATGTTTTATGTAGCAAATTAGTAACTGAATTTTTTATTTACATCTAATGATTTCATGATAAATTTGTTAGATGAAAACAATAGACTTCTATTACATTGGAAATTATGATACAAGATTATTCAGGGGATTGGAAGAGGATTATTATATCTTCATCAGGATTCCATGCTCAAAATAATTCATAGCACCTAAAAAACAAGTAACGTTTGAACCTAGTACGGCTCCTTTTCTATTCGGCTCATTGCAATATAGTTGAACGGGGAGCTTGCATCTTCTAAAGAAATATCGTATTGTTAATCAAAATTATGATGTAAGATGTTAAATGTTTTTGAATTTCTCTATGACTCTTTGATGTCAGTAGTGTAATTTTGTTTGTCGAATAGGTTCCAACGTTCTATATTGTTTTCTGTTAAGCACAGAGACTTCAATATTATTTCTAATTCGAAATATAAACATATATTATTATACTTGCCTCACTCAAACTATATAACTAAAAGAGTATATTTACACTGCTAAAGCATTAAGCTGTACAAATATATGTTATTAAGCGCAAGAGATGGTGCGACAAAGCCATGCCCATATTTTTAGTTAGTGTGATTAGTTTTAAATAATTTTTATCTGTATATTCCAACAATACGAATTGTGCACTGATTCATTATCTGCTTGGCAGGGGAACCCGCCGTGGCAATCCATATTCCAGAATCGTCGTTTCCATGTGCCACCAGCACAGCCCATGTCATCTCCGAACGAACCCGACCCAGGGCCCAAAAAAAAAAAAAACACCTTTTCCCCCTTCCCTCCCCGCAGAAATCAGACAACCCTCGAATCCGCCACGGAGAAATGGGGAGGCGCCGCCGATTTGCGCAGCTGGACGACGACGACGACGACAGTGTTGCCGAGGCGCCACCTAAGGCCAAGCCCTCTGGCGGCGGCGCGGGCTCGTCGAGCTGCAACCCCAAGAAGCAGACGCCGCAGCAACAGCAGCGCCGCAACGTCGCGGACGATGATGACGAGGAGGAGGATGAATTGGAGCTCGAGGAGGAGGAGGAGGACGAGAAGGACCTTGAGGCGATGCGGAGGGACGAAGAGGAGGAGCGCCGGGAGGAGGAGACGCAGGCCCGCCGCCGCCGGGGCAGGCCGAGGAAGCGGCCCGCCCCAGAAAGCGACGAGGAGGAGGTGGAACCCGAGGAGGAGCAGGAGGATGAAGGAGAGGAGGCCCGCGAGGAGGAGAACACGGAGGCCGTGCCCATCGGGGACCCAGTCAAGGTCACCGGAAAGGGGAAGAAGCAGAAGAAGCACTACGCCTCCTTCGAGTACGAGGGCAACACGTTTGAGCTAGTAAGACACTGCCACCGTCCCTTCCCCTCGTTCCCCTGATTTGTTTCCTCGGTGATTTAGCATTTCGCTATTGTTTCTCGTGGCTGATTGCTGTGGGCTGGTGCAGGAGGACCCTGTTCTGCTCACGCCTGAAGATCGCACTCAAAAGCCCTATGTTGCCATCATCAAGGTATGGTATTCTGTTGATATCGTGTAGATCTTTAGATGATTCAAATTATTGTACTGACCAAATTTAGCTAGTCTTTTATTGGATGGCGGATGAGGTATGCTTATCTCTGCTGCTAAGTTTCACATATAACTTTCTGTTGTTTAAAAGAATGGAGTGAATAGTGAGAAAATTCATGCAAGAAAGCACTGGCATGCACTGCAATTAAATGCTTGCTAATAAGCATCGTTCACTTTATAAAGTTTTGATGTTGCTAATGGATGGAAATTGATGCTAAGCTGAGGCCGATAGTTGTATTAATAATTCTATGACCAAGGGTTAGTTATGGGGCCTTGTGGTTGTGCTGTTGCTTGGCATGTTAATTTTTAAGATAATGATCCTTAGTTTCGTTAGGGCTACCTACTTGCCATGTTCCCCTTGGATATTGAGTGTTCCCAGCGTCCCATTTATGTAACACATTTTCTTTTTACGTATCGGAACAGGACATAACAGAAACAGAGGGGAGCTTAAATGTAACTGGCCAGTGGTTTTATAGACCTGAAGAGGCTGACAAAAAAGGTGGTGGAAGCTGGACAGCACGTGACACAAGAGAGCTATTTTACAGTTTTCATATCGATGATGTACCTGCAGAGTCAGTCATGCACAAATGCGTAGTACATTTCATCCCTTTGCGCAAGAAGATCCCCAGTCGAAAGGAGCATCCTGGATTTATTGTTCAGAAAGTCTATGATGCAGTTGAAAAGAAACTGTGGAACCTAACTGACAAAGACTATGAGGACAACCTGCAACAAGAGATTGATCTCCTTGTTAAGAAAACAGTGGACCGTATTGGGGAGCTTCCTGACATTGAACTTGACGAAATCAAACTTCAGAAAAGGACTGAAGATATGCCCAGTGACAATGATAATTTCTCCAATAAACGAAGCCTACGTAAGAAACCTGTGAACCCCATAGATGTTACAAGAGAACCTCCAATGACAAAATCTGAGCACTTTGCAAAGGCAGAGACGCCTGGAAGCGAAAGACCGAAGAACTATGATGTCCTTGTCAAATATAAAGCAGTTACTGGTGAACAATCTCGTGATAAGTGGCTTGTTAAATTGATAGAGAGCATCCCACTAGCATCAAAGGAGAGTGATAGTTTATCTCATGCTGATCCTGCTGCTGCTGCTAAAATTACAATGAAGGATGCTAATTCTGATGTAAGTTTTCTTCTCCACTTAGGATTAAATCTTCTCACTCTTGCTTATCATGTAAATTATAATATGCTATGACCAATATATTTTCTAGGTCATCAGTAGGGATGCCCATGATACTGTTAATTGTCACTTTCAGTCATAATATGTTGTGAACTATTGCAAGCAAGATAATGAGTTCCTTGGGCACTGTACAACTTACCTAGTGAAGCTTGTGTACACATTAGACACCTGTCAGTCTCTCTACAAGTGCTTTTGGTATAACTCTGTTTGAGATGGTTAGTTTTGGACAATCTGGAGAACAATGACATCAAATATAGTATATTTTTTTTAGTGCTCATGGCTTAAGATTGTAGATTATGATTCCAGTTGGTTTGACACATCTTATTGTTTAACAATCAGATATTTAATTAACATTTAGTCCATGTTCCAATGTGAATTGTCAGTACTATATTCCTTAATGTGGTTAATTAAAGCGTGCTAGACATAACTGGTTCTCTGCATGTCCTCTTGGTGCTGAAGTGCATGTGTTTCTTTTTGTGTTTTACTATTTTTATTTTGTATTTAGGTGAACATTTCTTTCTGATTTGCTGTTGATTGTTATTCATTTTTATTTGTCTGCACTACAGCCTTCTGTTGGACTCCTCTCATTCCCATCTTTTGATCCTTTTTTCGATATAGTTTACGATGATGATGTTTTTTTCCTTTCTCTAATCAGAACAATGGAAAGCCATATGTTCTCGATGATGTTGTTCCGATAATGGTTGCCCTAGAAAGATCTGCATATGAAGCTCTTGGTACTGATTTCTTGAAGTATAACCAGAAACTGAGACAATTATGGTTTAACATCAAGGTATTTTATCAAGTGCCCCTTTTATCATTATTTTTATTGGAAATATTTGAATTATAAGCTGCTTGATAAAAGTTTTCAGCCATGTTATTTTTATATAATGAGGTGTGGATTTTTTTTTTGAGGGAAAACAACAAGGGAAACCCCTGCTGAGAATAATTCAGAATAATTCTTAATAGATAGTTGTTATCAACCCTTCAACCTTTATAGTGTATCACTACATTGTAGATTAATTCTATGTTGGTAAGAGGCACCATGCATTCAATAGGAACTACTCCCTTCGTTTACTTTTAATTGTCCTCTAGCTTTGGGCATGAGAATTAAGAAGTCAAAAAGGCAAAGTACACAAGAAACGTGGAGAGAGAGAGAGAGAAGAGATAAAAATGTATTAGTAAGAGAGAAAGGTGTATTGGGAATTTAGAATAACATCTACTGTTGAGCAAAATTTTAATCTTAGGGTGTGTTTGGTTCCAGGATAAGAGTAGATGGGATCATTCCATTCCACGTTTTTGGTGGATGGGACAATCCAAGCAACTTGTTTGTTTGATTGGATGGAATGAGTCAAGTTTTTGTTTGGTTGAATGGACAAAATAAGACTTGATGATAATCAACCTAATTATTTATCTTAATTCAAGTAGTATATCAGTTATGAACAAATAAATATAGTCTAATAATTATAAATATTTATCTTATTTTTGTAATGCTTAATTAAGAATAAAACATGCTAAATATCACTTATCGTGAATGGGAAGACCATTAATTATAATCTCATAGTAAAAAATATTAAATAATATTAATAGATATTAATTATCACTAATAAGTTTGCCAGTATTCACTCTTTAGCGGCATGTATGGCTCTGTCTGGTCTTTTTCCTGAATCATCTCATGCATCATCTATATAGAATATTCTATTCTTGGATGGATCAATCCAACTCCTCCTCCAACCAAACACTGCAAAAAACTGAATGGGATGGCCCCATCCCGGTAAATACAACAAACCAAACACACCTTTAGAGTGATAGTTAAAAGTGTAAGGAGGGAGTAGCATGTTAACTACAATATTTTAAATTGTTTATTTGATTTAGCTCAAACTACATTGTTTGACTTTGTTAGTGGCCTATTTAGAACCTACTCCCTCCGGTTTTAAATTATTGACACCGTTGATTTCTAACATCAACTTTGACCGTATGTTAAAAGTCAACGGTGTCAATAATTTAAAACCGGAGGGAGTATGTTTTTAATAGCTACAAAGACAGTTATCAACTAGTAACACTTATGTGCCATCATGATAGTTTTTTTTTCCAAAAATATAGGTTGCACTCTTTTCATTTCATGTCATGGTTCTTGAGGCAATGATACAAAAGGACATCCCGGTGCATGTAGCTCTAGCTTGCGCGGTTCGACCATTTTTGTTACGCAGCCTCTCTCTGCATTTCTGCGAGAGGCTGGTTCTAGGACTCGGAACACCTGACCTCATGGTCAAAAGGCAACAACTTTACCACTGCGCTAAGGCTCTCCTTCTTGAGGCAATGTTCATTCCTAAAATTTGTACCATTACAAACAAATTTCATGTTGATCCTGTGGTTTACCTGACCAGCATTCCATCAAGCAAATAAACCAATCACTATTTGGAATGGTGTAGCTAGGATTCAAAGCTAGGGTGGGCCGAAAAAATCTGTCCGACACGATTTGAAGTGCAAACTTTGTAATAGCATTTCAAGAGTCATATAAAATCTTACAAAAATAGTAAAAGGTGAAATAAACTACTTGTTTTTGTTGGGCCTATGCCTTCTAATGGCCATAAACGAATTGACAGTATCTTCTTCACATTCAAGAAAACATCCCACATGATGAAAATGAGCAACAATCATCTAGACAATTCATAGCTGAAAAATGCTCTTTCAACACTTGCAGCCGCCACTGGTAGAATCAACACCAATTGGAGAAGCAAGTATACAAAAATTATAAACATTAGGAAAAAGTCCAATTCACTCCCCTGCAGTATAGACAAAGTCCAAATAACCCCCTAAACTATGTTTTGATTTATTTTAGTACCCCACCCAAATGTGATTTTGGGTCAATTCACGCCCTCATGAAATTTGTCTTTTTTAATTCTCTTATACAATCATAATCTTAATATGACACTTTACGAGATGACGCATATTAAAAAAAATATGTCCCAAAATTTTTACCATTATTTTGCTCACAGTTTTGTATCCCAAAGATTAATTTACTATTAAATGTTTTTCCCTATAAAAATAACGATAAAAAATTTATAATCATTTTTTAACATGTGTTATGATGTGCTTTATCATCTCATAAAATTTGATCTTAAGATTATGCTTTTGTATTGAGAAACAAAAAAGAGAAATTGTATGAGGGGGTAAATTGACCTAAAATCGTGTTTTGGCGGGGTAAAATAAACCAAAACATAGTTTAGGGGATTATTTGGACTTTGGCTATACTTGAGGGGAGTAAGTTGGACTTTATCCTAAACATTATGCCTATTTGTCTTCAATAAACTATATCTCCACTTATTCTTGAGGCATTGGTTTAGGGAACCAATGGTCCATTTTCTTCAATTAAACCTTGAGCAACTGCATCGAACAGAACCAAAGGTGAAGATGAAGTTTTCTTTGCTGCAATTTTCAAAAAAAAAAAAGTTATGCAATATCTCCATCTATTTTCATATTTCACAAATCTGCAATCAAACAATACAATTGTAAAGAAATATTACAAATTTGCTATGCCGCAAACCCTAGAACGGCAATTGGAAACAGAGAAGTCAAAGTCACCTTGAGGCAACTTGCGCATGGCCCATCTCATGCCCGAACAGGAAGAGCACCTTGCCATGCGGGACAGCACCCCAGACAGGTGCAGAAGCCGCACACGACCCACACCCTAGCGTTCCTCCACCTGACCGAGGCCTCTAGGCTGCTGATGGCAGCCACCGGCGCTGCATCCTTTGTCGTCTTGGCTGTGCCAGCCATCGGATGCCTGAACCCTAGCACGCTCTTGCCTCTGCTCCTCTGGCCTGTCTCTCTCCCACCCTGTCAGTCTCTGTCGACTTGGATCGACGGCCAGATGGAGACTTGCTCTTTTGAGAGAGGAACATAGGGATTTATATTATATAACATCAGAAGTAATGTTTACACCGAGGATGGGACTTGCTGGGAGCCTGGACCAAATCAATAGACGGGGGCTAGCTGGGTCGGGGCTCGCCCAGCCCACCAGCTAGCTTCGCCAATGGCTATTTGCTTCGTTTGTGTCTAGTGCATTCGTGCTTCCCAATTGGTACAAAACAACTATTTATCTTGAAATTTTTCTGCTATAACGTCAGCTGTTGTGGATTCCTTTGTTAGAAGGACTTACCAAAGTAGGGAAAAACCATCCAGAGGTGGTTAGGTAAACCAGAAATAGATTTAGTAGTTTTGGATAAGTTTGTTTAAAATTCAGTTGTTAGTTATCGTTCCTGTCCAGTTCAGAGTAGGATTGTATTAAGGCGTTGCCTGATCCTATAGAGGCAGCTGTAATTTGTCCTAGGTGATCATCAAGAAATAAAGTAGTCCCTTTTGGAATTTGTTTTCTTGGTTGCCGTGGCTGGCGAAGCCCCTCTGGCCATCGGCGACACCACTCTCACTACAACAACTGCACCCTATGCTCTAATCTACAACCATCGCAACTGTTGCTCTCACCCCAGCACACCCTGCGTAGAGTTAGGTGCCACAATATCAGCTGTGTTACTTCTATAACTGTCTGCTATTTGAATGTTTGACTTATCATTGTTATTTATATATACAGAATAGCTCTATACTTCGCAGACGACTGATGGACAAGGCGCTTGATCCTCCAGTTCTTTTAACAATGTCTCCGGATGAACTAAAGGTCTAATCATTTTAAGTATTTTACATTTTGGTCGCTATAAGATCCTTCTTTTTAACGTCTTTGAGTCATTGTCTCAGTAGCTTAGTTTTTCCAGTTATTTATATGCAAAAGCACTATACAACTGGCCTCAAAAGTACAGTAACGGCCTGCCCTGCTGTTTTTCACCATTTTCAAAGAGAGAAAGAGAGGTATTGTTGACGCTGAAAATAGTTGTAGTTATAACTGGATTTTCTTTACAAGTTTTAATGGGTAGCCTACTAGCTTGCGTGTGTTGCCAGTATGTTGGGTCATTACTATAGAACAGGTGTGTAGGTTTTCTTTCTTTTCTTTTCTTTTCTTTTCTTTTTTTATTCTTTTTTTCTTTTTTTTTGTTGAGGTCAAGATGTATAGGGGATTAAGAGAGAGAAAAAGGGTCACCGTCCAGGGTCAGAGGATTATTATGCCAGAGGATTGAGGAAAGTATAATAGTTTGAGGTTCCCTTTCCCTTTTTTCCTTCATTCCAGTCGGTATAGACTACTCCCTCCATTTCTCTTTAGATGTCATTTTAGAGTTCAATAGTTTTGCCGTTTTAGTTATCGGCTGCCACCTTCTGCCCAATACAAACAACAGACGCATTTACTACTGGTGTCCAGCCACTCATTGCTACCCTTTGAAATACTGCCACGTTGCTAACGGAACAGCTATTTGTGGTTTCTGCCCTCTGCAGCTGGCAGTTGCTTCTCTCTCACCTCTACTGCTAAGACTACTATTTGTCTTGGTCTACGTGTTTTTTCTATAAAACGGCATCTAAAGAGAAACAGAGGGATTAGATCATATGGATCTGCAGTGGTTGCTGTTCTGATCATTTTTTAACTCTGATATTCTTATAAAATTTCCTGTTACTTGAAATTTCATACTAATATATTCTGAGGATTCAAGCAGTTGCGAAGCTTTGTTGTGGCCAAGGATGACTGTTGCTCCCACTGGCACAATGAAAACCTTCTATAAATAGTGCAGATGTGGTCCATATCTTGCATATTTTTCCTGTAATCTAGCCCCTGAAATTCAGCGCAGTTCATTCACCTCTTCTTGAATTATGCCTCTAGTAGTCTCCAATGCTCTGGTATCTACTTCTAGCTGAACCAAGGTTTCCTATTCTTTTGCTTCTTATACCACGACACTATATGCCACTTGAAGAAACAGCTCCTCTAGCCCTAAGGTTCAGGAGCTCCCATCTTGTACTAATTGTCATGTTTATTGCTTCAAATTAGTAATGGTTGTACCTGTATTCCTAATTAAGCTCCAATTTCAGTAGTAGCACAACCCCGTCTGCCATTCTGCTTTCTGTGCCTGTGTTAATGCAAACTATAGTACTTCTGTTTCAGCTGGTGACAGGGAGGGCTATTGTGTCGCTTTTACTATTTTTTCCTTCCCATTTAACTACCTCATTCCCATATCTAAATCATTGTTGATGTACTTGCTGGCTTGTTAAACACAATGCTTCTACAAATTTATATAAATTCGGACCAAAAAAAAACTAATCACAAACCCTGACACTAATGCTGCTGTATACTATTTGCTACTTTTTAGGCTGGGTTGACTGCAGCAGAGAAAACATCTGAACCTGAAGAATCTAGGCAGTTGCAGGTATCATGCATCCTTAAACTCAGTAACCAGTAAAGGGAACAAAAGAAAAATTTTCAACATAATTATTGCATGCAGCTGTGTGTTCCAAGATCTCTAAGCTCGTCTTTCATTTTGATTAGATGACTGATGCACGTTGTCAAAGATGCCAAGAAAAGAAAGTTGGTATATCTGTTATCATTCGTGCAGGTCATGGAGATCGCTATCAGGTCTGTACATAATTTCTCTTCTGTTGGTAGATTATGTTCTTATAATGTGCTACACAGGGTGGACATAATCGCTTTTATTTTATTTTTTAAATGAAACCCTTGCTTCTTTTAAGGCCAAAAACATGGTGTATTGTTGCAGTTTAGGCAAGATATTAAACTGTCATTGAAATGTATTGCAGAAATTTTAACTTATTTTGTACTACCATTTATCACGCTGCAACCTTATGAGTAAACCATGTTAAGCAGTGGCATCCTAAAAGATAATGGTCCTCTGAATATTGTGTCAATGCCTTAGTTTCACCAACCTTTTCCAGAAATATTGTGTCATTGTGCCCTGATTTAGTGGATGTCTTTTCTGCAAAACAAGATGATTTGTGTCCTACATCATTGATATAAGCCTTGCACCTGTGAAGTGACTGAACCCCTGTACTAGAAAACCGATTCTTTGACCTGTGAATTTTGGTAGTACAATTCTACAATTTTTTTTTCATATTTAGTTTTTTTTATGCTTAAACAGAACTATGCTAAGTTGGACCTTGGTCACTATCCTACTAAACTACTTAGGGTCTGAGGTAGCCTAGTTTTACAAAATTAGGGGGTTATAAATCCCTTTTCTGTATTCCTGCTCCTTTTGCATTGTTATGATATTTCTGTGCCAGCTGCCTTACATAACTTACCTTTGGTTTTCAGCTTGAATGTACTTCCTGCGGTCACACATGGTTTTCATCTGCTGACGCCATCTCGTCACTGACGGTTGATGCTCCAAGCACTGCTGCAAATGTGGGTACCGCTCCCTGGGCTACAGCAAAATTCGACATCCTTGAGAAGCAGCTTACAAGCCCACGTGACCAGCCTGATAAGCCAGTTGCCGATGCCTTCCAGAAGAGCACCACAGCTTACATGCCAACCATGGAGAAGCAGAAGTCGTTCAGCAAGCCCAAGTCAGAGGAACCTTCCCCTTCTCCAGCAACATAATCTTGAGTAGTGTCAGAGATCAAAAGTTGTACAGATGCGAATGTGGATAACAACATTTCCTTCTCTTAGCATCCCACCGTCACATCTCCCTAGCTGGGACGTGGAGACACTAGGCAGAGATCATCGCATGGTTTTTTTGGCTGCCCCTAACAGTCCCATGGATAGTTTTTAAACTGTCAACGTTCAATCAGTTTGACTTTTAAAAGATAGACAGTAGGCGACTTGGTTGATCAGGCGCTTCAGGCTCGCCGGCGGGCTCATGACGCTGATGCTAGTATAGTCGATCACTGCAAATTATGCTCTCCTGATCACGGAAAGTGTAGTCGGCAGGTCCTTTGTCGTAACAAATGTGTACACTTTGTAAAAGAGAGTTGAGGCTGATACACGATAAGTTATTGTAACTTAATCCTGTTGTCAGTAAGGTAATTTACAAACTACTCTTCGTTCACAATTATAAGTTATTTTAGTATTTAAATTTTATTCTTAAATATATGTTATTTTCACTTTTTAATATATTTTTCTTTTTTTTCAATACATTTTCTCTCTTCTCAATAAATCTTTATCTCTATTTTTTTTGCGCATTATATATTTTTATTTTTTTTTAATTTTTGCATTCAGAGCTAGAATAATTTATATTTATGAACGGAGGGAGTATTGTGTTTTTATAATTCATGTCCAGAGCTAGGATGATTTATATTTGTGAACGGTGGGAGTATTGTGTTTCTGATAATCAAATGGCAGGCAGCATAGCAAGTAGGGAAAGCTAAAATAAAACACTTCAAGATTTCCCATGTCAATCACCAAAAGCATGAAATTTACTACTCCCGAGAATTACTCTCAGGAATTAAGAAAAATAGAAAAGGTGAAATGTTTTAAAATGAGGAGACATAGAGTAAAAATATATTAGAAAGAGAAAATTGTCTTAAAAATGAGGAGACAGAGAGTAAAAATATATTAGAAAAAGAAAAAGTTGTCTTAAAAGTGAGAATGATATATAATTTTAGAAATTTTGAGAAATTTAAAAGTGACTTACAATTTGAGACGGAGGGAGTAGGATGGATCTATGGAACGGTGGAAATAGTGATAATATTCTATGACAGTTTATGTTAAGTTCCTGTTTCATTAACTAGGTAGGGATGGTTTGCATTTACAACACTGAACCCTCCAGTTTTAAAAATATATACACCATTGATTTCTAACATCAACTCTGACTATTGGTCTTATTAAAAAAGTATTATAAATATAATATATTTTATTATAATTTACTTTATCATTAGTATTATTTGAAACACAATTAATAATTTTAAACATTTGAACAAATTTTTTTAATAAGATGAAAGATAAAATTTGATGGGCCCGTTCCGTTTAGCTTCTTTCGACAGAGTGCAGCTACGCGGCTGGAGCGATACAACTTTTTTTTACTGTAGCACCAGTTGCACATAGTAAAACATGCAATGCAGCGCAGCAGAACGAAGCGCATCCGAATAGAGCTGATGTTAGAAGTCAACGAAGTTAATATTTTAAAATCAAAAGGAATAGTTCAGAAAGAAAACTTTCATGTCAGATAGAAATACATAATGGAAGACATCCATATATCAAACCATATCCAAGGGGAGGAGATTCGGACATATATATTGAAGAAGTCTTTTGAAGAAATGTCTACCAGCCAGAATAGTTCAAATTACATATTGAGATATTTGCTTGTCCAGGGGAGTAGTACATAGGGTTCCAGCTCTTTTCATCCCCATCAAGATGACTTACCAGATGCCTCATAGGCAAGTGGCCTCTCACCTTTATCTGGAAAGACCAAGGCATCAACGTGGTTATGGAGTTCAAGCACATGGACAGCTTCAACGATCTGGATATCCCCTCGATGAAGGCATGGGTCCTTTGCCATTAAATCCGTACCTACAATGGTCTCTGCATTTTTATACGCCAAGGAGAGATATTGGTCTATGCTTCACAAAACAATTACTGCCCTTGCTCCAGGATTCCAAGTTCATTATGGCCACCCATCAATGTCAGAATAAACTTGTGCGCGTCGATGTAAGTTCGTTAGTTGTCCGAGTCCTCCGCTTGACGTGCGCTGCGTTCGTACAGGGTGGAGAACACGTCATGCGCGCCATGACCGAGCCGAGTGCGCGGCGTGGCGCCCAGCGCGGCAAGCTCTATCCGAGCATGTCGCATCTTACCGGCCAAGTAAACGGCCGTGTATTCTTTCTATAAAAACCTCAATAAAAATGCAATAAGCAGCTTAGTTGCTGCACTAATCCGGTGTGAGTTTCTCCGGAGTGTCCGTGTGCGTTCTTTGAGCTTGCCGGCAACTATCATTCACAGGTGATCTGTGACAAGTGGCATCAGAGCCTTTACGATTCAAGGGCGATGACCGCACCAGGTCGACGGCAGGGACGTCGAGGAGACGGGCGGGAGATCATCGTCGAGCGGGTGATTGAGAAGGCGTCGAGCTCCGTGGTGTACCCTGTCCTCACGTGCACCAACTACACGGAGTGGTCGCTGGTGATGATGGTGAACCTCTAGGCAGCAGGTCTCTGGGAAGTGATCAGGTCCGGTACCGGCACGTTCCAGGAAGATCGCAGCGCCCTCTCCGCACTGCTGCGCACTGTGCCTCTTGAAATGCAGGCTGGACTCGCCGTCAAGGAGACTGCTAGGGAGGCATGGGCGGCGATCAGGGCGGTGAGAGTAGGCGATGATCGCGTGAAGGAGGCGAATGTAGCGAAGCTCCGTCGGGAGTTCGGCGAACTGGCGTTCAAGCCGGGAGAAGGAGTTGAAGACTTCGCGCTGCATCTCACAACTCTTGCGAATCAATTGTGGGTTCTCGGTGATGATGTGGCGGAGAAGGAGGTCGTCAAGAGGTTTCTGCACTCCGTCCCCGAGCCATTGAAGCAGGTGGCGATTTCAATAGAGACACTCCTCGATCTGAATTCGATCTCGATTGAAGAAGCCACCGGCCGCTTGTGCGCGGTGGAGGAGAGGAAGAAGTCGATGACGAGTTCTGCTATGACTGAGAGTGGTAAGCTGCTGCTAACTGAGGAAGAGTGGATGGCTCCATTGAAATCTTGTGAGCAGGGTGGAACCAGTGATGGTGGTCATGGCGGACGCGGCAGAGGCCGTGGCAGAGGAAGAGGACGCGCCGGTGGCGGGAACAAACCGCACCGGGCCACTCCAGGCGACATTTGTCGCAGCTGCGACAAAGCTGGCCACTAGGTCAGGGATTGCCGGTCCAAGCCCAAGGAGGCCCAGCCCTATGTGGCTAAGGAGGAGGCCTCTCTGCTGTGATTGAAGTTGCGCGCGTCGAAGCTTCAAATGCAGCACCAACAGTGCTCCTGCGTGAAGCTGCACCAATGGTGAAATCCGCGCTTCCGGTGACCCCGCGCGTGGTGCATCTGGAGGAGCCGTACCGGCAGGAGGAGAAGGCGGTGGCGAATCTGGGAACCGAAGGCGATGCGAGTGCAGCTCACTGGGTCGTCAACATTGGCGCCTCAAACCACATGATCGGCGTCCGCACCGCGTTCTCTGAGCTTGACACAAGAGTGTGCGGCACCATCAAGTTCGTGGATGGCTCGGTCATGTAGATCGAGGGCAGTGGCACCGTTCTGTTCAGTGAGAAGAGCGGTGAGCACATCGTCTTCTACGGCGTCTACTACATTCCAAGGTTGAAGACGAACATTCTCAGTGTTGGGCAGCTCGATGAGCTGGGCTTCAGCACCACGGTGGAGGGCGGAGCGATGACAATTCGTGATCCTGAGAAGCAGCTAATCATGAACATTCCCTGCAGTACAAATCGCCTCTATGTTCTTGATGTAGTACCTGTGCAGCCAGTGTGTCTGTCAGTGCAGGGAGAAAAAGAAGCTTGGCGCTGGCACGCTCGGATGGGGCATCTCAATTTTCCAGCACTAAAGAAGACAGCCAGAGACGAGTGGGTCCGTGGATTGCCATCAATCAAGCAAGTAGACCAGCTTTGCGACAGGTGTATGGCTGAGAATCTGAAGAGGACTCCGTTCCCAGAGCGGGCAGAGTACAGAGCACAGAAACTGTTGGAGCTCGTCCACGGTGATCTATGTGGACCAATAATGCCGGCAACCCCGGGCAGTAAGAACTTGTTTCTACTTCTAGTTGATGTCACACCCGGTTTTAAGGCTAAAACTAAGTGACCCTTTATGTGTGCCCAGGAATCAAGTTTCAAACATAAAGGGTCACTTGGTTTTAGCCTTAAAACCGGGTGTGACAGAAGTGGTATCAGAGCCGTGTTGACCGTAGAACGCAAGCCTAGAGTAGAATGAACGTCTAGAATCAATTTCAAAACTAGTTGTCAAAAGTGTTTGCAAATATTCATTTATTCCTTATCTTAAATCCATCTATTTTCTAACCCATGTGTCTCTAGATGGCGAGAACCAAGTACACAGCAAGAAAGACCACAGGACCGAAAGGAAGACCACTGGGACCGATAGCGAGGAGGTTTGCAAGAAGGTCAACGCCAGTTCCACCACCCGTTGAGCTAGAAGATGGACCCGAAGTGCAGCCAATGCGAGGGAGAGCCTTCCTCAGTGACTCCGAGGAAGAAGAAAGTCACGAGCCGAACGTCCACAACAAGCAAGACACATCTCAAGCATCTCCAGTGGCACCGGAAGAGTGTGAACCAGAAGAGGAGAAACCAATGGAAGAAGAATTAATAGAGGAAGAGCCACAAGAGGAGGAGCCGCAAGAAGAAGCGCCACAGGAGTAAGAGCACATCCGATCTCCGTCCCTAAGGACGCTCGAAGAGGAGGAAGGACTGTGGCGTTGCATGTGCAGGAAATTCCACACCAGTGGAGAGCATGGAGGACAAGCCATCGAGGATCTCAAGGCAATGATGGACAAGATTGGCTTGCAGACGGTGCTATCCTTCACCCATCAAGTCATCCCCATGCCAAATTGGGATGAGTGGATGGTGGAGTTGAAGATCTACGACGGTAACCACGAATTCAGCAGTCACGTCAGCCCAGTCTCGAGGATCAGCGAACAAAAAACAGTTGTGGATGTGATATGGGCCGCCACTACTAGCATGACTCATCGGTACCGGCACAAGCTCTACCACTCTGAGGTTTCGCCACTTTCCTTACAGGACGCCGGGTTCGAGAAAGATTCTGGGATTCGTGAAGGAAGATCCGAACGCCAGCATAGCTCAACTGAAGAAGGACGAAGCGATGCTAAGGGTCTGTCGACAGTACCGTGCTACGTTGGATGAGATCGACTATCTTCGTGCGAAGCTTGAAGAAGCACTTGGTGTGGCTGACGAATACTGGACCAACTCTTCACCACCACCAAGTCCCTCGCAGCCAGTCACCACTACCAGTTTTTAGCCTTCAGTTGTGTCGCCGCCTCAACGCTTCATCCAGGACTAGGAGTAGAGAGTCCTTTGCCTTATGATGTAATAGAAAATTCCTTTGTTAGGAGTCTTCAGGTTCGATTAGGATCGTTTAATTCGTAGGAGTGTGCTTTGTGTTAGTGTGCTTGTTTAGGTTTTGTTAGTGTGTGATGTGAGCTATGAAATGCTTCGGCACTTGTTCATGGTCTCATCTTTTTCTCAGTTGAATAAATCCTTGTTTATCGTGTCACTTTGATGCATATAGTTGAGATTCTTTATTCTTTCTTCTTTTCGTCTATCTTGATCATCAATCGCCACTCTTCTCTCCATTACACCAGATGGTTTACACCAGACGCACTGCAGCTGATCAAGTAGGTTCCTCCAACCAGAACAGCCAGAACAACCAGAACCACAATCAGAACAACTAGGTTCCCTCGAACAACCAAGGTGGCAACAACAACAACAACAATGATGGACTTGTTGGACCATTTGCTCAGATCCTAGCCATGCAGACTCAACTGATGCAGGATATGATGCAAACACTCAATCATATGCAGCAGAATCAGGGTGCAGCACCACAAGGTCAAGGCCAGTACAAGTTGAACGAGTTTCTGAGGACTCGGCCACCCACTTTCTCCCAAGCCAAAGATCCCTTGGAAGCTGATGACTGGCTCAAATCAATTAAGAAGAAGCTTGACATAGTGCAGTGCAGCGACCGTGAGAAGGTTCTCTTCGCCGCACATCAGTTGACTGGAGCTGCCGCAGACTGGTGGGATGCTTATTGCGGTGCTCATGCTAATGCCGCAGGCATCACCTGGAATGAGTTTAAGACTAACTTCCACTATCACTATGTGCCAGCTGGGACCATCTGAAGAAGAAGGAGTTACAGAATCTGAAGCAAGGTGGAATGTCAGTGAGTGAGTACCTCAACAAGTTCACTCAACTGTCATGGTATGCCCCAGAGTATGTGAACACAGATGAGAAGAAGCAGGAGCTGTTTCTTGATGGCCTGAATCATGAACTCCAGTACCAACTTATGAGTAATGATTACATAAACTTTCAGAAGCTGGTTGACAAAGCCCTTGTTCTTGAAAATAAGAAGACGGAGATTGAGCGTGAGGGCAAGCGGAAGATGTCATTCAATTGACAGTCTTCTAATGTCAATGTTCGCCCTCGCATGATGCCACCACAGGGACTGATGTACCGTCTTCCGTATGCTGGAAAGCCACAGATGCAAACTCCATGCCCTAACTTTCAGATGCCGGCACAGAAGCAAAACTTCCAGGCAGCTCGTTCCAATCCACCTCAGATGCCTCATACTAGGAATCAGTCAGCACCTCAAACTACGTGCCAGCTCAGCAGAACAATAACAAGCCATTACTGGAGCTAATGCAGTCGATGTTCGAGGGGCATGCTTCAAGTGTGGTATGCCGGGACACTATGCTAACTACTGTCCGAACAAAGCTGCTACACCACCAGTGAAAAATGCTCAGAAGCCCAATCAGAGAAATAATCAAGGCCAGTCCAACTACATCTATGGCAGGGTGAATCATGTGACCAGTGAAGAAGCGCAGCAAGCTCCAGAAGTTGTGATGGGTACGTTCCTTGCAAACTCTAAACCTGCTACTGTTTTATTTGATTCTGAAGCATCACATTCATTCATAGCATCAAGTTTTGTTGCAAAGTTTCGGATTCCTATAATTCTTATGATTCGCGCTATACTGGTTAGTTCTCTTAGAGGAGAAATGAGGAGTAGGCACTTGCGCCCAAACATAAGTTTGG
Organism: Zoysia japonica; assembly: GCA_001602275.1. Taxonomy (NCBI): domain Eukaryota; kingdom Viridiplantae; phylum Streptophyta; class Magnoliopsida; order Poales; family Poaceae; genus Zoysia; species Zoysia japonica. The sequence goes on along the minus strand of BCLF01000073.1, from coordinate 1,073,646 downwards.
AAATAAGGGGGGTAGTATTCATAGCCAACCTTATTATTCTGGAATCAAAGGGGATAGATATTATTTTTGGGATGGATTGTTTGAGAAAGTATGATGGAGTGATTCAGTGTGCTAGAAGGACAGTACAGTTGACCAGTGAGGATGGGACCAAAGTTGAGTTTGTAGCAACCAGAACAGTGGGACCAACAAGTGTGATCAACCAGATGGAAGACAGAACGATTGAGGAAATACGAGTTGTCCGTGACTATCAAGATGTGTTCTCGGAAGAATTGCCAGGTATGCCACCTGACCGTGATATTGAATTCTTTATTGAACTAGTACAGCTTATATCTAAGAGGCCATATAGGATGCCTGTTAATGAACTAGTAGAGCTTAAGAAGCAAATCACAGAGCTTCAAGAAAAAGGATTCATTCGCCCTAGCTCATCGCCATGGAGAGCGCCAGTACTCTTTGTGGAGAAGAACGATGGAATTCAAAGGATGTGTGTGGATTATAGATCTTTAAACGAGGTTACTATCAAGAACAAGTATCCTTTGCTAAGGATTGAGGATCTGTTTGATCAGATGAAGGGAGCGTTGGTGTTCTCGAAGATTGATCTGAGGTCAGACTATCATCAACTGAAGATCAGAGAATCAGATATACCTAAGATTGCATTCAGAACCAGATATGGGTTATATGAGTACATAGTCATGTCATTCGGATTGGCCAATGCCCCTGCTTACTTCATGTACCTGATGAATAAGGTGTTTATGAAATACTTGGATAAGTTCATGGTAGTGTTCATTGACGACATCCTGGTATTCTCCAAGAATGAAGCGGAACATGAGCAACACCTGAGATTGGTTCTTGAGAAGCTTAAAGAAAATAAGTTGTATGCAAAGTTCAGTATGTGTGAGTTTTGGTTAGATCAAATCTCTTTCCTTGGGCATATCATATCCGCGGGAGGAGTAGCAGTTGATTCAAGTAAGGTTAAAGAGGTAGTGAATTGGATGCCACCAAAGAATGTGTCAGAAATTCGCAGTTTTCTTGGATTGGCAGGATACTACCGCAGGTTTATAAAGAATTTCTCAAAAATAGCCAAGCCAATGACTTGAAGGAAAGGAGTTCAGATGGTCAAAGGAGTGCCAAACTAGTTTTGAGGAACTTAAGAAGAGATTAACATCAGCCCCAGTACTGATTCTATCGGACATTACTAAGAGGTTTGACATCTATTGTGATGCTTCCCGTCAAGGTTTAGGATGTGTATTGATGCAAGAAGGTCAAGTTGTGTGCTATGCTTCGCGTCAATTGAGGAAACATGAGTTGAACTATCCTACTCACGATTTGGAGTTAGCTGCAGTGGTTTATGCTCTGAAGATATGGAGGTACTATCTCAATGGGCATCGGTGTGAAATATACACGGATCATAAAAGTCTAAAGTATATATTCACATAGACAGATCTGAATCTAAGGCAACGTCGATGGTTAGAGTTGATCAAGGATTATGATGTGGGAATCAATTATCATCCAGAAAAAGCTAATGTGGTTGCAGATGCATTGAGTCGGAAGCGACACTGTAATATGGTAGTAGCCAGTGAGGTGTCACAAGAGTTGAGTAAGGAGTTTGAAAAGCTCAATCTGGGAATAGTTAATGCTACAGAGGCAGTCACCATGGAAGTTGAATCAACTTTGGAAGAGAAAATTCGAAAAGGTCAATTAGAGGATGAAAAGATCAGAGAGATCAAGCAGCTCATCCAGGATAATAAGACAAGTGATTTCACCTTGGATGACAGAGGCACTTTATGGTTAGGAAAAAGGATTTGTGTACCTAATCAGAAGCCGATCCGTGATCTAATTCTAAGAGAGGCCCATGATTCAGCATATTCTATACATCCAGGTGGCACTACGATGTACCGAGATCTAAAAACTAGGTATTGGTGGTATGGTATGAAAAGAGATATTGCAGAATATGTAGCACTATGTGATACTTGTCAGAGGGTAAAGGAAGAACATCAGAAGCCTGCCGGATTACTGCAGCCATTAAAGATTCTAGAATGGAAGTGGGAAGAAATCAGAATGGATTTTATAGTCGGTTTACCTCGCACTCAAGCCGGGTATGACTCTATATGAGTCATTGTGGATCGATTGACTAAAGTTGCTCACTTTATTCCAGTTAAAACAACCTACACTGAAGCAAAGTTAGCAGAGCTGTATATGGCAAGGATTGTTTGCTTGCATGGAGTACCAAAGAAAATAGTATCCGATAGAGGCACCCAGTTCACTTCGAAGTTTTGGGAGAAGCTGCATGAGTCCATGGATACTAAGTTAAATTTTAGTTCGGCCTATCATCCTCAAACAGATGGATAGACTAAACGAACAAATTCAGATATTGGAGAATATGTTGCGTGCCTGCGCTCTAAAGTATGGTAAAAGCTGGGACAAGAGTCTTCCATATGCAGAATTCTCATACAACAACAGTTATCAAGCTAGTCTACAGATGTCACTGTTTGAAGCACTCTATGGACGACAGTGTCGGACACCATTGTTCTGGAACGAGACTGGAGAAAGTCAAGTGTTCGGACCAGATATACTAAAAGAGGCAGAAAAACAAGTGCAACTTATACGGGAAAATTTGAAAGTTGCTCAATCAAGGTAGAAGAGTTATGCGGACAATGGAAGAAGAGATCTAACTTTTGAGGTTGGCGACTTCGTGTATCTTAAGGTTTCCCCAATAAGAGGCCTTCGCGGATTCAAAGTTAAAGGGAAGTTAGCACCAAGGTACATTGGACCATTTAAAGTTCTGGACAGAAAAGGAGAAGTTGCATATCAACTAGAGTTACCACCGCAATTGTCAGATGTGCATAATGTGTTTCACGTGTCACAACTAAAGAAATGCTTAAGAGTTCCGGAAGAGCAGCTTCCAATTGAGGAACTGGATCTAGGTGGTGATCTGTCATATTCAGAACGACCTATCAAGATCTTAAAAACTGCCAAACGTGTGACTCGAAGTAAAGTTATAAAGATGTGCAAAGTTCAGTGGAGTCACCACTCTGAGGATGAAGATGAGCTCAGAGCAGAATATCCTGATCTATTTCCCATTCTTTTCGAATCTCAAGGGCGAGATTCATTTTAAGGGGGTAGGTTTGTAACGACCTAAAATTCCACATTTTCAAATAGTAAAATTTCGAAAATTTAAATGCATTTCACAATTTAGATTAGAATGAATTATTTTTTTCAAATAAATTGCTAAGGTTGCATCCATATCATTTCATGTCAATGAAAATCAATTAAATAAATATTGGTGAATAAAAAAAAATTAATCAAGAAAATTTGGAGATAAAGAAAGGAATAAAAGAAATAGAAAAAAAAAGAAATCCCAATCCTCTACCGAGCTCTCTCCCCCTCTCCCTCTCTCCCCAGCCCACTCTTCCCTTTCCCCTCCCCCTCACCTCACGGCCCAGCCAGCCGACCCACCAAGCAAACTAGGCCCAGCTCGCCACCCCTCTCTCTTCTCTATGGCGAGTGGACCCCACGGGTCATCACCCACCTCCAGCCACCCTAACAACCGCGAGCTCAACGCCTCCATCTCGGAGCTCCGGTGCAACGGCCGCCCGCAAACGCCGGCCACGTCCCCCAACTAACCCCGCGACGTCGCCGGCCCTCTCCCCCTATAAAAGACACCCCCCTCGGCCCTCATCTCTAACCCCGAGCCGCCTCAACCCTAACCACCGCGAGCGCGCCCCCCGGAGCCCCTCTCGGCCACGAGAACCTCGTGCCGGGCCTCACCGCACGCCACCACCGCCGCAGCACAAGATCTCGTCAAGCTTCGACCTTCCACGGAGCTTCTCGACGCCGCCGAAGCACCACCGCAAGCCTTCGCCGTCGAGGAGCCTTCTCTGGACGCCGACGACCTCCCCCGACCCCACCAAGGTGAGCCCCTCGGTCCCCGCATCACATCGAGCCCAGCCGCACCGAGAATGGTGGCCCGACGAGCTCGGGCGAGCTCGCCGGAGTAGGCGGCAATGGTGCCGCCGGCCAGCCGGTCGACCAGGCCGCTCGCCCCGGGCGCGGCCACTCTCAGCCGTCGGATCTCGGCCGAACGGCCCAGATTAAAACCAGAGCCCCGCCTCCGCCACGTCGTCCCGATTCCCGCGGTCATTGAATTCAAAACCAAGAGCCGAGATGAAGCCTCGTAGGCCGAATTATCTCAACCGCCCAGTTCAAAATCAATGGCCGCCCAATTCAAAATCAATGGCCCGGATTAATCCTAAAATCCCCAATAAAAAAAAATCCTGCTGATTGCGTCAGCATGACATCATGGTGACGTCGTCAAACCCGAAAATAAATTAAAATGAATTAGGAAAATTTATTTAAATTATTTAATTGTTTAATAAACCCCAGATTAATCCAATAATTATAAATAATAAAATAATTAATTATATTATTATCTGAAATAAAAATCTAATAATTATATAATAATGATGATTAACTGTTAATTAATTATTAGTTAAATATGGCTATTTTACAGAATAGTCCCTGCTCTAATTTTTCACTTTGCCCCTGAACTTTTGAATAATTACACTTCAGTCCCTAATTAAAATTTGGAAATCACAATTAGGTCCTCGGAATTTAAATAATAATTTCAGAATTAACCTAAACCTTAGAAAAACCATAATAACTTTTGATCCGTAACTCCAATCTAAGCAAGTAATATATCAAAACGATCGTATCGAAATAATCTTTGCATTCATGACATCATCATACGGATCTTATTCTGTTTTATCGCATTGATTGATTGTTTGTGTTCTCATGCGATAGGCGACTTCGTCCCGGAGCCGCAGTTCGTCGAAGACGTCCAACAGCAGGAGTTCGAGACCGTCGACTTTTACTCCCAAGAGCAGCAAGGCAAGTGTCCTTGACCATCTTGTGCCTAAATTTCAAAATATCTATCTTGTAGTTTGCATGCTTGTGCTAAATTGATTGCGTACCTATTAATAGCAATACCCTAATTTCCACGTTATGCCTTGTCGCCCTAGTTTGCTTTATTGTTGGGTAGATCACATGCTTAGCTTGCTACTGTCGGGTTGGGTGTATTTAAATGGATCATTATACATGCTTCACGAGGATTAATAGAAGATTAATAGTAACTTGGATAGTGATGATTTGGGCGATATGGTTGGTGTAGGACTGTGTGCAAGGTTACTGGCACTGTCCCTTGGTAAGTTATCTTCCCAAATCTAAGCACCGGTTCCTGGAGCGACCACCCATGTGTTCCCGTACAGCCACGATGCCAAGAATGGGCGCGGCCTAACGTAGTAAGTGATGAAAATCAGTTCTGTGCGTGCCAAACGGTGGAGCAGGGAAAGCGGGTTACGCCTGGATCCGCCTAAAGAGAGATGTGTGGGGAAGGGAGGGTTACTCCCGGGAACCATTCGGCACAAGAGGGGGCCTCTCGGGTTTTGAGTTAGTGCCCGACGGGTGAAACCTTAGTGGGCACGTACAAATTGGCGAAAGTCATGGAAATGCCTTGTAGTGATCTCTTGGCCCTCACACCAATGGAAGTGTGCGAGTGCGACGGCACAGGCATAATAGAGATTCTTTTTAGTCACCTGGCAACACGAGATGAAATCACTACTCTTGGGAAAATTTGTACAACCTCTGCAGAGTGTAAAACTGTCATGACAGCCGTGCTCACGGTCACGAGCGTTGCATGGACCCTCACATGATTAGCGGGAGTTGGTATTGGTTTGGTTTGGTGAATCACAGTGAGAGACTGTGATTTGGTTCTCTTATTGATACTACTGTTTATAGGTGCGATGTCCTTCACTTAGTAAATAGGTGCTTAATAGAAAATGTGTGTTTTTAATGTGTGCTTTTATGCAATTAAACTCTATATTGCCTATTCCTTGATATTTGCCACATGTCATATACTTCCCACACTTGCTGAGTACATCCCGTACTCAACCTTGCCTTTATAATTGCTGCTCAGTAGAGGGAGAAGATTGGGTGAACATTGAAGACTCGAGCCGACGTCTAGGCGAGCTATTCGGTCAACTGCCTGTGGAGCCCAAGAAGGTTTCGTTTCGTTTTCGATGTTTTGGTTTGTAATTCAATAAGACTCTTAGTCTATTTTTGTAATAGTTTAGTTATTCGTGACATTGTTCTGTTTTATCATTAATGAAGTCATTTTACGTGTGAAACTTGATTCTTGGGCACACATAAATGGTCACTTGGTTTTAGGCTTAAAACCGGGTGTGACAGTTGATGATCTCAGCAGGTTTATGTGGATTGAACTTCTTCCATCGAAGGATTGTGCATTGGCTGCAACTCAGCGTGTTCAGGCTGAAGCTGAAGCCAGATCAGGAGAGAAGTTGAAGTGCCTGCGCACAGACAGGGGAGGTGAATTCACTTTAGTCACCTTCGCCAAACACTGCACAGAGACAGGAATGCAGCGCCACTTGATGGCACCATATTCTCCGCAGCAGAATGGTTTTGTTGAGCGCAAAAATCAATCAATGATGGCTGCAGCAAGAAGCATGTTGAAGGCCAAGAACTTGCAGGGTTACTTCTGGGGTGAGGCCGTTACTACTGCAGTCTATCTACTGAACAGATCACTAACCAAGAGTGTCAGTAACATGACACCGTTTGAGGCCTGGTTCGGGAGGAAGCCAGCTGTCCATCATCTTCGCACCTTTGGGTGTATTGTCTATGTGAAGAACACTGTGCCCCATCTCAAGAAACTCCTCTTTGTTGGCTATCAACCTGGTTCTAAATTTTATTGTGCATATGATCCAAAGACACAGCGATTCCATGTGACCCGTGATGTTGTGTTTGATGAGCTCGCTCAGTGGGACTGGGAGGAGCGGAATGGTGATCAGACGGCTTATGATGCAGAGCTGTTTGTCATTGAGTATATCACACAGTCTGTGGGAGTGACAGATGGTGTGAATAAACAAGATGCACCAAGGACACCGTCGCCCTGGTGCAACACCATCACCTGCAACAAGATCGACATCCCCAGTTGCAGTTGAGCTGGCGTCACCACCCAGTGCAGAACCTGACCTCGATGCAGATCATGATGAAGATGCAGTGCTCAGGTTCTGAAGGATTGACAACATTCTTGGACCTGCTGCTGTTCCAAGGAGAGCACAGAGGGTGGTAGCTGAAGAACTGTATGTCGTAAGTGCAGAGGAACCAATCTCACTAGCTGAAGCAGAACAAGATCCTAGTTGGTGTTTAGCTATGGTGGAGGAGCTGTGGTCAATTGAAGAAAATGACACTGGGGAGGTTGCCAACCTTCCAACGGGGCATAGAGCAATCGGATTGAAGTGGGTATATAAGGCCAAGAAGGATGAGCAGGGGTGAGTTGTTAAACACAAAGCCAGACTCGTCGCAAAGGGCTTTGTTCAGAAACAGGGGATTGATTTCGAAGAGGTGTTCGAACCAGTTGCAAGAATGGAGTCAATTCGGCTGATCCTAGCAGTAGCAGCTCATGAAGGATGGCAGGTACATCACATGGATGTGAAATCTGCTTTTCTGAATGGTGAATTAGAAGAAGTGGTGTATGTTCAACAGCCACTTGGTTTTGCAATTGGAAGGGAGGAGCAGGTTCTCAAACTAAAGAAAGCTCTCTATGGATTGAGGCAGGGCCCGCGCCTGGTACTCAAAACTTCACACTTCGCTCAGTTCTCTCGGCTTTGTCCGGAGTGATCATGAGCACGCTCTATACACCAGGCAAACTGTGAACAAGCCACTGGTGGTGGGAGTCTACGTCGATGACCTGCTGATCGCTGGTGCACTGGACAGTGACATCAACACTTTCAAGCAGGAGATGCGTGAGAAGTTCAGGATGAGTGACTTGGCACTTCTCACATATTATCTGGGGATTGAGGTATGTCAAAGTCTCTCTGGTATTTCAATCCGTTAGTCTGCTTATGTGCAAAAATTGTTGAAAAGAACCGGCATGGCAGAATGCAATGAAAGTCTCACACCTATGGAGTCAAGGTTGAAGATGACCAAGACAAGCAGTGAACCTCTGGTTGATGCGACATCTTTCAGAAGCATGGTTGGCGCTTTGAGGTATCTTATACATACTCGTCCTGATTTATGCTATGCTGTGAGTTTTGTAAGCCGGTTCATGTCGGAGCCGAGGGAAGATCACCAGGCTGCTGTGAAACATATCCTTCGGTACATCGCTGGTATTCGGGATTATGGAGTCAGGTACAAGAGAGGAGAAGCGGAGAAGTTGCTGCTGTCAGGGTATAGTGACAGTGATCTCGGTAGCGATGCTGATGACAGCAAGAGCACAACAGGAGTACTGTTCTTCCTGGGGGAAAGCCCAATATCCTGGCAATTGCAGAAGCAGAAATCAAAAAGGCCTTGCAGGGTCCTCTGGGCGGAGCTAGAAATTTAGATTGAGGGGGCCAAATAGTAATATAGTCTTATTAAGGGGGGCTGAATTCTAATTTTATGCAAAATATATGATGAAAAATCAATTTTTAAATGGTGCTGCTCAAGGGGCTTGGGCCCCTGTTCCCCCTCTCCCCCCTACCCCCCCCCCTCCTTCCCTCCGCCCCCTATCTCCAAGAGCATTGTTTTCGAGTGTGGCTCACTTCCAGGTTTCCAGGTGAAAAGCCAGCACTCACATCAGCGCCACTGTGTTTTCTTGCTCGGGACATGTGGTTGTAGTACAACCTTAAAAGTAACATCAGTGTCCGAGAAAATATTGTTCAGATTAGACACCATGGTCTCCTGCATTTGCCAAGAGATACCATCGCTGACACCCAAGAAGGACAGCAACAAGTAACAATGTTAAAACCTGGTATAATGACTTCGAAGCCCGCATGCCTAATGTGGTAAGCTGACGGGGGACTATCAGTCAATGGGAGCGCATCAGAAACTTTCATTGCGAGGTGCATCTGCCGTAAGCTTGCCAATTCCATCAGAAAAAAACATAACCATTACGCTCAACTTCCTCGAGACACTCATTCACTTCGGTTGCGTCATCACTATTGCATACACCTGCATACTCCCTCCGGTTTCAAAATATTGACACATTGACTTTCAACATCAATTTTTTACTTATTCATCTTATTCAGAAAATTTGTTGAAATGTGTAAACTTATAGTCGAGTTTCACATACCACTCCTGAAAAAAACAAACTATAACAAAATATAATGTATTTATCATACTTTTTAATAAGCAAACGATCAAATCTGATGTTAGAAGTAAATGATTTTATTTAAATATTACATGTTTTATAAAAATTACAGAAATAATACTCAGAATGGAGAAATTTCAAAAATAATACTAATTCGTACATCCAATATAGGAGTTAACAAAAGTCGACCGTTGAATATTGTGTAATTTATAGGTAAAGTCGTATCTTCAACTTACGAAATACTCAATGTCGTGTTGCGAAGACACGAATTTGACTACTTCGTGTTCCAACCATGCGACACGACCGAATTCGTGTTTCCATCATTCAAAAATGCTAATTCAAACCTCCATCCGACGACATTGCTTTAAACAATTTATTTTAACATGCAAAACATTTGTTGAATATTTACAGATGCGAGATTTATTATATTTGTTGCGTACGGAATTTTATCACAAATAAGATGTCAGCAACTAGATAATATTGATATTGCAAAATAAGTCCCTGTTTGGATCCTGCGAACTAATTGTTAATTGACTAAACATTAATCCCATTTCCTCCGACAGGGTAGACTAACTGTTGGACTTCCACCCATGGTTCAGTACTAATTATTTTCTTATTAGTTCATCTAAAAAGACAAGGACTAACAATTCAATTAAAGAAGTTTAAAATAATGATCTAAAGTCATTTGGGAGGCGTTTGGTTGAAAAGGGGTAACGCAATCAAAGTAACAAAATACTACCTCTATTCCAAATTATAAGCATTTATAGGTTTAGATAAAGTCAAATTCTGGAAACTTTTACTAATAATATCTAGAAAATTACACAATTTCTAATATAAAAATATACTTTTTAAGAAAGCTTATTCCATTATGAATCCAAAAAATATAATTTTATATGATGAAAGATTATTAATTACTCTCTCTGTCTCAAAATAAGTGTCTTTTTAGATTTTCAAATATCTCCCTTTTACCATTCGTCCTATTTCAAAAATTTGTAAAAAAATTAATTATCTTATTGTGAAATGATTCATTATTAGAAGTATTTTAAGCTTGATTTGTTTTATTTTTGTATTTTTCATAATTTTTTAATAAGACGAAAACGTTGATTTTTCAAAAAGTAAAAAATGTCACTTATTTTGGAACCAAGAGAGTATACATTATTAGTGATCAAAATGATAAAAGTTTGACTTTGACTAAACCTAAAAAGCTTATATTTTGAAACGGAGGGAGTACTGACTTTGTTTGGTTGCTTCTGGTAACAGAATCAGGTGAACTATTAAAGGTTAATTGGATATATGCCACTAAATTTTTCCATTTCTGAAATATGACATTATAATTCGTGTTATTGGAATGCTGCCATTATAATTCTTCCTTTGTTGAATTCATACCATTATGTACGTTTTCAACTCATTTTTCTATGGTCCACCTGTATAAAAATTTTGTATAGCCAATACTGCCACTATAGGCCTCAATAAAACAAGGGCTGAAACAAATCAAATTTGCATCTCTCCCGTTGCTCTCAAACCAGATCGAGTTCTCCCCCGCCGGTTCCCTCGCCGGACCGTGTCAGACGCGCCGCTCCTTCGGCCGCGCTGCCCAGGGCAGGCCTTGCTGCTGGTGGCCCTGCCGCCCATAGTCTCCACCGTCCTGCGCGTGCCGAGGCTCCGGCGTCGAGCTCGAGCAGTGCGTCCCCTGCGGCGGAGTAGACGAAGACGCGGCCACGCAAGTTACCGGCCGGCCATGCTGCACTTTCGAGCGCTGTTCTTACCCCCCCCCCCCCCCCCCCCCCCCCCCCCCCGAGCACCAGCGCTCTGCTCTCCTCCGGCTACGCCGCTTGTGGCCCTGCTGCCTGTAGCCGCCGTCAGGGCTAGCTGTTAGCAGTTAAACGTTGCATGTTATTAGTAACAGTTAGTTTCTTTGGATTCGTTTTGCATGTGCACGAGGTCCAACGTGTGGAAGCCATGCGACTAGGAATGCCGAGAGAATAGCTTCGCATTACTGAATTTGCGGATGCTCCGTGCACGAAACTTGGTTGTGGAGTAGTGTGCTCAACCAGGAAGTCGTGGCCAGTGATCCGGAGCTTCAACTTGCATTGCACGTTTGCTTTGAGTATAAATAGAAGGGAAGAAAACCCAGAAAAGCTGCACCTTCATCACAGCACAAAAATCTTCTGAGTCTCTATTCTCTTGTGTGTGTTCGTGAGTTCAGTGAGTTTGCGCCATATTGTTCGAAAAATCCTAACAATTGGTATCAAAGCTTGGTTAACGGCGTCGACTCGAGAGTCGAGAAGAGCACAGATGCCTCGCAATCAATCACCATCGCCGGCTGCGCGAGGCTGTGGAAAAAGCGGCACCCGCGGCAGGAGCAATGGCCGAGATGAACGTGGGTGCAGCGGCGGTGACGACCGCGGGCTGGTGATCTACCGCGCGGCCAAGGAAGGAGGAGTTTCGACCGTCTACCCTGTCCTCACCAAGACGAACTACAACAACTAGGCCCTGCTGATGATGATCAAGCTGCAAGCACGCTGCCTGTGGGACGCCATTGACGTGGGCGTACCTGCAGTGCAGTTCTATGAAGATCAGATGGCACTGGACGCCATCTGCAGTGCCGTCGCCGCCGACATGATCTCGGCGCTGGTGACCAAAGAGTCGGCCAAGGAGGCGTGGGAATGCATCAAGACAATGCGAGTTGGTGATGACCGTATTCGCAAGTCCAGTGTGCAGAAATTGCGTGCTGAATATGAATCCATTGCGTTCTGCGATTGGGAGGCCGTGGAGGACTTCGCCCTGCGGCTCACAGACCTCGTCACTCAACTTTCAACACTCAGCGACCCTGAACCAGCCAACAAAGTTGTTGAGAGCTATCTACGTGCAGCGCGGCGAAGGTACGCACAGCTTGTTCTTTCCATTGAAACTCTGCTCGACATCTCCAAGTTGTCGATCGAGGAAGTCACCGGAAGGCTCAAGGCAGCCGAGGACACTGGACAGTCTTCGTCCATGGCTGGGGCGGGCGGAAAACTCTATCTCACAGAGGAAGAGTGGCTCGAGCACCACAAGAAGAAGGAGCAGGACAGCAGGCGCAACAACGGCGGCAACCGCGGCAGCCGAGGACGCAGTGGGCGTGGGCGCTGTGGCAACGCTGCTGAGTCGGATCCGGCCCATGCCGCAAAGACGACAAGTGCCGAAGCTGTGGCAAGCTTGGCCACTGGGCCAGATATTGCAGAAGCAAGAACAAGAAGGTATAGAGCAGGTGCATGTGGCGCAGGATGAGGAGCAGTCCCTTCTGCTGCTTACAGATCATGGCGTGAAGATGGAGCACGAAACAGCAGCACCAACACCATGTGACACCGTTAATTTGGTGGAGAAAAAGGTGTTTGCAGCGCTGGATGATGATGCAGAGAAGGATCCTCGGCGCTGGATCGTGGACTCCGGCGCGTCTAACCACATGACGGGTTGCAGGGAGGTATTCTCCTACATCGACAACAAGGTCACCGGCAACGTCCGCCTCGGCGACGGCTCGATCGTTCGTATCGAAGGCCGCGGCACCGTGCTGTTCTCCTGTAGAAACGGGGAGCACGACGCCCTCACCAACACCTACTACCTTCCTCAGACTCGCTGCCAATATCATTAGCGTCGGCCAACTGGACGAGACTGGCTTCAAGGTGGAAGTTAAACTCGGTTTGATGCAAGTCTGGGACGAGCAGAATCGTCTGCTTGCTCGTATCTCTCGTGGTCCAGGCCAGCTTTATGTGCTCGACACCGACATTGCATGACCGGCCTGCTTGACGGCGCGCTGGAGAGGACGCATGGAGGTGACATGCGCGCTTCGGACACGTCAACTTCACCGCGCTCCGGAAGATGGGGAGAGAAGCTTTGGTACGTAGCCTTCCTGTTCTGTCACAAGTTGAGCAGGTGTGTGAAGCGTGTCTTGCCGGGAAGCATCGACGCCATCCATTTCTGCAGCAGTCTCAGCCCCGTGGCAGCAAGCCGCTCGAGCTAGTCCACGGTGATTTGTGTGGGCCGATCACCCCGGCGACACCTAGTGGCAATCGCTACTTTCTTCTGCTCGTCGACGACTACAGCCGCCATATGTGGGTGGCACTTCTCAAGTCCAAGGATGCTGCTGCACTCGCCATCAAGCATATCCAAGTAGCCGCTGAGAGAAAGGGCGGGTACAAGCTCCAAGCCCTTCGCACAGATCGGGGGTGAGAATTCATCGCTGATCACTTCGAGGAGTACTGCGCCGAGCTAGGCCTTGCGACATGAGCACACATCTCCATACTCATCATAGCAGAACGGTGTCGTCGAGCGCCAAAATCAGTCCGTGGTTGGGACTGCCAGGAGCATGCTTAAAGCTAAAAGCCTCCCAGGTATGTTTTGGGGAGAAGCAGTAAACACGGCTGTTTATTTGTTGAACAGATTGTCATCAAAAAGCATCGGCAGCAAAACACCATATGAACTTTGGAATGGTGTTCCACCTGCTGTGCATCATCTTTGCACGTTCGGGTGCGTCCGCCATGTCAAGGTCACCACACCGAACCTGAAGAAGCTGGAGGACAGACGTCAACCAATGATATTTGTGGGCTACGAGCCTGGCTCAAAGGCTTACCGTGTGTACATGTTGGAAATGATCGCATTTTAGTGATGACTAAATTAATTTCAGTAATTAGAAAAAGACTAACTATAACATGATTCAGAATATATATTGCGTATGATGCATACTAGCACTACGATCCAAATTTGCCGAAACAGTCGTGATCCCTCCAGTGCCAGTAACAGAATGCACATAAATAGCGAAAAAAGAGAGAGCCATATCATTCTTACAGTGGGTTTGTCGGCGCAAATAGTTGCAAAATAGTAAACGAAGCAGACCGTCGATGTAGATGCACTAGGCTACCGGAGCGAAGAGTAAGCAGTCGAACGGCGTCGAGGGGAAGCAGACAAACAGCGAGCAGTCGCGAAGGCGCTTCCAGAAAATCTTATACGGTGCCTACCCCTTGCAGGGACACGAGGAGACGTGTGTTTCGAAGACCTGCTCTTCCGGTGCCGATAACATGTCGGTGACGGGTGGGGAAGACAAAGCAGCACAGCGCTCAAGGGAGAGGAGAATGAGAGAATAGTTGTGTGTGTTTTAGACGACGTCTCACCCCTCTATTTATACACAAGAGCTCTCACATATATGGTAACCAGGCTGCCATGTATAACACATGTATATATGCTAACTAGCTTATCATTTATATGAATATGATAACTAGCCTACTATTTATATGATTATGGTAACAAGCCTGTCATCACAAGAATTATTGCTTATCAAAAACGATAAGGGCAGTATTCTGCTTTCATATGTGTGGGTGGGCATTTGGGATTTATGGAATGTTTATTTGGAAAACTTTCAAATATTCTAACAATCTCCCACCAGATTTTAGAGGCATGCTTCTAATTCTCCTCGTATTGTTAATATATCAGTTTTTCAGTGGAGACCGATTAAGGTTGAACATCCACCTAGAACCCCAAGCTACACTCAAGCTACACTCATCCACAACTGCGTAATTGACTAAGCCTTGAATTGACAGTTTGGTGTGAACAAGTTTCTCCTGAAGCCTTACTAGTACTTGGCTGTCAAGTGTCAACCCCGCGGGTGGAGCTTATAAGTTGTACTTCTGTCTCACTTCATTAGTCTCTTAAAAAATACCCAATTCTTATAAATTGTGACTAACAGTTAGACTCACATAGGTGTGTTCTTACAAGAATACTCTGTAGGACAGTATCTTGCTATAAAAGCCTCAGAACACATTAGGACGATAGTACGTCTGCCTTACAGAAATGAGAGTACTGCATCTCCAACGGAGTGGGTTAGTAATAGGTTGTACTCTCCTGTAAACCAGCAGTTTGTTCTTCCCAGTTCCTAATTCACGGGATCTCCAATCACATAGGTTGGGTTACCACTGTGGTTAACTCACATGGGTCTCAATCCCATCTCCTTTGATGCATTATCAATCACAGTGCGCAATAATCCTTTAGTAAAGGGATCTGCCAAGTTCTTAGCTGTATGGATATATTTCACAACTATTACTCTGGAGCTTCTTAATTTTCTGACAGACTTCAATCTGCGCTTCACATGTTTGTTGGACTTCATATTATCCTGACTATTGCTTACCTTCGTAATAACTATTTAATTAGTTCATGAGAATAGACGGGATTGGTTTTTCAACCACAGGTAAGTCCATCAATTCTCTCAACCACTTAGCTTCAGTACAAGCTGTGTCTAGAGCCGTAAGCTCTGCCTCTATAGTGGATTTAGTAAGAATCGTCTATTTACAAGATCGCCATGAGGCAGCATCACCACCTAAAGTTAAAACATATTCACTGGTGGCCTTTAGCTTATCGGCATATGTAATCCAATTTGAATCACTATATCCTTCAAGTACACTAAGATACCCTCAATAGTGAATTCCATAACTCATTGTACCTCTTAGATAACGTAACAGTCGATCAATACCACATCAATGATCATCTCCTGGATTAGATGTAAATCTACTCAGTTTTCTCACAACAAACGAGATGTCAGGACGAGTTGCACTAGCTAGATACATCAGTGAACCAATGATTTGAGGATATCTCAATTGATCCTTTCCTAGTCCTCAGTTCTTTTGAAGTATTAGACTAGGACCATAAGGAGTTGGGGAAGGTTTGCTGTCCATGTAGCCAAAACGGCTCAATACCTTTTCCACATAATGGGATTGCAACAGGGTAATCACATTCTCTCCTTTGTTTAGTTTAAAATTCAGGATCACATCTGCTTCACCCAAATCTTTCGCGTCAAAATTTTGGGATAAAAATGATTTTACATCATTTATCTCATCGAGACCTGACCCAAAATAAGTATGTCATCGACATACAAACACAAGATTACTCCTTTACCCCCACCATAGCGTTAATATACACAAGTATCGGTTTCATTCACTGCGAACTTAGCAGAGGTTAAAGTTTTGTCAAACTTCTCATGCCACTGCTTGAGTGCTTGCTTCAAGCCGTACAAGGATTTGAGTAACCTACACACCTTGCCCTCTTGTCTTGTTACTATAAACCCATCAGGCTGATCCGTATAAATCTCCTCATCTAGCTCTCCATTAAGTAAAGCCGTCTTCACGTCCATTTGATGAACAAGAAAACCATGTGAGGTAGCCAGGGATAATAGTATCCGGATGGTGGTCATCCTGACAACTGGTAAGTATCAAAGAAATCCTCGCCTTCTTTCTGAATATACCCTTTAGCCACAAGCATTGCCTTATATTTTTCAATAGTAATATCAAGTCTTAGCTTCTTCTTAAACACCCACTTGCATCCCACTGGCTTACAACCAAGTGGTTGATCTGTTACTTCACATGTCCCATTCGCAGTGATGAAGTCTATCTCACTACGGACTGCATCCTTCCAGTATTTTGCATCAGGCGATGCATATGCCTCTGAGATGGTTGTGAGAGTATCATCGACAAGGTACACAGTAAAGTCATCACCAAAGGATTTTGCAATCCTCTGTCACTTGCTCCTTCGAGAGCTTCTTCACTGTCATCCTTCTCAATTTCATGCGGGTGCTCAAATGATTCAATCACAGGTATGGGTTCAAGAATCAAATCAAATGATGAACTAGATGGAGAATATGCATCTTTCAATGGAAAAATATTTTCACAGAAAGTGACATCACGAGACTCCAAAAGTGAATCAACTAAAACATCAGGCGTTTCAGATTTTATTACTAAGAACTTATATGCCGTGCTATGGTATGCATATCCTAAGAAAATGCAATCAACTGTTTTAGATCCGAGCTTGCGCTTCTTATTTATTGGTATACTAACCATAGCCAAACAGCCCCAAGTACGCAAGTAATGAAGTGAGGGTTTTCTTCTCTTCCATCCTTCATACGGAGTAACTTCACTGTTTTTAGTAGGAACTCTATTCAGAACATAACAAGCTGTCAAAACAGCCTCTCCCCACCATGGCTTAGACATACCGAACGTTCCTAACATGGCATTCACCAAGTTCATTAACTTCCGGTTCTTTCTTTTGGCAACCCCATTAGATTGAGGTGAATAGGGAGGTGTTTGTTCATGAATTATTCCATTCTCTGAACAAAAAAGATCAAACTCATTAGAAAAGTATTCCCTAACTCATTTTATTTTCCTTCTAGTTGATTCTCAATCTCAGCTTTATAAGTCTTAAAACATTTTAATGCCTCATCTTTAGTTTTAGAAAAAACACATAACAGTATCTAGTCACATCATCAATTAAGGTCATAAAGTATCTTTTTCCTCCTTTTGTCAACACACCATTCATTTCGCAAATATCAGAATGAATAAGTTCTAATAATGTTGAGTTTCTCTCGTCTACAGCTTTATGAGGCTTACGAGGTTGCTTTGCTTGCACAAAAGCTTGACATTTAGAACCTTTGACAGTAGTTAACTTTGGAATTAAACTCATACTGGATAGCCGTGACATACAACCAAAGTTAATGTGACACAAATGAGAATGCCATATATCAGCCTCAGAATTGTTTGAATCACACACATGGTTTACAACTTTATTTGAGAAATTTGAAAGGGAAAAACGGAACAAGCCTCCGCTATCATAGCATTTGCCAATGAATTGGCCAAATCTCGACACAACTACTTTATTCGACTCAAAGACCAGTTTGAATTCATCTCGACAGAGAAGAGATACACTAACGAGATTCTTGTTTATTGAGGGGACATGCTGTACGTTCTTCAATCGAACAATCTTTTTTGAAGTAAACTTCAGATCAACCGAACCAACACCAAGAACAGAAGCATGTGAGTCGTTCCTCATCATGATGGTTGAACCTCGCGCAGTCCGGTAAGATGAAAACATAGATATATCAGAACAAACGTGAATATTGGCTCTTGTGTCTATCCACCAATCATTAGATTGATAAACAGAGAAAACACTCGGTAAATTACCATACCCAGAGCCTCCACTGGAGTCACTAATGGTCAACGTTGGCAGACTTCTGCCCCTTCTGATTGTTCTTGCCCTTGCGGTTACGACACTTTTTGGCAAAGTGTCCGTTCTCACCGCACACAAAGCAGACAATCTCATCCATGTTCATCTTCTTCTTGAATTTAGTAGTCTGTACAGCTTTTCCTTTTCCCTTTTGGTTCTTCCTACCAGCGTGCTGCATCATATTGGCACTGGACTGCCCTTTAGATGCTCTTGGTGGAGCATCTTTTGCCCGAGCCTTCTATTCAACATCAAGACCAGCCAACAAATCTTCAACAGAAATGTTTTGTCTCTTATGTTTCAGAGATGTGGCATAGTTCTTACATGATAAAGGTAACTTAGCAATAATGTCTCCTGCCACAAACTTGTCAGGCAACTAACATCCAATCTGTTCGAGCTCCCTCACAATGAGTTAAAGTTCATGGGCCTTCTCCACGACAGAATGGTTATCCATCATTTTGAAATCATGGTACTGCTCTATGACATACAGCTCACGTCCAGCATTTGAGACTGAGAACTTATGTTCAAGTCCCTCCCACAATTCTGTGGCACTCTTGATATGCATGTACACATCGCACAACTGGTCAAAGAGAACACTAAGGACGCATCTGACAAAAATTGTCGTAGCCGTGGTAAATTTCTGCACCTCTTTCTCACTTGCAAGAGGCAGTGCAGGAGGATTACCCACGACCCAAAACACGCTCATAGCCGAGAGCCACAGTTGGACTCTCATCTGCCATCTCTTGAAGTTCACACCGTTGAACTTCTCTGGTTTCATCATATCAGCAAATCCAGCCATCACTAAATGCCTATTAGGTTTTTAGATTGTTGGAAATGATCGCATTTTAGTGATGACTAAATTAATTCTAGTAATTAGGAAAAGACTAACTATAACATGATTTGAAATATATACTATGTATGATGCATACTAGAACTACGATCCAAATTTGACGAAGCAATTGTGATCCCTCGAGTGCTAGTAACAAAAAGCACATAAATAGCGGAAAAGGAGAGAGGCATGCCATTCTTACGGTGGGTTTGTCGGTGCAAATAGTTGCGTAAATAGTAGATGAAGCAGACCGTCGATGTAGATGCACCAGGCGACCGGTGCGAAGAGGAAGCAGTCGAACGGCGTCAAGTGAAAGCAGACGAACAGCGAGCAGTTGCGAAGGCGCTTCTCAAAAACCTTATACGCCCTACCCCGTGCAGGGACACGAGGGGTCATGGGTTTCGGAGACCTGCTCTCCCGGCGCTGATGGCACGTCGGCGACGGGTGAGAAAGATAGAGCAGCGCAGCACTCATGAGAGAGAAGAATGACAGAATAGTTGTGTGTGTTCTGGACGACGTCTCGCTCCTCTATTTATACATAAGAGCTCCCACGTATATTCTCCTTCCATATGTGTGAGTGAGCCTTTGGCATTTATGGAATATTTATTTGAAAAACTTTCAAATATTCTAACAATCCTGTCACGGGCAGTGTTCACGTCTCCAGGGATGTCATCTTCGATGAAGAGGCCAAGTGGAAGTGGGACGGCGCGGACACACGAGGGAGCATCGCGGTTCGCGTCTGCGCCGAGCATGTCGCTGTCACCACAAGTGACTCCTACAGCAGAGCCACCACACGTGGAGTCCTCATCTCCACCATCTGCCGCTGAAGACGGACTGGACTCCGACCACGACGACGCTCCACTTCGTTTCCATCGCATCGACAACGTGCTTGCTCCGGCTGAGACGCTGGGGCTAGCTGTTCGAGAACTGATCAGTGAAGACCTGCTGGTGGTGATAGCAGAGGAGCCGACAACATTTCCTGAGGCGGAGCATCATAGCTGTTGGCGACAGGCCATGCTTGAAGAGATGCAGTCGATTGAGGCGAACAAAACTTGGCGGCTGGTTCATCCTCCACACCAGTGACCAATCGGCCTCAAGGGGGTTTACAAAACCAAGAAGGATGCTGCTGGAAACATCACCAAGGGCAAAGCGCGGCTCGTCGCAAAAGGGTACGTTCAAAGTCAAGGAATCAATTTTGATGAGGTATTCGCTCCAGTGACACGCCTGGAATCCGTTCACTTGTTGCTGGCACATGCAGCGAGTGAAGGATGGGCCTTTCACCAGATGGATGTAAAATCCGCATTTCTCAACGGGGAACTCTAGGAAGTGGTCTATGTTATGCAGCCGCCGGGATTCATCGTTGAAGGGAAGGAGCGCCAGGTACTGCGCCTCGACAAGGCACTCTACGGACTTTGTCAAGCACCGCGTGCGTGGTATGCCAAGCTAGACGCATCTGTGCTTGGTATGCCAAGCTGGACGCATCATTGATGTCACTTGGGTTCCAGCGCAGCCCCTCAGAGCATGCTGTGTACATGCGCGTCATGGGCACACATTGGCTTATGGTCAGTGTGTACGTCGACGATCTTATAATCACTGGAGAAGACACCTGCGAGCTGGAGCAGTTCAAGAAGGAGATGCAGGCAACGGTTCAGATGAGCGACTTGGGTTTGTTGCAGTACTATCTTGACTGGAGGTGAAGCAAACTGCTGCTGGTATTACTCTAAGCCAGGCAGCTTATGCTCGAAAGATATTGGAGAAGGCAGGCATGAGCCAGTACAAACCCAGTCTCACTCCCATGGAGCCTCACCTTAAACTCAGTAAGTTAAGTGCTGCCCCTGCTGTTGATCCTTCTGAATACAGGAGTGTTGTTGGGTCATTGAGGTATTTGGTGAATACGAGACCGGACCTAGCGTTTTCAGTAGGATATGTGAGCAGGTTTATGAAGTAGCCAACTTCTGAACACATGGCTGCTGTAAAATGGGTGTTGTGCTATGTCGCAGGCACTCTGAATTACGGCTGCCATTATCAGAGGAAGGAGAAGAAGAGTGCTCATCTGGTCGGCTATGGCGACAGTGATTTAGCAGGGGATATTGACAGTAGGAAGAGCACCTCTGGGGTTCTGTTCTTTCTGAACAATAATTTGATCACCTGGCAGTCACAGAAGCAAAGAGTTGTGGCATTGTCATCCTGTGAGGCTGAATACATCTCAGCTACCACTGCTGCTTGTCAAGGGATTTGGCTAGCACGCCTCCTAGCAGAACATCAAGGAGAAGAAGAAGACGAAGGTGTCACACTAAAGGTTGACAACCAATCTGCTATTCTGCTGAGCAAGAACCCAGTATTTCATGATTGAAGCGAACATATAGATATCAAATATCATTTCATAAGAGAGCGCATTGAAGAAGGGAGAGTGGAGATCGAATATATCAACACTGAAGAGCAACTTGCAGATATCCTGACAAAGTCTCTCGGGCGAGATCGGTTCCTGGAACTGGGATCCAAGATTGGGATGATTGAGGTGCAGAACTCATGCAATGTTTAGGGGGCGATTTGTTAGCAGTTAAACATTGCATGTTAGTAGTAACAGTTAGTTTCTTTGGATTCGTTTTGCATGTGCATGACCTCCAACGTGTGGAAGCCGTGCGACTAGGAATACCGAGAGAATAGTTTCGCATTACTGAACTTGCAGATGCTCGGCGCACAAAACTTCGTTGTGGAGCAGTGCGCTCAACCAGGAAGTCGTGGCCAGTGATCTGGAGCTTCAACTTGCATTGCACGTTTGCTTTGAATATAAATAGAAGGGAAGAAAACCTAGAAAAACTGCACCTTCATCGCACCACAAAAATCTTCTGAGTCTCTATTCTCTTGTGTGTTCGTGAGTCCGCGCCATATTGTTCGGGCAATCCTAACAAGGGCCAGCCGCCACTACTGTCCTGCGTGCACCGAGGCACCGGCGTCGAGCTCGAACAGCGTGTTCCCCATGTCGGAGAAGATGAAGACACGGCTGCCAGAGTCGCCGGCAGCGAAGTACTTGCTGAGCCCGTCGGTGTTCTTATAGTGCAGCGCAGTCACCAAAGTTGCTTTATGCTTCGTCCCCGAGCCAGACGACCGGGCACGTATCTGGCGAGCGAGTTCGTGAATCGTGAGTTCCTTGAGCCTCACCAGCTGTGTTGCATGTCTCTCCAGCAGGACAACCTCGACCGAGGCTGCCGTCGTCAATGCCGCGGCCTCAATTGCAAAACAAAGGCAACATCAGAGGGGTAATATCGGTCATACAAAAATGTTGTACAGGGAACTGTAGAAAAATGAGTTGCAAACGTACAGAATGGCATAGAAACAAAGAAAGAATTGTAATGGAGCAATATTTAAATAGCACAAATTATAAGATATATTTTAGAAATGGAAAAATTGTAGTCGCAAAAACAAAACGAAGAGATGCTGCAGCTCCCATCGGCAAGCTCGGCCACTTCTCCGCCGACGAGCGACCTGGCTGATCAGGAAGGCGTGCACATCC
The DNA here is from genome assembly GCA_001602275.1 of Zoysia japonica. Classification (NCBI taxonomy): domain Eukaryota; kingdom Viridiplantae; phylum Streptophyta; class Magnoliopsida; order Poales; family Poaceae; genus Zoysia; species Zoysia japonica. The sequence continues at coordinate 1,051,152 of BCLF01000073.1, read as the reverse complement.
AGCGGTACCTCCAGGTGGTGGATCTCCTCCATGACTCTTGCGGGCTCCACCTCCCGTGTTATACACCGCAGGAGCTCTTCCCTGTTCTCAGCCTCTGCCCCACGTGTGGTACTTCTGGCCGACGGCGGGCAAGGATGGGGGCCGAGACACAGAGCACGATGGTGACGGCACTGACTGGAGGCGAACGCCGTGGCATTATGGATGCGGAGTTCCTGAGATCCCGCGCAGGGGGTGGAGGACCTGGAGGCGGCTCCAGCGGCGACGGAATTTGCGGCTGCCGTGGCACGGAGGATGGGAGAGGAGGAAGAGCCTGATGGCCGATGGGCATGGTCTCGAAAACTAGTCAGTACCAGATTGGCCGGTTTTTGCGAAAACCAGAAAAATTGTTAAGTAAGCCGGAAAAAAAAACTGCTACAGTAAATCAGAAAAAATCGAACAAATTTAAAAATCAAATTTTTTATAGAAAACAGATCGGTTTTTCCGGTTTATCCTTTTTGAATTTGAGATCAAATCGGTTCAAGCGGTTTTTCACCGGTTTTTCTGGTATACTGGCCGGTTTGACCGGTTTATCGGCCGGTTTGACCGGTTTTCCGATTTCCAAATTTTTTTAAATTTTTAAATTTTTTTAATTTATTAAACCGAAAAGCGATCGACCTTCAAACCGGACCAGACCGATTTTACTGAAAACCGTGAAAACCGGCCGGTTTTGACCAGTTTTGTAAACCCTGTCGATGGGTGGGTGAGTCGTCAGGGCCGGGGAGAGAGGTGCGGCGACGCAAATTTGAGAAACGCAGGTGCCGAGCGGAGAAGAACGAGGAGAATGGATTTGATTACAGGGTGAGAGACGTGTTTCAGTTTTACAAAGGCTCATATCCGATTACAGGGTAATAGAATTACAGTTAAACAAACAAAATTTATTATAATTGCATACCCTTTAATCAGAATAGGTTAAAAAATGTGGAGCAAACTGCTGACGTCGAAAAGATCCGGATCAATGCACCGAGAGTACGTCCTTGTGCGTAGCGACGGGATCGTCTAGGTACGATCACAATGACACTTGGAAAATCAAGCTCGGGACGAACCCATCGGAGCGAGATTTTTCTAGAGTTGATCCGGGCTCGGCAGGCCAGTCAGATCGGCTTCACACGTCGTCGGGACAGGAGAAGAACAGCACGAGAAGTCAAGTAAAAGGATTAAGGTTAGAGAAATGCAAAATGTAAAGGCAAATAGTTTGATTGAGAATTGGTTTTTCAATCGGCCTTGGGACTCTTTATAGAGAGGTGGGATGGTCTTATCCCGTGCAATCACGGATCCTATTAATTAGAAAACAAATTAGATCTCGTCTGCTACTAAAATTGTCAAAAAACTGACCTCCAATATCGAAGACTCCGGCACGTTGCTGAAAACTCCAATGGGTAAAATCCCGGTTCCAGAGAGGGCTTACCGGACACTCCCGGTGGCGGCACTTTACCGGAGTGTTCGTGGTGGCTCGGACGATTTTTGTAAAGCCCGTAATTTCCTCGTCCGTCTGTTTCGATCGTCTCAGCAAGGGCCACATTGTGGAACCTTTAAATCAGAGATTTGGCTTCATTTTCATGTCTTTTTAAGCACTTATTTCCTTATTTAAGTAGATTTTAGCCAAATTTTTCCAAAATATCTTTCACGTCCTGAAAAACGTATTGGCAAACAATCCTTGCACAAAAAATTATTATCGGATGGAGCCTAGATATTTTTTATCATATCCGGTCTTTCGAACCAAAGCATCCGAATCCTATTAATTAGGAAGGTACTCAATCCTATTTGTTACCAAAACTAACTGAACCGACTCTACCGGAGTGTCCGGCACTGTGTCGAAAACTCCGGTCATCAGACATTCCAGTATATTACTAGATAGTCCGATGTATAAATCCCCGCGACCCGAGAAGGCCTGCCGGACCCTCCGGCATTGTGCCGGATACTCCAATGGATTGCAAATTTTGAGTGTCAACATATGCCTCCCTATTTTTGGGTAAAGCTAAAGTGCCAAAAAATACTCTAATGACAAAATTTGCCTGACGGTGGAAAAACTCATCGGCATCTTTGCTCTAAAGACGATACTATTATATCGGCCACGTTTTGTTCTAAAGGCGATAATTACTATTCTATCGACAATAAACTTCTAGTATTACTCAACTAGGAGTTACACTCACTTGTTTAGGTCTCCATTCTTTTTTGATGTATGAAGGAGGTCGTGGAGACACTATTTTGTGAGGTGGATCACTTATTTGGCTATATCTCTGATTTCTGCTCTCTTGATTGCGCAATCTGTGCAATCTTTTCTTTTGAGTTCTAGTTAAGTCAGAGGGACACCACCTCGGCTGAAAGCATTTGCTAAGAAAGCAACTATTGCTTTTAGAGTTCTTAGGAGCCAAAGCATTTTTCGGATTAGCCCGATCATTTTTAATAATCGGTCCTTTTGGTGGTTCCTTAATAACCACATCTATGCTTCTAATTCTAACTACGTTATTGACCGGATCCGAACGATGGGGACTTGATCGGTCTTTAATTAGATTTGCATCGCATTTTGTTGACCGATCCTTCGAAACGGTATTTTTATTCTTATATTTTGATAAAAGGTAACCAAAGTTAGGTCTGAAATTTACCTTTTTGTTCTTCTTCTTTGGTTTGTTTACCTTCCACCTCCCTATTTCAGGGTTTTTCGACTTAAGCATCTTCGGTTGGGTAATAGCATCAATTGAACCTTGAGCTTTCTTTGCTTGCCCCCGAGTCTAGAGACCTTGACGGTGATCTTCAAAGACTCTTTACCATCCGAAATTTTTTTTAATATTAATTCCCTTGAAGGATTTGTGTTCTCTCGCCTCTCTTCACCGATGATCACATTTTTACCTTTGGTTGTATCGGCTTGCTCGGGCCAAATCAACACTTTTACATTTTGAAGATCAACGGTATTAATAGGAAATGAATGCCTATCTATTTGTATTTCCTTGAAAGCTAGTTGTCCATCATTGATGGCTGATTGAATTTGCCTTCGGAATGCATTACAATCATTAGTAGCGTGGGAAAAAGAATGATGTCACTTACAATAAGCACGCTGTTTTAACTCGTCAAGCGGAGGAATAACATGTGACATCTTGATGCCGCCTCCTTTATGCAATTCATCGAATATTCTATCACATTTGGCTACATCAAAAGTAAATTTCATCTCTTCTTGCTGATTTTTATGAATCGGCTTGAGAGAATCACAAGGATGAGAGCTAGCCTTGGAAGGCCATGAGAATTCAGCAGCATAAACATCATGATCATTATCGTCCATCTTGTTACATTCATAACCAACTATATAAACAGGACGATTGATCTTTTCATTCGACTTTTACACTTGTTTAAATTCTTTAACTCTATTTTTGTTAGCCATAGCTTTTTGCAATACTTGACTAACATCGCAAAAAGTCTTGATTTTCTAGCTTTTCTTTATGACAATCAAGCAAATCAGAAAAAGCTAGATCAGCTAAGTCCCTATCAGAAATTGTCAAACTATAGCATCGGTTTCTAGTATCTCTAAATCTTTTAATATAATAGGCAACCGATTCATTGATTTTTTTGTTTAACCGATGTGAGATGTGACAATTTCAATTCAGTTTCATCGGTGAAGAAATACTCATGAAATCTTTTTTCTAACTGGGACCAACTATAAATAGAATTAGGTGGCAAAGAAGTGAACCAAGTTAATGCCGCACCCGATAGAGACAATGGAAACAACCTCATCTTAAGAATATCGTTAGAATTTGCCTCCCCACATTGTACAGTAAATTGGCCTACATGTTCCACAGTAGATCTACTATCGTCACAGGTGAACTTAGAAAATCGGGAACCTTAAAATCATGCGAAAACGGAACATGCTCATAATTCTCAGGGTAAGGTTTCCGATAAGATCGGCTTTTGCTTTCAGGATCTAAGCCAAATGTTGTCTTAAACATATCTACCAACTCCGCTCTAAATTCATCCATGATTTTCAGATCGGTTCCGGACCGATTTGGAGCTAAATTAGAAGGTGGTGTACCATATGCACTTGGCGGTGAATAATTCGGTAGCGGATACGAAGTATGATGCAATGAATCATTAGTAAACCCACCAAAAAAATTTTCATTATAAGCAGTTTTATGATGTGGCGGGATTGAATCACTACATTGGCTATACGGGTATTGGCTAGCCGAATTAGTGATTGTAGCATCGGTGAACTGCACCCCAATATTAGCCGAAGTACCAGCAACGGTTCGGCTTGACGTGTAATTTGGGGTTCGCCCATCAGAAGTTCTAGGGTTTTGCCAATTCAGTGGTTTGATAGATTTTTTAACATTAGTGGTAGGAATATCAAGGGTATTGCCTAAATATTTCTTATCAAGTCGGTCCTCCATCGTGCGTATAGTATCATCAAATTTCTTTGTTATAGTGTCTAGCCTATTGTTATCGCACAGACAGCGGCATCAATCATATTGACAACATCGGAATCAAATGCAGATGTGGGCACGATAGTGGTTACCTCCGATTTAATAGGCGGCAAGATGGGATTCTTGACTTGCTTGGCGTTGCCTTGCCGATCCTTCGTGAAGCACGCCAAGTAATCTCGGAGTTCTTGGTCTTCTTGTGCTTTGCGTGCCTCCGCGGCAGCTTTCCGATGCTTGAGGAACCTCTTGCGATCTTCCCCCGGCAACTCTTCTAATGTTGGCATGACGATGTTGTCCGGTGAGATCTCGAAAGTCAAGACGTGGAAAACATGATTCGGTCGGACAACCGGAATCCTTCTTCTCCAGCGAAGTATCCAAAAAGTGTGTTGACGCCGAAAAGATCTAGATCAACGCACCGAGAGCACGTCCTTGTGCGTAACGACGGGATCGTCTAAGTACGATGCCAACGGCACCTGAAAAATCAAGCTCGGGAGGGACCCCGTCGGAGCGAGACTTTCTTAGGGTTGATCCGGGCTCAACAGGCCAGCCGGATCGCCTTCACACATCGCTGGGACAGGAGAAGAACAGCACGAGAGGTAAAGTGAGGGGATTAGGGTTAGAGAAGTGTAAAATGCAAAGGCAAATGGTTTGATCGATTGGGTTGGTTTCTCAATCGGCCTTGGGCCTCTTTATATAGAGGTGGGATGGTCTTATCCCCTGCAACAACGGATCCTATTAATTAGAAAACAAATTAGATCCCATTTGTTACTAAAATTGCCAACAAACCGACCTCGGGTATCGGAGACTCCGGCACATTACCAGAAACTCCGGTGGGTAAAATCCTGGTTCCAGAGAGAGCTTACCGGACACTCCCGGTGGCGGCACTTTACCGGAGTGTCCGGTGGCGGCTCGGACGGTTTTTTAAAGCCCGTAATTTCCTCGTCCGATTCCTGATTTAGGTGATCCATATATCTATTTCGATCGTCTCGGCGAGGGCCACGTCGTGGAACCTTCAAATCAGAGATTTGGCTTCATTTTCATGTCTTTTTGAGGACTTTTTTCCTTTTTTAAGTAGATTTTAGTCAAATTCTTCCAAAATATCTTTCACGTCCTGAAAAACATATTGACAAACAATCTTTGCAAAATAATTATTATCGGATGGAGTCTAGATATTTTCTATCATATCCGGTCTTTCGAACCAAAGCATTCGAATCCTATTAATTAGAAAAGTACTCAATCCAATTTGTTACCAAAACTAACTGAACCGACTCTACCAGAGTGTCCGGCACTGTGTCGAAAACTCCGGTCACCGGACCTTCCGGTATATTATCGGGCAGTCCGATGTGTAAATCCCCGCGACCCGAGAAGGCCTCCCGGACCATCCGGCATTGTGCCGGATACTCCGATGGATTGCAAATTTTGAGTGTCAACACAAACACCACCTTGATCAAACGGGCCAAAAGGTCTAGCACATATCTTGAGAAAATTAAAAAGAAATGAGATAAAATATTAATGAGACAAAATTGTGAGGATAATACATTTAATTTAACAAATCACGGATAATAGAAATGAAATAATGGCACAGCAAATACATGCTCCCTCCTCCTAAATTATATGTCATTTTGGAGTCTCCTACTATTATACTCCCTTCATTTCCAAATTGTTGTCGCCGTTGACTTCTAACATCAACTTTAACATTCGTCTTATTCAAAAAATTAATTAAAATCTAAAATATTATAAATTATGATTTAATAATTTTAATGATAAGTAAATTATAACAAACTATATGATATTTATAAAACTTTTATTTAGTAAGATAAACAATCAAAGTTGATGTTAGAAGCCAATGACCACATCAATTTATTAAGAATGGAGGGTGTAAGTTGTTCTCACTTTCCAATATATCTTTCCTTCTTTGTAGTACTTCTATATCTCTCTTCTACTCATTTTCACTACATATTTTTGGATGTAATGAAAACGATGAGGAAACATATTTTGCATGTCAAAAAATTATTTGTGAAAAAATCCATACACAACAAAATATAATAATTCTTTCATATGTAAATATTCAAAACGTATTTTTCATGTCAAAAATAAGCTGTTTAAAGCAATGTCGGGTGATGGAGATTCGAATTAGCATTTTCGAATGATGGAAACACGAGTTCAGTGGTGTGGAATGGTTAGGACACGATATAGTCAAATTCGTGTCTTCACTACACGACATTGAGTATTTTGTAAGGTGAAGATAGGATTTTACCTGTGTCGTACGTTCAACTTTCGTTAAATCATATATTCGATGTACGCATTAGTATTATTTTTTAAATTTCTCTGTTCCAAGTATTATTTATGTAATTTTTATAAAAATATTATTTAAAATAAAAATTCAGAAATCAATATTGTTAATATTTTAAATTTGGAAGGAGTATATGAGAAGCACTGCCCGATTTACTTCGTGCATTGCTATATTCTTATTTGTGAACTGACCATCCAATTCATCGTTAATCTCGCATAGTTTTGTGACTCATCCCTGGTTAATCTCGCATAGAACCTAAGTATATGCTCAGGCCTCCAGCCACATGGATCCTCCACAAGCGAGGGAGATTGAATACAGGAAGCGCCAAAGAGGAAGGACAGAGACGAAAACAAAGACCACCATTACACTGGAGGTTATAGTATAGATGGCCAAATGAGCCGTGCTTCACGAGCCGGCTCAAAGCACAAAATTTTTGGCCCAGCCCAAGCACAGTATGGCCCGATAAATTTCGTACTCGGCCCGGCTTGGCACGGGCAACGGGCCATGCCTAGGCCGAGAGGCAAGCCCGATGGGTGGCACAGGCACGGCCCGACTAGTCGGCAGCCCATAAAACCCGCCACCAGCGTGGCCCATTAACCAGTACAGTTCATTAAAGAATTGCAAGCCCGATATCCCGGACTATATACAACTAATTTGATCCACAAATCTTAGGGTTCCGCTCGCCTGTGCTCGTCGCACCTTGCCGCTTGTCTGCGCCTACCGCGTGCCACACATTTGCACTAGCCGCACGCTGTTGCCCCACCGCACGCCATCCCACGTCATTGTCCCGCCCTGCACCGTCCCCTGCTGCCACGCGCCGTCACCCACCGCCGCGCACCGTCACCAGCTGTCGCCCGCCACCACCAGCAGCTCTATCATCGCTCGCCACTGCGCACCGTCATCCGTCGTCCCGCATCATCGCCTGCAGCCCTGCGCCGTCACCGCCGTATTCTGCCGCACGTTGCTTGCGGATTGCCTTAGGTCACTGAGATCTGGCTCAAGTGACGGCGTGCTCTAGCTGGTGAGGAATAGGGCTGACGTGTTCTGCTGGGCCGTCGTGCCCTACTGGGCCGGCGTGGTTATCGGCCGGCTCGGCATGGTTAAGCACTTCCGTGCTGTGCCGTGCGCCGAAGCCTAAGCACATGGGTCGGCACGGCACGACATGTTTATGAAGTGGGCCGTGCCGGCCCAAAATTAAAGATTGTGCCATTTTGTGCTCGGGCTGGGCCGTGCCGAACAGCTCGTTTAGAGATCTATAGGTTATAGTATTTAGTTACGCATTTTTTCACTAAATGTCTTTAGTATTCGACCATTCCACCAATTTCAATATTACAGTATTTTTCGTATGTCTCCGTCTCTCTCGCACGTGAGCACGCACATAGGGTTGGCCCTGAGATTTTAATGGCTTGGTGCCATAGAAAAAATAGTGGCCCCCATTGACAAAAAGCATAGATAAAATTTTAAGTCCAACTAGTTACATATGGTGAAAAATTATAGTAATAATGACACAGTAATGCGTATGAATCTAGCACAACAAAAATCAATTTATGTATATTAGTCGAAACAATTTCTTCTTAGCACTTCGAGATGCAAAGTCACTGTTGATAGTTGATATCAATCTTGTCCAACAGCTTCTTCTCTATGCACATGGTTACCAAATAATTTAACCTTTCTTAAGACATTGTTGAACCTAAATACTCTCTCCGTTCTTAAATTGTTATCGCTATTTACTACGAACATCAACTTTGACTATTTGTTTTATTTAAAAAATATGATAAAATTTATATATTTTATTATAATTTACATTATCATCAAAGGTGTTTGAATTACAACTTATAATTTTTTAGATTTGAGTTATTTTTTAAATAAAACGAATGGTCAAAGTTGATGTTAAAAATCAACGGCGACAGAACGGATGGAGTATTTATTAAGAGAGAGTTCTTTATTTGACCCTAAAAAAGTCATAGCTTCCCTACATGAACTTTTCTGATTTAAACTTTCTTATATGGCATAAAATCCATTTTTATTTCTTATTTGACCATTCCGTTAGTTTGACCCTCTAATTGTGTTATGCGTAGAATAAAATGACCATTTTACCCTTGGATTTGTATTTGTTTCATTTTTAGTTTTACTTTTTCCCTTTTTGCGTGGTTTTATAATATAATAATTGCACAAAATTGTTTAAAACCTATGTGGCTCGAATGCGCATAGCAAAGTTTAGAATTATGAAAATATCGAACCATACAAAAAATGAAAAAATAATGTTAAAATGAAGCAAATACAAGGTACAGGGGTAAGATGGTCATTTCCATCCCTACTTAAAAAAGCAAAAGTGATTGAAAAGTCAAATAAGGAATCAAAAATGGATTTTAGAACATATAGGGAAGTTTAAATCAGAAAAGGGCATAGAGGGAAGTCGTGATTTTTTAGGGACAAATAAGAAGGGGGCATTTTCTTTTTTGGCCTTCTTTTGCAGGCTAATAGCCAATTTGACCCTGCTTTTTCAACTTTCCTTATTTGACCTTACTTCTGTGCTCTAAATAGCCAGTTTTACCCTCGTTTGCTAAAAAAAGGTGTAAATGCAGGGTCAAATAAGCGAAGTTGAAAAAATTAGGTCAAATTGGTTATTAGGCTTTAAAACAGGGTCACACAAGCAGTTATCTCAATAAGAAATTATCTCATTTATTAAAGAACTTCAACTTTGAGAATGGGGGTGCAGAGAAACTATACTGTACAGGCTGTACTAGGTGTAAGAATTGTTTAATTTGCTTTGGAACGACATGAGAAATGAGAATAACCGGGAGTGTAGAGAACTTGGCTTTGCCGAGGATGGCGTGAGATGCAGCCGTGGGCGATGGTAATTAGGCGGAGGGACAGGCAAATAGGCCGGAGATCAGGCGGCGGCAGGTGCACATGGTAGCGCCCAACTCGTCCAGCCAGAGCGCGCCGATCGGCAGCGGTGGGTGCAGCGTCAGATCGACTCGGATGGCCGCAGCGCGTGCGTGTCACGCACGTACTAACACGATAATCGGCGGCGGGCCCCCGCCCAGATGCAGCCGCGCTTGTTCACGAGGCATGCCTGATTATTAACGAGGAGCTGAGGGATCGTGCAGGGCAGATCGGGGCCCCCGGTTTCATGGAGGCCCGATGCGGCCGCGCCGCTCGCACCGGCTCAGGGCCGGTCCGGTACACATTTTTTTTGGATAAAAGAAGGTTTCTATTCATTCAAAATAGAGTCATAATCATGAACCAAACATCGCTCAATACACAACGGCGCATGTAACCGCCAGACTGCTGAGTGCTTAGTACGCCTAGCTAATTGAGCAAGCTCATGAGCTACAACATTTTGATCTCTTCTCACGTGATTAACTTCAAAAGAAAGTGACACACTACTGAAATCCATCGCCTCCTGGATAATGTACTGAAGTGATGATCGATGGGGTGAAGCTCGCTTCATCAATGCCATGACTGTAAACTGTTGCACAGTCTGATTTCAAGATGCTTCCTTTTTTGCACCATTCAGCCGCAAGTGCAACACCTTCACGAGCTGCCAGAGCTTCAGTTTCTTCAGCCTCCCGGATGGTAAATGGTACCCACCACGAGCACAGTAGTACTTTCCCGTCTTTGTCACTTATAACCACTCCTATACCTGCATCACCTGTGAGTGGGTCAAATTCACCATCCACATTTATCTTAATCTTCCCCTCTGTAGGGCGACTCCGTCTCCTTTCTTTGTTTTGTTTATCCGATGCTTTGTTTTTCTGCATCGTGAATCTGATTATTTTCTTTCCATTCAGATCAGAGCCTGTACCACTATGTTCCACAGTGCAAAGATCAGTCCAGTATTTTGTCAGGAAAGTTGATGATTCTTTCAGTGTTGGATACCCTGAGTTGTGAGTGATTTCATTCCTAACAAACCATGTTCTCCATAGAAGTAGCAGCAGGCAAGCTCGCCCATCATCATCCAGCTGATCTAACATAGGAAGCAACCATTCCTGAGATGTGCACCTTAGTTGATTATCCTCAGGTAGAACCCAATACTTTCTCATCTCTTCCCGGAGTGATTTTGCATGAGGGCAAGAAACAACAGCATGAAAGATAGTTTCATCTTCAAGTCCACAAATCTCACAGGTCGCAACTACTTCCAGGGACCGGTCAACTTTATTATCTTTAGAAGCTAAACCATTATTTATCAGACGCCATGCAAAGATTTTTATCTGTTTAGGTACTTTGATTTTCCAAAACATTTTCCACAGAGGTCTCTCCTCTCGGGACTCTGATGATGAGATCACATTTCCTTGATCAATATCTTGTAGCTCTATAGCTAGTTTATAAGCACTTCTAACTGAAAACATTCCCAACTTGTCATAGTGCCAGGCTAGGACATATTCCGTTTTTCGCTGAGACAGGGTTGTTTTCAAAATCTCCTTAACATCCACCTCATGAAAGATACTTCTAATAAGGTTTTCCTTCCATTGCATTCTATTTTCATCAATCAGTGGTGCGACCCATATTAGCCTGCAGTTTTGTCTTTTTCCAATAACTTTCAGGGATGGCCCTCTTGGAATCCATGGACTACGCCAGATTCTTACCTTTTCTCCTGAACCAATTCTCCATATGACACCCTTTTTCAGTAGTTCTAACCCATGCATAATTCCTTTCCAAGTTGGAGAACAATTTGTCGGGAAGGCTGTATCCAACAGATTGCGATTAGGGTAGTACTTTGCTTTCAGTATTTGTGCACAAATGCTATTCGGTCTTTCCACGAGTCTCCAGGCTTCCCTAGCAAGCAAAGCTTGGTGGAAGAGCTTCAAATCTCGGAAACCAAGCCCTCCTTTACCCTTACTTCTTGTAAACTTTTGCCAAGACAACCAATGTGTTTTCCTCTTACCCTCTTTTGCTCCCCACCAATATCTTTTGATGCACCGGGTCAAATCTTCACAAACCTGTCCAGGTAGCTGAAAAACACTCATTACATAAGTGGGAATCGCTTGAGCCACAGATTTGATTAGGATTTCCTTTGCACCCACTGAAAGCAACCGTTCCTCCCAATCTGAGCATCTTTTCTCAAGTCTATCCTTTACCGACTGAAATTTTCCCGCTTTTAATCTTCCTTCCGGTGTTGGCAGTCCCAGATATTTCGCTTCAAATGAAGCACTCTGAACACCCAAACAAGCTCTGACTTGTTCGCTCTGGTTCATATCTGCATTTGCATTCATCAACAAAGAACATTTTCCAGGATTGACCAGCTGCCCTGTTCCTTTACAGAATACTTCTAATATTTCCTTAACCCTTGTAGCTTGTTCTGTTATCCCCCTAAAAAACATGATACTATCATCTGCAAATTGGAGACGTGAAATATCCGGTGCTTGTCTACATATTTTCAATCCTTCAATGTTTCCACTCCGAGATTCTGCATTCAATAGTTTTGACAGCCCATCAGCTACAAATAAGAATAAATAAGGCGATAGCGGGTCACCTTGGCGGAGACGTCGTGATGGCATCCATCCAAAGGGACGCCATTGAAGCGCACAGTGTAAAGCACAGTGGTCACACATTCCATTATCCACTGCACCCATTTCCGATGAAAGCCTAGCTTCAACATTACTTCTTGAAGATAATTTCAGTTCACTCAGTCATAAGCCTTAAATAAGTCCAGTTTGTATGCGCAAAAATTACTCCTATCTGAATTGTCCTGTTGTATTGCATAAATACATTCAAAAGCAATTAAAGCATTATCAGTAATTAACCTCCCTGGGACAAAGGCAATCTGATTTTCTGTAATAATATCTTGGAGAAGAGGTCTTAGTCTGTTAACCAAACATTTAGATGTAACATTGTAAATTACATTGCATAAACTGATGGGGCGAAAATCTTTGAGAGTTGCAGGATTTTCCGTTTTCGGTATGAGCACTATGGATGTCATGTTAATTCCTTCCGGCATGCGTCCAGTTTCAAAACATTTCCTCACAGACCTAATGACATCCTGTTTCATGAAGCCCCAATTCTGTTGGAAAAATCGTGCTGGAAAACCGGAAAGCCCACCCAGTCCCTCTCTTAGGATCGGCAGCAAAAAGCTTTCCCTTGGAGCAGCTCAAACGCTTCTGACTACGAAAGACACAATCGATTTAGCCTCCGACCAACATGATTTGAACCTCGCAGTCGCAGCACCACTTCTCCTCCCGTTATCAACCGTTCACACACGGTTGACCTCGCCACGAAGGCTAATCCCAGCCGTAAATCGAAGAACACAAGCAAAAAAAAGGAAGAACGCAACTCAATTGTGAAATCTGAATTAAACTACGAAGTTGAAAAATCAACAAACCGTTAAACGACGAAACTGTTTGATAACAAATGAAAACTAATCAAAACATTTCTCTAATGATACGGCAACTGTTTATACAGAGATTATGACGTCTTTAGGGAGCAAACCCTAATACTAATGAGCTTAAAAAAGATACACAACCAAGAACCAAAAGGTGATGTCACAGCACCCTAACAGATTCTGGACGTCCTATTGTTTTGATGATTCCTATAGATCTAGAAATTCCTCACGGGATTAAATCCGTTGGAAAGATTATCTCTTTAGCTTTCTATCCATATCTAGAACATTTGAAAAGGAGCTCATATGAGACTGGGGCATCTGTTTTAGTGCAAATTGCTTCTGGAGTCTGAGTCAGACTCGAACCCGAGTTGTTTCGATCTCCTCCGGGGTCGAACTTACGTTGCTGATCTTAAGCATCTCCAAGTCCTTCTTCATACTTCTCTAGACCCTTTTCAATGTTTCTAATCACGATAAAGTTATTAGGTAGCAATCTATTCTCAAATAAGGAAGACGTGTGTTTAGAAACGAGCTCAACTATCGTGCATGAGTTTCATCAATACTAATTTGAGGAGTCTTGCGTGTATCTAAAAGAGTGATGTCCTCATCATTCTCCTCTTCTTGTTTGGGAGTCGTTCTCGACTCAAGTTCATTTTCAGAACCTCAACTCCATCATGCCTTGCAACCTGCATGAAAAGATGAAGCCCCATGAGGGTATTTAAATGCAATCACTTGGTGGCTCAAAGATCCTTATAATCTCATCATTCTTCCCTTCTCCCTTCTTAATGGAAAGTCGTTCTCGGTTTGCTCTCTTGGGTATCATGATACTTCTATAAATAGTTAGTAACAGGCACGTACAAATAGTTAAAAAGATCACGACATGCAAACAAGATATATTTGCACATTAAAGCATCACATGGAGTATTTTTATCATAAAAATCAGCACGAGTAATATTTGTGAACAATTTCTTCTCCAAGCAATTCATGTTACATAAAACATTATCATCAATCTCATTGGAAGGTAAAAACGTATTTTATCCCAGCAACATATGACATGACATTGTAGTTGCTATTCCAATTTTCTAGTTTATCATCTAATCACACAACATAAGAAGTTGTCAAATTCGAACAAATGTAAACTATTTGCACCATAAAGACACCTCTAAAATCATAATTGCCTATAACATAAAAATTGGTTCTAGTTAACAAAAGCAATTAAGGATTCGAAAATATCATCTTCTCTACTGTTGCAAGGTCACAAAAAGAATCATATTCAATATAACCCACAGTGTTTAGAGTGGATAGCAATTTCAGCTCATCATTTTCACATGTAATGGGTGTGAAATGTTTTATTTCAGCACTAGTAAATGGATAAAAATTAGGAGTATCGAATTCA
>BCLF01000073.1:978623-1036076 GCA_001602275.1 Zoysia japonica | reverse complement strand
TTTCTTCTCATTTTTGGCGATACCTTTTGACGTGTTATGATCCGTCTCATCTTTGGCTATGCCTGAAACATTGTGTATCTCTTCTTTTATCATGTTTGTATCACTTTCATCTTCTTGTTTGATCTCACTTTCTTGTAAAATGTTAAGTGCAATAGGAGGCACAGTAGAAAGCTATTCCTCCAAAGAGTGTTCATCACAACTAGACATATAGGTTCAGAAGATGTATCAACAAAGTTTCTCTCATTAAAATTTTATCATCACTCCATGTCTGAGGATATTTTTTTGTTATATATAAATGTTGCCACCAAGTTAAAGCACTATCAACTAATGCACTAACAATATTCAAAAGCTTTCTCCTTTCACACATAAGGCATTATCCAAATAGATTATCCATCACTCTTTCTGAAACAATATATTTAATAGAATCTAAACTGTAACATTTTATGCTTTCAAACCTTCCAAAAAGGAGAAAGTTAAAAACTTTTAGAAACAAAAGTTATGAAGTAAGGGAACCCAAAATTTTGGGATGAAATTACTCTAAAGTTGGCCAAACTATTTAAACTTAAGGCTCCAATCCAAAACTCTGCATCCTTAAACAGTACCTGTCTTCCAAATCCTGTAGTTTCAAATCTAGTGCGAAATTCAACAGGATTCTAAAACAAAAGTTGTTCATCTATCTCTGTTCTACCGATCTGCAAAGTTTTAAATTGTTAAGAGTTTGGGAGTAATTCTTCCAAAGCTTCAAAGTTGGTTACCTGATCTGTCTTCAACAGATTTTTCCGTCTTCTTATCGGGTAACCAGTTTCGAAATTCAATATCTTTCAATTCCTTGTGAAACTGCTGTGCATGTCAGTAGGATGATATAAAACTTTGTCAAAAACATCTACACCAAGCTTCATTCATATCAGAACCTTTTTCGAATTCCAGTATCTTTCATCCTACATTGCAAGAACCTGTGCATGTTGGTTATCTTGTAGATCACATGTTGAAGAACGGTTCTACCAAATTTCAACTCATTTTGAGATTTTGCTTGTTCTTTTTCTGTGCGCAAAATAACTAAACAATTAGCCGCACCGGACCTCTCCCTGGCAGCTGGGCCCCGCCAATCAGCCACCCGGTGCGCCTCTTCCCCAACCTCTGGCCGCCAGCGCGCCTACCCGTGCGGCGCACATGCAAGCCGGCCACGACACCTTGTCGGGGGCGCGAGGGACACGAGTCCCCCTATACCCTGCCCCAGCCGGCCCTCCTCCATCTCATTTCCCTCACTCTCTTGCGCCGTCATCGGCCTCCTCCATTGCCGCTGCGGAACGCCTCCCTCCGAGCCTCCCCGGCCTCTGTTCTTCGACGAGGAGCTGTGCCACCCCTCCATCTAGCTTCCTCCGGCCACCATTACTCCATCCCCGAGCTGCGGCGACCGGATTTCGGGTTTTCCCCAACTGTCAAAGCTCTCGGACCCGCCGCCGCTTCTCCTCCAAATCCGGAGTGGCAGGTGCGGATTCCCTTTGATTCTTGCCGGGTCATCGTAGATCACAACCGTGCGCACCTCCTTGGTGTTTCAATCGACCGGTTTCGTGAGCCTTTACGCAGGGATTTCAAGCTCGACGCCGTCGGCCACCAGATCGGCTCGCCCCTCGCTGTGGACACCGCCTCTCCGGCCACCCTCGTCCACCGCGAGCTCGACACCGGCCTTTACCTCTATCCTAGGAAGCTCCAGCTGCAACCCTTCCGCTATTTGGTGAACCGGGCCATCTTCTACGTGTTGTCGAAGCCGGCTCCCCGTCGCCTCTCGCCGACGGCTCTCTCCGGTTAGAACCGCCGCCCGCCGACTCCACCTCTATGCTCCCCGCGCCGGCCGCTCATTTTGGCGCCGGTCCCTGCCTGTCTGGCCGCCAGGGACGCCGCTCCGACGAGCCGCGCCGCTGCGGCCGACGAGGTCTCCATGGCCGGTCGGCCCAGCCGGGTCCCTGCGCGGGATCTCTTGTGGCCACGCGGCCAGATCCCGTGCAGCCGCAGCGCGTGGCCCATGGTGTGGCCTCAATGCGAAGCCGCCACATGGCCCTGCGGCTGGGAGGTTTTGTTTTGTTCAAAAATCAATTTTTAAATTGTTCAAAAATTCGGGGAATGTTGTAAAAATCATAACTAATTCATTCTAGCTTCAAAAATTACAAATAATATACCATTGGAATCCTCTCAGCATGTAGAATATTTTAGAACTGTCAAAGTTGCATTTTATGCATTAGTGATAATTTTAAAAATTAAATAATGTGCATTAAGCATTTATGAATATCATCATTTTCATGCAAAATTAAAAAATGTAAAAATTGTATATTTAGCTTCTACTGATTAAGTTCTGTTATCCTAGAATTAATCAGAATTTATGTGCTTGTAGATTATTTATAAAGAATTATTTACTCTTAGCTAGAGATTAATTCATTGTAAATTCGCAGGTTAATAATAAATTGCAAAACTTGGTTCAGAAATTAGTTTATAACCCTACTAATATTAGGAGCAACTAAAATTGTAGTTTATGCCTTCAAGAACCATATTAAGGAAATTTAGAAATAATTTCCCTAATGTGAACTATCTAGTATAGTATATAAATTTATTCTTTTAGGTAAAAATCATAAACTTACCATATAATTGCAGATAGCATGTTACTTTAATAAACTCAATTCACATGAACCCATTCGCATACCACTCCTGGTCATATGCATTCATAAGCAGATCATCGCATGCCGAACTTATCATCGCATGAACTTAGAATTTTGTTAGGTGCATAACTGATCGCACTCGCATATCATTTCATGCACTTAGGAAACGACGTGAAAGACCAGCAACTTGCTCTAGTTGCTTCGAAAACGTCCATCGCTGAAGATATCCCGCTTGTTTGTGCTAACTCTCAGCAAACCGAAGGCAAGCCCAGGTGCATTAACCCTATTTTAAATCCTTTTATTTTATCACTATGTATGGTATAGTTAATGTACTGTGCATTAAGTTGTATGAGTTGTTTGAAACCCTAGGATGCATGATAGTGCCACTTATCTCTATTGAGTATATATATTGGTACAGTAACTCGATGTAGAGATAGGCTATGAGTTTTAATAAACGGTAGAAGTCGAGTGAATGAGAAACCTCACTCACGAGCTATAGGTTTTATTTTATCTCACACTTGAATAAACCTGAGACCGGGCGAAGATAGTGTATAGGAGGGTTTGAGAAGGCTGGGCCTTCGCGGTGGTAGCCTCGTCTGTGTCGGTTAAGGACCGATTCGAGTGTGGCCCTGTTGAGCAAGTTTGAACATACCGATTACATACTAGGGATGTGAGACCCAGAAAACTGATGTAACTCAATATCTGTATTGGTTGGTCGTACCCCTACTCCTCTTTAGGAAGAGGCGGAGGAGAGACATAGATCTAACCATAGATGCACCTGCATAGTGGTTACATGAAGGACCATGTTCTCGGGAGAAGTAGGCCTCGGACCGGCCCTATGGTATTGTTGTGAAAGGTGGCCACGTGCGGCTTCTAGAAAGCGCGTACGAGTCGTGTACTTCAGTTTTTTTCCAGCTGGTGAAAATCGATTATAATCGCTGCCACTTACAGTAACGAGTACCGCTTGTTCACTGTGTCATGTTGTAGTGATAAGACTTGAGTGCCCGATCTTTCGGTGAGGTGATAACTATCGATTTGGTGGAGTCGACCCTCACGATCCGACTATAAACAAACAGGTCGTGTGCACCTTAGCAATTGTAGAACAACTCCGAATGGTTATTGACCTCGTCGGCATAGCAAGATCAACTTGATCACGAATATCAATTTGAAAGGACCTAGATGTCGCCTAGAGAGGGGTGAATAGGCGTTCCTGAAAATTAACACAAACTTGCAGCGAAAATTAAAACTGCCAGAACCGGAACTTTCGGTTTTGCCTGGATAGCACGGTAAGTAAACGCCTAAACCAGAACTTTCGGTTTATGATACCGGAACTTCCGGTTTTCTCGGGACAGAGGGATAAACCTGAACTTTGAGAGATTTCTCGAGAAACTTGCAAAGCACCTCTAAAAGAGTACAAGGAACAAGATAGCTACTTAATTCACAGAGAATCAAGGGTTAGTCACAAGCACAACTTAATGAAACAAGAAATGCAAATCAAAGCAAGGACACGAGGAAATGTTTCACCAAAATTCAACGACTTGCTCCCAAGTCATCTACGTCTCCGTTGAGGAAGCTTGAGCTGCTCACAAGGCCAACTCTAAGCCGGGTCTCTTTCAACCACTTCCCTCAAATCACTATTTTGCTTCTTCCCTTGCGGAGGCGGAGCGGGCCTTCACAAACTTTCCCGTGGCACACTACAAGCTTGGTGGCTCACCGAGCGACGCCTAGTCGTCTAGGAGGCTTCACCCTCAAGAGTAACAAATGCTCATGGATTTGCAACTCAATGCTCAAGTGCTCAATGGATGAGAGTGCTCAAATGTGCTCTCAAAAAACAATCTCTCAACCCTACACTTATGATTTCTCACAAATCACACAAGCCTCACAAAGAGGGGTTGGGGAGAGCTCTAAAATGCTTTGGCTCAGTTATGGACGTGGGCAACACCAGCAGCTACCACTAAGGGGAGAGAGGAGGTATTTAAACCACTCCCTCAAAAAACTAGCCGTTGGAGCTGAAACTAGGGAAACCGAAACTTTCGGTTTACCAACCGAACTTCCGGTTTTCAGAAGAAACTAGCCGTTAGACACAACCTAGGGAAAAATAGAATTTTCGATTAACCGAACCGGAACGTCCGGTTTGGGAACTCCGGCAAAGTGCCGGACACTCCGGAGGATAAAACCTCGACCACAGAGAGGGCTGCTCGGACACTCCGATGGAGACTTAGCTGATTTTGCTAGAAACTGCCAGAACCGAAACTTTCGGTTTGGAAAACCGAAAGTTCTGGTTTTTCCTGTCTCAAAAAAACTTAGTAAGGTGTATGGCCATTGTGTTTCTCTCTTCTCACTTGGGTGTCTATGAGCACTGAGATTATGTTTTAATCTATGTTGCATCCCTCTTAATAGAGCGGCAAACCTATACTCAAGAAATAAATAAAAAGCTATAATGAACACTTGAGTTTCGATTCTTGAATCTTGCCACTTCTTCATAAAATTGCTTTTTGAGGATGAGCAACACACGTTTTGCTTGAGCTACTCCGTTTTGAGCTAGTAATCTTGGAAACTTTCAATCCATGTGATCAATATCCACTAAATGCTTCCAAGATACTTCTTTTCTTCTTTTTCAATAGAATATCGACACTTAGCAAAATATGACTCCTTGTAGCTTGAAAGGTCCATCAGGATTCAACTCAACTTGTCCTTATCCGGTACTAAGGTTCTTCGGCGCCAAGACTCCTTCTTGCCCTTCTCACTTTTCCGGTCCATCACGACACCGTAAGTTAATCCTTCACCTTCTTATTAACTTGAGTCAAATGTTGCCTTGTATCTTCAATGAATGCTTCTTGAATTCTTTGATATCAACTTCACACGCCAAGGGCCTTTTGGTTGAGATCTTAAATATAATCCATCATAACTCTTGATCTCATTTTTGCTTAGCACAACGTCTCTTGGCTTCCTTGACATCAACTTCAATCTTTGCAAGTCAAGTAGCTTCATGTAGAGATCTTTAATTTGATTCATCATAAGTCTTGATCTCTCTTTTTGCTTGTCTTTGCTTCTCTTGGCTTTCTTGACATCCACTTTTATCATTGCAAGTCAAGTAGCTTTTTGTTGAGACCTTTCTTGAATCTTTAAGCACTCACAGCTTTTAACCTCATTTTGCTTATTTCTTCTTCACTTGACTTAGGATGAACACCTCTTCATTCTTCATGTGACAAGTGACCTTTTGATGGGACCTTCACTTAGAGTACACATATCTCTTGATCTCACTCTTGGCTTGTAACAACTTCGCTTTGACTTGAGATCAATGTATTCTTGATTGAAAGGGATATGATAGTCATCATGAATCAAGATATTTCAATACTCTTTTAGGACTAACAACCTGCTGATCAACTCAATAAATAATGTTAGTCCTTTAATCATGTTGTCATTCAATTCACCAAAACCCACTAAGGGTGTAGATGCACTTTCAATCTCCCCCTTTTTGGTGATTGATGACAACCTTGATTAAAGCTTACAAAAGGTATTCAATAAGCTCAGATTTTAGATTATAATCAAATAGGCTTTGCTCCCCTAAAAATGTGCATATTGAATTGAATTCAATTTTGGCCTAAAATGTCATTTGCACTTTTAGTGGAAAAAACATGGAAGCTCCCCCTATATGTTAGAATCCGTGGGGTGCACTAAAATGTGTGTGGACATGTATTACGTGATGCATATGACAAGAGATAATCATAACAAATGAATCAAAAGAAAGGTATATGCATTGCCTGGGGAAACCGGAACTTCCGGTTTTCTAAACCGAAACTTTCGGTTTTTCCAGACTTCACATAGTAAAGCAACAATACACCAAATCAAATATGCATCACACATTAAGCAAATAATAGGTTCTTACAACTTTTAAAAGAAACTAAAGCACACAATGTTCCACACATTACAATTTTTTCTCAAATCCACGAGATTAAAAGGATGAAACAGAGAAGTCTGTTCTGTCTGGGAAAATCGGAACTCCTGGTTTTTTTCAGACATTCCAGAACTGATACAGAAGGTCAAAATTTGGAAGGGATTCAGCTTTAATTAGATTTTCTGCTTCATTTCTCTCCCCCTTTGTCATCTAGCACCAAAAGGGGTCCTTCCACAGCAGCTCACTCGGACTCATCATCATCTTGTTCTTCTATCTCATGTTCTCCTTGAGGTGGTGAAGGAGCGGGTGGAGGCGCAAAGGGTGGCGGAATGGGAGCACCACTTGAACCATAACCAAAAGCCTCACTGAAGCTCGAGTCACCATACCACTCTTGATATGGATTTTGCTCCTCATACCTTGTCATCCTTTCTTCAAAAGTCTCCATCTCAGGTTCTTCTTCCGGTTCAATGGGAGAGCGAGAAATGTTATTTTGTTGGCAAAGCAACTTTACAGCCCTTGTGTCCCTCTTTCTTGCTATCCTCTCCTCGCAGTGTCTCACATCCGCGTCATATTGAGAACGGTAAAGACCAAAGAGCATCCCGAAGAATTTCTTGATAGGAGAGGTGGGCTTGCTACCTTGTTGTCTTCTTCCTCTAGCACCTCTTAGGAGAGGGGCATTGAGAAGTCCCCACATCACCGCTGTCCACAGGAGGATTCTTCAAAGTTGGCTTCATCTTGAGAGAGTGGTGAGTCTCATAACACACAAAGTGGCCACCGGTGAGTCTCTCAATCATATGCATAATATATGGGGCAAATCCACAACTCTTAAGAGGGCTCCTTGATATGGACTTTATCTCTTCCCATATAAAGTCAAACACCGAGAAAGACACACCACTTGGAGAAAGAGCATCAAGAAGGTTCTTTGAGTATTGTGAAATGTTGTTGGCATCACCTTCTCTTGGAGCAGTGGTCTTTCTAATCATCTGGTTCAAATAAGTGTAGAATGGAAGCAAACCGGTAGTGGTGCCAAGATTCCTCTCATTTCTAGCATATATGTATCTCATGCGGTTTGTTGGGAGAGGATTTGAGTAGTGCAACCTCACCCAATTTGCATCCAAGCGCCCAAAGTCAAGGAGATGGGCAAAATGAGCATAAGTCACTTCATACTAATGCCCTTCTGTCATCCAATATAACTTCCTCAGTTCCTCATGCTCCTCAACATAGAGCGTGGCATAGAACTGAGCAATCACCTCATTATTCCAATCCTTCTGAAAGCTCATGACTCCTCTAACATTCTTTGCCTCACATGCATGAATGACCTCGTTGAAGATACTGTCATTTTTGCTTGCCATGTATGCAAAATCAATCCATTGAGCCCTTGCCACTGGATGGTTTTTTGAAAGGATCACAGATTCATAATAATCTTGTTGAACCATGTATGGAATCTGTAATCTGATGCTTCCCTTTGAACCTCTCTTGGATTCTTGATTCTCAACTCTCTCACAAGCTCCGTTGTTCCTTTGTAGCTCACCCGGTTCCTCCATCCTGGGTTGGTAGGAGCTTGCATCCTCAACACTTCATAATCAACCCCTCCATGCATAGTAATCTCATCAACATCAAATTTTTTCGGTTCAGGCTCATGTGCTGTCCCAGAACTTCCCGCCCCGGTTCTAGAGCCACTTTGCCTATGGCTCAACCAGAGGCACATACTCTTCTTCGTCATCATCGTCACTAGAGTTAGCCTCCACATAGATATCACCTCTGTCTGAGATTGACCTTCTAGCAAGCCTTTTTCCCCTTCTCTCATATTGATGTGTTGCTTGAGAACTTCCACCAAACTCGCCTTCATGCCTAGCCTTAGTCCTCCTTTCGTCGCCACCGCTTGACATCATGTTGTTCCATTGTACAAGATAGACAAAGAAGTACTTAGGAACAAGAAAAAAGAAGATTTTATGACAATTAGAGGTAAAAAGATGAGTTCTGTTTTTCTCTAAAAACCGGAACTTCCGGTTAGACAAACCGGAATTTTCGGTTTTCACAAAGAAAACCAGCGCTCATAATTTTACCGAAAATTGTACTAGAGTGATTTATGGCCTTAAGGACATGATAAAGGATACTAATTTTAAAAAAAAATCGACATATAAAATAATTTAGGGTTTCTCTGTCAAAATCGGAACTTCCGGTTTTACAAACCGAAACTTCCGGTTTCATAAACCGAACTTCCGGTTATCACAGAGAAAACATAGTTTATGAAATCTATCGATTTAGCCTACGAAACTTAGTGAAACTTGGGGCATTGCTTCATTGTACATCTAGGAGACAATGTGCTAAAGAAATTTCAAATCCACCAAGGTACTTGAGAGATCGAAGATGAAGAACAAAAAGTACCTTAAGGTGATGAAGAGATGAAATCGGAATCTCCGATCTTGAGAGAGTTGATTCCATCCAAAATCTGAAGATTTGCAAGGTTGATTCTCGAGATCTCCAAGGGAGAGGAGAGTTTGAGGTGTTGAGGGTGTTCTTGAGTGAGAGAAATGAATAGAGGTGAATGAAGGGTGGTTCTAGACGGCTGGGGTTAAAAACGCATAAACCGGAACTTCCGGTTGTGGAAACCGAAACTTTCGGTTTTTGCAGGAAATTGGAATTTTGCCGATTTGTGAGGAAACTTGATTATTTAGCGATGAAAACTCTTTGCTCATATGATTTGAAGGATATTGAAGATATATGAGCCACTGAAAGGGAAATATGGACTTATGGACTTGAGAGTGTTTCACCACTTGTGATTAGCCAACAATCGACCAATCTGAACAATAATCACAAGTAGATCAACATGATCACAAAGATCAAAAGATTCAAATATTTTTGATAAAACACACAGAGGCAATAAGGAGTTTTTTTTTGAAAAAATCTATCCTATGCCACAAAGAGTATAGAATGGCCTAAGTCACACATACCTAGTCAAATTCCTACACAAAAGTTCTATATGCCATGGATATGTCTATAAAGGTCATTAGGACATACCTTTTCCTCTTAGTGAACAAAAATCTTCATTAATGGAGAGATAGGGCTTTCCTAGCTTGATGTTGATCAATTCAAATTGGACAAAATACCATATTTGCAATTTCATCTATGCACTTTCAATGAGGGTAGTTTATACTTTTGATCAAGCTAGAAGTGTATTTTAATATCCATTAATGGGTCACAAAGATAAATAGCCTCAAATGGTTAGTAATATGTTTCCTGCCCAAACCGAAACTTCCGGTTTTGGCAGACAACGTGAATATCGAAATAAAACAAAAAAGACTGAGTTAGAAGGTTTACTCATTTTTACAAGACTCAGCTTGAGGCACTAATTCCATGAGAAACAAATTCTCCATAATTAAAACTAATTTGTTTCTAAAATCACTCAAGAAAACACATTAGTTCCATTTGACTTAAGAGATAGAATATCCTCCCTCTTAAAGTGTGCATCAAATTTTGAATAATTAATCATATGCATAATAATAAATTAATATAATAGAGGAATTTATTCTATATATCTGTCAAGGAAAGAATAAGTATATTTATTATTGAAAGCATGCCAGGAGAAATACTCACAATCACATAGATGTGTGTATATTTCCTTCGTCATGTTGGAATTTTGATTCTTGAGGTGAATATCCAATCATTAGATTACTTTATGCCCATGTATCACTCCAAACACTTGTTATCTTTTTTCTCCATTTAATTCTTGACTTTTGAATTTTCTGCAGAAACCGGAATTTCCGGTTTTACAAACCGAAACTTTCAGTTTCTCAGACTTTGTAAGCTTCAAGAATCTTTTGAGAAAACTTTCTTTAGCTTATTAATGCCTTCTTTATGATTCATGTACAAGCCTTAGGTACCTGAAAATTTTAGCAAGAAGAGATTCTCCAAAGGAGATATTAAATTTGACTTTTATGTAAGCCTTGCATCAATTTAGATCATTATCTAGCATCTCTTTTGTCATTGATAAGGTTATATTTGAATGAGAGAGATACAAGAAGACATTTGAGTGATACTTGTTACCGGAATGCAATAGATGTAGTTGTTGCACCATAGGACTTCAAGCTTGACCAAATACACGAAAGTGTACTAAACTAACCAAGGCTTGACATCATTGCACTCCTAAGACCTATGGACAAAATCAAGTATTTCTTGGTACCCAAATCTTGTTGGGTCTTTGAGAGTTAGTTCTACAAAATTTTGGCTTCCAAATTGACCTTGTACTAGCAATGGGTGAACTAATCACCTTAACCGCACAAGTGTCATTGTTGGCCTTCATAGATGATGAACTAGTCGACTTAGAATTTGAAGCAAAGGCCATAGGACAATCCTTACCAATGTGTCCTTTGTTTCTACAAGTGTAGCAAATTCTATGCTTGTATTTTTTTGTAGACAATGTTTCTTGCTTCTTCTTCTTTTCTGCGATGCCCATGTATCTCTTGAAAGCATTGGAGAAGCCTTTATTCAATTTTACTGGAGGCTGCAGCTTTTCTGCTGAAACCGGAACTTCCGGTTTGGTAAACCAGAACTTCTGGTTTTTGCAGTTTTCCTCCATCCTGATTTCTTTAGGGCACGAGACAATCTTGTGTCCTTTTTCTTTGCATCCAAAGCACATCCTCTAAGATAATCTTCTTTGTATTCTAGAGAGAGTTTCTTGGTCATTTTTCTTCATAGGACACTTTGATGCAATATGTCCCTCTTGAGAGCTACTTGAGCACTTGATATTGGTCTTCATCTTGTATATTTGTTTGTTGCCCTTGATATAATACTTGTGTTGGTTCTTGCTACAATTCTTGACACATGTGGCAATTGATCCCTTCTCAAGCTTCTTCACCATGTTGTCACGGTTATCTTGAGATGGTTGCACACGGTCTTTTCTCTTCAAAGAACCAACATCCATCTTGAGCTTCTTGATTTTTCTCTTGAGATCATCATTTTCACTTGCAATGAAGTCATCACAAGTTTCAACAATAATTTGCTCATCACAAGATGGCTTTGCTTGAGAGCAACAATTGTTAGCACAAAATAAATCAAATGATTTTTGAGAGCAAGAACATTTAGGCACTATGGGTTGGTAGGATGCTACCGTAGTTAACACAACCTCATGAGCGACATTCAAAGTGATGTGTGATTCTACAATACTCTCATAGGAGCACAAAAGCTCATTATGATCATTTTTCAAAACCACATGCTTCTTGCTAAGCTCTTCTAGTTGAGCCTTGAGATCTTGATTTTCTTTCTCTAGTTGCGCTACATAAGAATTAGAGTTAGAAGCACAAGCATATTTATTATCAAGATTTTCAACCAAGGATACACTTGACTCATTCCTCAAATTATCATTATTGACAATAAGTTTAGAATTACTCATTGTCATGAGGCAAAAGGAGTCTTCATCATTTGAAGTCATACTTATTGGTGATGTGGACTCTTCACTTGGCCTGAAATGACAACAATCGTCAAGCGGCAAATCAATTGAAGACTTACTGATTCTGCCGAAACCGAAACTCTCGGTTTTTGCAGAATGGCCTGAAGATCCACAACTTCTTGATATTTCGTGTGTTTCACTTTAGCTTCTTCACAGGAGCTTTCTGAGGTTGAAGCATTGATATTTTCATTCATTGATGATTGAGCTTCAACATCATCATTTTTACCATAAGCTTCTTTTAGAGACACCCAAAGAAGGTGAGCATCATCAATGTAACCATGCTCCTCGATAAGCTTGTCAAAGACATCTGGACTTAAAGTGTTCCTGGTGGCAGCTGGGACCTTTAAATAGGGTGGAGGACGACCAGGGGGTGCTGAGGTCGTCCTCAAACCCTAGGACGCGCCCCTATTGGGCTCAACTTGATACATAGGCCAACGGCTCAAGTTGGGGTGATGCAGCATCTTCTGTATTAGAACGACGATTAGCGCTGACTCCGATGTGGATATGAAGGTGAGGCTGGATCCATTCGAAAGTAGACTTCATGAGCTTTTCTGAATGTTCTTAAACACCCAAATTGGATTCCACATGAAGTTGTGGCTTTCGTTGCAAGTTTATACTATTTTGCAATCCGAATCCACCGTCTGTGAATATTTCCATTAAAGTCTTCATCAGAGGATATGATGTTCACATCATTCTCACCCACTTGAATTAGAGTCGTCCTCGACTCAAGTTCATATTGCAAAAGCGCCACTCCAATATGCCCTCCTGAAATCAGGAAAGGTGCAGGCCACAGGGGTATGTATGTGATCTCATCATCCTCCCCCACATAATTTGGAGTCGTCCTCGACTCAAGCACAGTTTTAAAACTGGCCATGCCACCATACCCTATAGAAATCTCAAAAAGGTGGAGGCCATGGAGGTATGTATGTGATCTCATTATTCTCTCCCGCTTCATTTGGAGTCGTCCTCGACTCAAGTTTAGAATGCAGAACCACCACTCAAGTTTAGAATGCGGCAAGGGGGTATTCTGATGTGGTCAAGTGGCGCAAGGACATATAAGATCTCATCATTCTCACCTTCTTTGTAGCAAACCGTCCTCGGCTTATCCAGTGGTCGACAAAGTTGCCTGTGGCCATATTGGGACGAGTGATGAGCACAAAGTCAGACCCCAACAAAATGTTCTCCTGTGTCCTGAGTTGCTCCTGTTGATAGAAAACAAAACTAGAGAAACTTTGCAATCCATTGTTAGTGTTAGTGCACGTCATTGTTTGATTCTGATTGTGCATTTCAAAACTGTGTTTCAAATTAGAGCATATGATGACTTTAGACACTAAGAAATCTCCAATCTCATCATATTTGCCAATTGCATTAAAAACACAGTAGTCCAAACATTGCAAACTATAATTCTGAAATAATTTCTTCTCCAAATAACCCAAGTTACAAGGAACATCAAATTCAATATAACCTAAAGTTGTTAAAGAAGATCTGAGCTCAAACTTTTTCTCGTTCATATCAGTGCAATGAAAAGGCCTATCCTCAACAGCTGTGGACTCAACTGCAACATTTAGAACACCCCGCACTAGTTGTGTTTTTGGGATGAATGAAACTTGTTCACACAACTTGATACAATCATAGGACAAATGTGTATTATGAAACAAAGCATAAGTCATTGGAGGCTCAACTAAGCTTTGCAAAACACTCGAATGAACATTGGGCAATTGCAGTTCAGCACAAGCAGCATGAGAGGATCGAGATGTGGTGAGGGAATCACAGTGTGTTTCATTTTTCTTACTCTCTTGGAATATAATAGGCGCCACACAAGTATCATTATCTATTATTTCAACAACTAGCTCAACGTCCTTTTCAATCTTATTCTCACTCTCCTGCACGATGTTAGGCATAGGATGAAAAACAGAACAGTGCTCTCTATCTAGTTGTGCTGTTTTAGTAAAAGATATAGTATCACACAGCTCCACTTTATCACATTTCCCTTGTGACAAAGTCACATCAGCAATACATTCCACAATTTTGTGATGGTGATTTTTCATGCTTGTATCTTTAGATGATAAAAGTTGATTTTCAGCAATACAAGCAAGCAAATACAGGTGCGAGATTGAGTAGTAAGTTTTAGAGATGAGCAAAATTTGAATTTCAGAATTGAGACCATTCATAAACCTACTGATTGTATCTTCCCAACATTCATCTAATCCACTAAATATGACACAAACCTTAAAGTCATAAAAGTATTCTATGACAATCATGCTATCCTGCTTCAAGTTGTCTAATTTGACACGCAAATAATCAGCATAAAATGCAGGAATAAAAACATCTCTAAAATGATATTTGAAATCATTCCAAGATTCTAGAACTTTATTGTGCCTACAAATATATTTTCATTCAAGTAAAGCAGTTTTAGTCAAAACACTTGAGGCAATGTAAATCATTTTTTTTAGACAAGTCATGTGCATCAAATTCTTTATCTACATTTAGTTTCCAATCAATGTATGCATGAGGATCAAATTTCCCAGCAAAATAAGGAATTGACGAACTGATGACTTGCAAAATATTATTATTTACCTCATTTTGAAGAATCTGCATATCTTGGTGGGGGTGTAAACCACCAGCTCCCTTTTTTTTTTTGCCTATCATGGTTAGCAAACAGCAAAACAAATTGACAACGAGCTAGGTTGTGTCCAACTTAGTTTCCCTCAAGCTTGCTCAACCAAATTCTTACATGTTCTTACCAAACCAGCAGAGGTGATTTGCAACCAACAATGTCAACCTGCGAAAATTGGTGGAGCGATTGTCAGGGACACAAACTCTGTCTGCTGTAGAAATATGTGGAGCTAGGATAGTTTCACTTTGTAGCAAGGATTTGCACAAATCAAATCAGCAATGCAAAGTTGAATAAGTGCTCAACAATGGTACAGTTCTAGTCCTAGGCTAAACCCTGCTAGAGACGCGAGCCTAGACACAAAGATAGTCACAAAGGATAAAAAAAGCTCGGGACAGCAGCAACAACTCAATTTTTCTTCTCTTTTTTTTGTCACTATTCTTTTACTTCTTTTTTTTCTGTGACTTCTTTTTCTATTCTTTTCCTTTCCTTTCTTTTCTTTTCTCTCTTTTTCTCTCTCTCTCTGTTTTTTTTTGTGATGGAATGAAAACAGAGATAAAGAAAAGTGCAGCTAGTAGATAGCAGATAGCAGATCTCTCTTGTGATTGTGCACGCTCGGGTGGAATTTTATGGCAAGTTTGAATCCATTGGAAAGATAATACAGAGATCTTTCCAGATTGTACAAAAATGTACCAAACAAACAACAGATCACAGAGATATAGTTGTTTTCTTTCGCACCAAAATCTGGTAACCGAATCTGTTATTTGCAACAAACTCAAATCTGGATTGATTTCTTTCTTCTATTGTAGATATGAGCCAAGAACGTGATAAGAACTCGAAACTCTAATAGATTAAATGCTAAGACCAGCAACAAGACACGTTGATGCAACCATGAATTCAACAGCGCAAATTACAGAAAAGAATAGTGGACAGGCTCAAAGGATATAGGACAGTGGAACGATTCAAGTTTTTTTGTTTGGCTTTTATATTGCAGTGGAAATATGAATGAAATGATAAACGAGAGGGGATAAATCTCACCGAGCAACCTGGAAGCTGATACCACTTGATAAGACTTGAGTGCCCGATCTTTTGGTAAGGTGATAACTGTCGATTTGGTGGAGTTGACCCTAACGATCTGACTACAAATAGACAGGTCGTGTGCGCCTTAGCAATCGCAGAACCAACTCCGAATGGTTATTGACCTCGTCGGCACAGCAAGATCAACCTGATCACGAAGATCAATTCCTGCAAGCAATCAAAAAACAAGCAAGAACAAGATAGGCAAACTAAAATCACTCAAAGGTGGGGTTCTCAAAAGCTGTCTAGCAGGTGGTCGTAGGACACAACTAAAGATCAAAAAGTTTGCATAAAAGCTAAACTATAACAATAGAAAACTCAAGTGTTCCTGGTGGTGGCTGGGACCTTTAAATAGGGTGGAGGACGACTAAGAGGTGCTGAGGTCATCTTCAAACCCTAGGTTGCGCCCCTAATGGGCTCAACTTCATACACGAGCCAACGGCCTAAGTTGGGGTGACGCAGGATCTTCTGTATTAAAACAACGATTGGCGCTGACTCCGATGTGATATGAAGGTGAGGTTGGATCCATTTGAAAGTAGACTTCATGAGCTTTCCAGAATGTTCTTAAACACCCAAATTAGATTCCATATGAAATTGTGGCTTTCGTTGCAAGTTTGTACTGTTTTACAGTCCGAATCCACCGTGTGTGAATATTTCCATTGAAGTCTTCATCAGAGGACATGATGTCCACATCACGTAGTAATAACTAGAATTAATTAATAATATTTAATGTTTGCATAGTTTATAGGCAATTGCTTGACAACCATGTTTGCTCTAGTTTATAGTGCAAATTAAATTTACATTCCGTGAACTCAACTTACTGCTAAAGATTGAAAGTAAGGATCCACTAATAGTGTTATGTTTTATGCAAATTGCCATCCCTATGAGTCAGCCTCTCAAGCTTAGGAGTCGGCCGTAGTTGGCCATTTTTGACGAGTAAGTCTTGCTGAGTAATTAGTACTCACGGTTTGTTGTTTCTCTTTTTGTTGTGGTGTAGCTCTTCTTGCAGGTAGCTGCTGTAGCTGTTGTGACAAGGAAGTGTGGGAAGGTGACCCCTTGGCTAACTGGTCCTATGAGCCGGTTCTCTCCTCACCGAACTCCGATCGTGAGGAATGAAGCATGTCTTAGGGCAAGATATGTTTCATATTAGGAAACCGTCTTATCGCTTCTGTATCACTTCCGCTATGTTTTAAACTCTGTTTTAAAGTTATCTCTCCTAAGACCACTTGAACTTTATTGTAAGACTTTAATCGGTTTCCTATTTTATATTATCACTCATGTTGTACTATTTGGGTATTGTTGTTCAATATCACTCGAGATCGATCCTAGGCGAGACGTCCTATGTTTTTAGGGCGGTTCTGCCACATAAACTATCATATAAAAGAAGAGATGAAAGAATATAATTACTCGTGGAAGGAGATGATATAGCAATGGTCTGAACCTCATGCATCTTTTGATCATGTGCGACATCTCTTTGAGGTGGATTGCATCTCTTAAGCCTTGCCAACATATTGTCCAAACACTCAATGTGTTTTTTAAAGTTTGCATCGATATTATCAAGGCCTCTTTGCAAAGTACTACTCACATTGTATTCACCTCCTTTTCTTCCTGTCATGGTTAGAAAAATAGTATATAGATAGCACAAAATATTATTTCTACAACTAAAGTGAGATGGGCAGTGAAAATTCCACCAAAAGAAACACCTTACCGAGCTCTTACAAGATTCTTACCAAAGCAAAGCAAAGGATGGTGCAACCAGTGGCAGGAGAAACCAGGGATTCGTAATTCCACGATTGCAGGGTCAAATACAGTGCTGATTCGAAGTAGATATGTGAAGCTTGGAGGGCTGAAATAATGATTAGTAAAACACAATTCAATAGCAGATAGTAATATTGAATAAGTGTTCTAAGTATTATGTTCTAGCTGCTGACCCAATCTTATAAAAAATACAGATATTACAAAAATTTGAATGAACATATCAAAGGGCAGCAACAACATATACGATAAGGCTACAGAAATCAGTAAACTGTTCAACACTTAAAAATTCAGCTAAGGTTAATTTCTGGCTTCTTGGTCTTTAAAATTTTTTATTTTTATTTTATTTTTCTGATATTTTTCTATGAACCAGAAGCACAAAATATGGTACACGACCAAATTTCAGATCAATATGATGAAAGATGTGGCCTGGAGAAAATCTTGAATTTCTGTTAAATCTGTGCTAAAACTTTAGAGCGCGAAAGCAGAAACTTCAGACCTGAAACAATTGAATCTAGGCCGTCAAAGGTTGGAAAATTTTCTGTAGATATCCAAAAGGTACTTATATGTCTAATTTGGAGTTCAAAAACAAAAGTTATAATTATTTTAATGATGGCCCTCCATATTAGATATCGGGTAAAGGTTTAAAAGAGTTTCAGATTGGAAGTTGGGTGCGAATTTTGCATATGATTTTATGGCAGAAGCTTATGGATGAGTAATTTGGATGCAAGGGATCTGTTAGTGGTTGAAATAAGGGATAGATGGGTGAGAAAAATTTTTTATGTAATATAATAGATGTGACACGATTACAGATGTGAACACGACAATAGATGAACGATGAAGGAAAACACTTGATGCAAAAAGATTTCAGAATCCAGCAACTAAAACACAAACTAAAGACTTAAACTAACACTACGGACTCTAAAATAAAATTGTGTAAAAGTTAAATACCGCTGAGACAGGGGAACACCTAATGATCTACTATTGTTTTGTGTTGCGGTTTTTCTATGGATGATACGATGAATGCAAATTTGACAAAGATAGATATGAACATGACGGTATACCTGAAGCTCTGATAACACGTGTAAGTGATTCCCGATCTTCCGTCAGGTTGTGGTAACTCTCGATTTGGTGAAGATGCGGCACACAATCGATCCGGCCTCAAATCAACACAATTCAAACCCTGCAATCGCAGCAACATTTCTTCTCTGGTTATCAACCGTGCACACACGATTGACCTCGCCAAGAAGGCTAATCTCAGCCTGCGAATCGAAAAACACAAGCAAAAACAAGTAAAAACGCAACTCAATTGCAAAATCTGAATTAAATCACGAAGTTAGAAAACCAACAAACCGTTAAATGACGAAACTATTTGATAACAGATGAAAACTAATCAAAACTTCTCTAATGATGCAGTTACTATTTATATAGAGGTTAGGACGTCCTTAAGGGGCAAACCCTAATACTAATGGGCCTAGAAAAGATACACGGGCTAAAAGTCAAAAGATGGTGTCGCACTACCTAACAGATTCTGGACGTCGTATTGTTTCGACGATTCTCGGAGATGTAGGAAGTATTTTGGCACAAAATTAGATCCGTTGGAAAGTCTCTTTAGCTTTTCATAGATATCAATATACAAAACGGAGCTCGTATGAGACCGGAGCATCCGTATTAGTGCAGGGTGCTCTGGAGTCCGAGTCACACTCGAACCCGAGTTGTTTGAATCTCATTCGAGGTCGAACGTGCGTTGCTTATCTTGAACATCTTCAAATCCTTCTTCATGCTTCTTTTGACCCTATTAACGAGCTCACCTCCAATCTCAACTGTCGTGCGTGAGTTTCTTCAATACTAATTTAAAAAATGTTATGTGTATCTAAAAGAGTGATGTCTTCATCAGACACATAGTCCCAATCTTAGATCCTATGCAGCACTTCAAACCCAAGAGGGAAATCAGTTCTGGTGGCCACCGGTGCCACCAAGAACTCTCCGGCACGGCAAACCTTCAGAAAACCATAGTCCAGCGACGTCAGTGGAGTTGTAGATCAGCCAAAGACTTTCGGACACGGTGAACCTTCAGAGAGACATAGTCCAGCGACGTCAAAGGAGAGGCGGAGTTGTAGTATCCGGCCTGTCGTCGATGCTCTTCAGAGAAACTTGAATCGCCTAAGAATCGCATCCCGGTACACATATATCAGTGTTGTAATACAATATAACAATGAAATTGATTCTTTACACAAAAATTAAATGTGCAGTTCTAATGTTAACAAAAAAATGCAATTTAAAAATAGAAAAACTTTATGATTTGATCAGATATGATAATTAGCGTATTAACGTTACTCAACAGCACATCTTTATATATTAAAGCGTAAGCGTTCTATCAACCCTCGTTTCGCCACGTCACCATAAAAAATATTAACCGTTGAATTAAAATTTAACGGTGATATTAGGAAGGAGAAAAAAATTCTTTCTCTGGTCAACGTAAGAGTGTGCTTCTACTCAGTGTGAGCAGACATGAACGGCTGTACCATCGTATTAGCTTTTTCAGGTCCACACGCTGTTTTGTCACAGTCCTTTGCATGGGTCACTAAAAAATATTAACCGTCGAATTAAAATATAACGGTAAATATTAAGAAGGAGAAAAAAATACTTTCTCCGGTCAACGTAGGAGTGTGCTTCTACTCGACGAGAACATGCATGAACAGCCGTGTCATCGCCTTAACTTTTAGGTCCACACGCTGTCCTGTCACAGTTCTTTGCATGAATAATAAAATAAAAAAAATCTTAAATATCTGAAGTCACATCATCAATAATTTCTAAATCGTCAGATCAATCCTCTGGTGCACAAAGAGTTGGATATACTTTTGTAGCTCTTACTTTTATACCCTTCATAAAAACAGAAATAAAGTATAACTCCGTCCTTCTATCAATCATGAATAGTTTTTGGACTAAAAAATCTTAGATAGTTTTGCATTTAGGTCCTTAACAAAACATAAAATATATGTCCGATCTTTTCACCATCCAAAATCTTATACATAGATCTTTCATGGATAATTTTTTTGCAAGTATATATTACAATTAAAGACCTTTATATATTATGAAAATATATATTTAGATAACTTAAATTGTTTTATCTCCTAAAAATACTTCTTGATTACTATGAGAACTAAGATTCAATCTTTTTCTCGCTTACAACTCCGGTCTAAAAAAATTTAAAACAAACAGTAGCTTTGAACGCAATGTTTTAATCAAGCATTGCCAACATAAATTAGAAATAATTTTAAATTTATTAAGTTACAAAATTAGAAATATTTTTTTAAAAAAATACTTTTTTAAAAGTGTACCGATGCTACTTTTTATTAAATATTTTATAAATAACAAGGGTCACACTTATGCTTTCAAGACTATTTCGACAACTTCTTTTTAAGATCGGAGTATATGTTTATGGAACTTTGTCATCCATGTCAAGGCAACTATACTTTTATTTGTTAAATAATAAATTTAAAATATACTGCTTCAATTAAGAGTGCACAATAAAAACATACACAAAAAGCGCAGCAATTGCCGTGCAGATTTTCTAGTTTTACATTTTTTAATGCAAGAAAGCTCATCCCTTCTATATTATTCTATAATTTCAACAACAGATGCCATGGACTCTCTGAGGCAGAAAATTTATGAAAGATGACAAAGGAAAAAAAAAAGGCATGAGCACCCGCCACCCTTACTCCCAGAGACCCACTGCAGGAAGAACCAGATTAGGTTTCACAAATCATGAGCTCGTGGAGGGACGCATATAGGTGCTGGCAAGAAAGGGAATGGAGCCACAGAAGCATAGGTAGCAGGAGGGCGTAATTGCACATGGGAATGTTTTCCATTTTCACCTTTCTTTCTTGCTCTTTCAACATCCTGCATATCGGCACCATAGAGAACTCCGGCGATCTCAGTTTTCTGAACCAAATTGTACTTCTTTTGATCATTAGGCAGCCATGTAACAGACGTCCAGCCATGAAAGCAGAAAGATACAACAGGCTACCATAGAACATTCTCCTAGCAGTTTTTGGACTTGCTGGTTTCATCACAAAGGATAGGGCTGCAATGGTAAGGCCCAGTGTCAGTATTGACGCTTCAAGACCAAATCACTCAGATGTGAGCCCCCTGCGAGCATTAGCTCTATTAGTAAGAAATCAAATTTATGGAAATATTTTTTTAAAAAACAGTTGTATCCAAAAACCTAAGGGCAGCATGTATAGACAATTTCTAGCGATACCCATGCAGTTCTTTTACCAGTAGGATCAGTAAATGAAAACACACGGTACCTGCATCAAGCAGCCAGCCACAACAAGTTAGAACAGGATTTTATTCAATGACATCCAAATGTGATATTGACAGGCAAGCTATGACTGAACTGAGCTAGCTACTCTTCAGCAAGGTAATCACTGCAACGTAAGTATTAGATGCCATAAAATGGGGAATTTTCGAACAGTACAATGTAGCAGGGAGAACCATAGCATTAAGTGACAACTCGGTTGAAGCTGCTGGCCACCTGCATAGGGAGACGAAGTAAAACACTGCCCGACTTGTAAAAGATAGGAGATAGCTTATTTTACATACATGCACGGTGGCACCAGAGTCAGTCCACTAAGAATTGGGAAAATAATTAACATAAATAGAATTCATCAACAAAAGTAACAACATCATTACCCTTCTTTGTAAGCCACTTCAAAAAACCGATACAGTCCTTCTGAAAGTGAGAGCGATCACTACAGAAGTGACATCCATCACCTTTGCCCTTAGAAGAATGAGGGGTGATAAGGTCCCGCCTTATCACGTCCTTCATAGAACTTATGCTTCTTTCCATCACCATTATTGCCATTATCATGAAACTTCCTCTTATGAGAGCTAACTTGGTTGACTTGGTCTTTGTTGGCAGCCTTAAGTCTGTCCTCTTCTTGGACAGCATAAGCATTCAACTCATCAATAGTCCATTTTTCTCTCATGGTCTTGTAAGAAATTACAAAAGCTTCATACTCATCAGGAAGAGAGTTGATGCAAAAACGACAAGAAAAGGGTCATTAAAATCCATATTCATGGCCTTCAGCTTAACAATTATATCACATATCCATAGAATGTACTCTCTAATGCTGCCAACACAGTCAAACATATTGTTAAAGAGCTTGCGAATCAAGCAAAGAGCATAAAACTTAGCATTGTCGTTAAACTTTTCCTCAATTGAGGCCAAAAAAGGTATTAGCATCGTTAGATTCAAGGATCCCTCCCTTTATCCCTTGAGTCATGGTCCTTCTCATTATCTTAAGGTTGAAACGGTTAGAGCGCCCCTCCTTAGCACAAACTTCTTTATATTCTTTATTTTTCACATCAAAATCCACCACACCAGCGGTGGGAGGAACAGGAGTGTCATTTTCAAAAGCATAATCAAGCTCAAGACAACCAAGTACTATCTCGACATCAATCTTCCATGTGGTAAAATTATTTCCATTAAGTTTCTCAATGCCGTTGATAGCGGCCAAAATGTTGGGAGCTAAATAACAAAAGAAAAAACATAAGTATTAATATGCATTAAAATAATCCAATGTTGGTTTCGTTAAAATAATGTACATTAATAATTTTCACAACACCGTTGGGTAGAAGTGAAAATAAAACTTGTAAATTATGACAAGTAATTAACAACAACATTGGTTAGAAATTAATTACAAGCTATCGAAATAAAATACAAAATAATATCCTCTAAATAAAAAATTCCATTGGTTCAGTTTAATAATATGCAGCGGAAACATAATCATAATCATAATAATAATTATTAGGCACTTAATATTCTAATTAAAATAATCATTATCATAATAAATTGTGAAAAAAAAATTAAATAAAGCTTGATAAAATTCATTATTTTGACCCAAAATAGCACAGCCCACACTGTGCGGCCAATAATCTATCCCCACACAATTTGTTTGGGCCTACTAAAAATTAACATAAATAAATCAAGCCCGTGAGAGAATGTGGTCCATGAAGAGGCCCACTTTTATTGTACTGGAAAAACTGAAAAAATAATTAACATGCCGAAATTACTTAAACCGACCCAATCGGGCCGAAAACATCCTGATCTGCTAACTCCCCCGCGCCCTAGAACTTACGGCTCAGCCCAAAATGAAAGCAAAAGCTAATATGAGCCATTGGTTCGAATCCGATAGTTGAAAATCGACGCCCAGCGTAAAAACCGGGGTTTCCTTTCGAGGATTCAAACCCTAAATCATTTCTTCCCAAAAAACCAATGCAGCTGTGAGAGCGAGTGCAAGGAGGCGCACGCCTAATGGCCCACGACACGGTGGGGAAACCTGGAGAGCTTGTGGCCAACAGGTGCTCAGGGCGTTGGGCCTAGGACGAGGCCTGAGGCCTCTAGCGCGGGGGGCACGACAGCTTGCAGTCGGCCGAGGCTAGCGGCAGGCGCGCAGCACTTGAGACCTGATGCGCCTGACATGCATGTGCTTCTTGGGCAGCGCGCATCACGCTCGGTGCTGGCGTGCGGCTAGACACGTGGCTGCCCCCAGGCAAGTGGCCATAGACTAGCGGTGCCCTTAGATCCTGGGACAAAAGGTTCGATCTACTCGATCTGCTTTGGATTTTGGGTATTTCCTTTTGGTTAGTGCTCAGATCTGAGAAAACATGATGGTTTTTGGTTGGGTTTCTCTTGATTTCAGTCTAAACCCCTTCAAAACCTAACACGAATCAGTACATCTAAGCCTTAATCAATCAAGCCTTAAAGAATCATGCGGAGACTAGATCGGCTTTGATATCAAATGTTGAAACTAATTCCGCATCATTATCAACTAAAACCCAAGATCTACAACTACCCTCGTGCATAACCACCAAGAGGGAGATGCGGAAGGGGTATAACCATCTCCAGACGAAGCCATTAAGACCAGCGAAGTATTGTGCCTGCGTTATGCAGGCGTGGTGGTGGCGGAAGGTAGCACATCCTTCGGGGTGCCATCTACACTGGTCCATCACGGAAATCGATGTCATCTTCCTGTAAACAGCGGCGTCAGTCTTCCCCTCATAGCAACACCCTTAGGATCATTCTAGGGTTTGGATCGTTTGATGCTAGAAAGGATCGGTTCCTGCTGTTTATATAGCGCTGCTGCGAGAGAGGGCCGCAACCAATGGATTTGATTGCGCCTCCGCTCAAGGTGCAGGTTTCCTTATTTATGTGATTTTATTTCCCTTTATTCACATTTCTTTTTATTTACCTTCCATTATACACACAGCCTGGCGATCATATTCCAACAATAAGCAGCACCTAAGCGTTCGACCCCGAGCTCATGGACCTTAGCTGCTCAGCAAATTTGTTCGGAGAGAGAGAGATAGAGCTGCTGCCCAGCAGTGATGCAGATTTGTTCAGAGAGAGAGAGGGAGAGATAGAGAGATAGTTGCTGCTCAGCACTGCTGCTTGTTTGGATACAGAAAGAGAGATGGGTAAGAGTTATGTGAAATGATCGATGGCAGACATTGGAAAGAAGATGAGGTAAGTGTATCTGTCTAGGGTAAGGAAATGTAAAGTGGGCTCCCTTTTGTATTTTTTATATGCTGCAGTAAAACATTTAGGAATGCTTATGCTCCGCCTAGGCACCCTTAAACCCTAGGCGGTTGCTCACCACTTGCTTAGTGCCTAACATTTTTTTTCCTTGAGAGTTAATACATTCCATAAAGGCTAGAACACTAGATAATGTGCTTCGAATATTGCAGGACCATAGATTTTTTTCTATCCCCATTATGGATAGAACATATCAGTGCTAAGGTAGCATAGCATGCTTACCAATGAATAGGAACAATAGCAATTGGAATACATGTTCGCAGAACTAAAAAAGATTGTCAACTACTAACACAACAAATTTTTTTTTCTTTTCAAAAATCCCTAACATACTTACAATAACATCATTATAATTCATCTAACAGGCTACATTACCTAAGGGTGCATTTGGTAAGGTTCCATGTTCTCTAAGAATCAGAAATGATTTAGTTTCTTCAAAGAAATGTTTCTGGTATCAAACTGAGGTTCCGTTTGGATAGAAGAATCCATTCAGATTCAGGTCTATGTACCAAAGAGTGAAATACCGAAACATTTTAACATTGAAGTGAAGCGAATTGATTTATGTTTTTCACCCGTGAGCCTAAAATGGCTGAAAACCAGTTTCACAGCTGAATCAGTTCAGATCTTTCGCACCTCTCCAATAACTTGACGCGTATTTACCCACCATGCCACTGTTTTCTTCCTCACATCTGCACCGCTTGGTGGCCTCCACTATAAAGGCATTGATCTCCATCCCAAGCTAAGATGTGGCCGCCACCAGAGCTCTACCGTCAGCTGCTGGTTCTTTGCTTGAGGTAGGTTGGCTCCGGCCCCGAATCCACCTCCCCCATCAAAATCTCATCCTCGGTTTTCACATCCTCTTGCACATGCAAGTATCAAGGACAGAGCTTGTTTTTTCATTCGGTCCCAACAAAGGTATGCTCCTTTATCCGTTTCTTGGTAGCCTAATATAAGATATCTTATATAGTAGATTGTTTGTACACATGCTAGATAACCTAAACTACTGCTCCTTTGCATTTAAATTACTGAATTATCGAGAGAAATCATTAGTTTTTTTTAAACCGAACCCAGATAACTAGCCAAACGGTTCCACTAGTGATTTTGATTCAGCTTAAGAATCGTTTCAAGAGAGAATATGAATCTGAAATATTTCTAGGTGAATCTGGAGCCATATCAGACGAATTTACAAAATAGAGGAGGATTGAACTACCCAACATAACCCAAGTACTAGTTCGACACCCATGCTTCGCTACGGAACCCCTTCGTTGCCACCACCTCCTCGTTGCGGAATGACCTCCTTGACAACTTCTTCATCTCCGCCTACATGTCATCCCCTTCGGCCCCAATCCCCTCCACCTCCCCCTGCCCCGCTGCTCCAATCCGCCCGCCTCCCTCCTGTCTCAACCCCCCACCCCTGAATCCTCTGCCTCTGGCTCCTAAAGCAGCTGCACCTGCACCTGCATTTTGGCTTCAATAATCATATGCTCGTGCACTGTCACGTATAAACAAAATCAAATTGAAACAATTAGATTTCTTAACAGGAACAACATGTGCTTAAACAAAATAACCTTTGACAATCTAAATGTAAGAAGACTGCATTTTATTAAATAACAAAGAAGGATACATTAAAAAAGACCTCATATCATCAAGTCCCACCAAACATAAAGAAACTGCATTTTACTCACCAAATTATACCTACTTCCAGGACCTACAGGCATCTCTGATTATTGTTTACAACAAAGGAATTTCATTTTTCACACAACGAAAATGGAGGAATTCACAATACCAACAACACCAACTCACTCTCAGAGAGGTAGAGAAGTAAAGATAGTAGTTACTGGGCAAAAAATTCATATTCTGGACATCACAACTATCATGGTCATAATTAAAATCATGGTTCTTTGTAAGTTTCTTCATGAAATTCTTTGAGTCATTTCATAAGTGGACAAACCTTTTCGATAGCAGAAGCTGGTGACTTTTTATGAGCCTGCCAGCTTTCTTTTTATGCTCTTTGCGCATCTCCTTCAGACCTAAACCAGCAAAACAATGAAATATATATTTTATTTGACTAATTCAGTGTAAAGTTACCCAAACTAACAGTAAGGAAAATTAAGTCAAAGAGCTTCAGTCTCAAAGCTATGGTGCAAGACAGTTTCACTATACCTGCTTTGTAAAGTTAAGTTTTGTAAAGTTCAGTTTGTTAACACTTCTGAATAAACACTTACGTAAAGTTCAGTTTCACTGTTGGCGTCTTTGCAAAACTGAAAACTAAAGCAGAGGCACGTGCAGGTCCTTATGGTCGAATAACACTGAACACCTCTTCACAGCAACATGTTACAATCTCAATTTATGCAGGTCTCCCGTAGCCTTGGTTGCCACCACCACCATCGTAGCTTTGTGGTCCTGCAGGTCTCTCTTTAGCGAAGTTTACTCAAACGCTCCACCTATTGATTTCGTGCAGGTAATCAAGATAAGCAAAGTCCCAACACAGGAAAAAAAAATGAAATGAATTCTCTATGTTATGTATCACACAATAGAATATACGTATTAATGACATAAGCTACTAATGCATCTCTATTATTAACAAAGTAGATATCCAGGGCTCACCTGAGTACCTGACCATCCATGCCAGACACAGCGTTCATTGTTGGCAAAACTCACAAAGACAAAGCCTCTTGACCTTCCAGATTTCCTGTCTGTGATCACCCGCATTGCAGCATGAAAGACATGATATGCAAAGAACCTTTTTTTTTTTACAATAGCTAGGTGTGCACTCCATGTTAGTGTGGACATTATAAGCACCGCTCCCCACATGGACTGTCTGGATCCACAATGTCATATTGGCACTCACACAGCTATGTCCTCTCTCTGCCTCTTGTGCCTCCAAAAATATATATACCAAGAAAGAAAGCATAAGATTTAACAATCTAAAAATGACAAGACAGAATGCCTACCAGCCTCACTGTTCATCAAAGTTCCAATCCCTGAAAGCAGGTTGGAGGAAAAAACTAATGCACTGGTTACCTTCTGCAGAACTCATTGTGGCTCGATGCACTCTTCCTCCTACAAGACAAACAACAGAATGAGTTCAGCACATAAATCATAGAATCAATAAAAGGATATCAAGGCATGAAGTAGGGCAGTGTTTTCTTTGAAATAATTAGATGAAGTAGGCCAGTGTTTCCTTTGAAATAATTAGATGAGGTAGCGCCTAATATATCCCTGAAGAAATTCCAAGTAAGAAAGAGAATCAAGGATCAAGGTATTTTCATGCAGCTCTCAAGCTAGATCGAATGATTAACAAATAATGATGGAGTAACAGAATCTTTAAATGGACTCAAAATATGAAGTATACTGT
Source organism: Zoysia japonica (assembly GCA_001602275.1). Taxonomy (NCBI): domain Eukaryota; kingdom Viridiplantae; phylum Streptophyta; class Magnoliopsida; order Poales; family Poaceae; genus Zoysia; species Zoysia japonica. Next base: position 1,007,674 of record BCLF01000073.1, on the reverse strand, counting down.
GGATAATGGAATCCACGGTACATCTATTCAGCATATCGGTGATTTGATGTCCAAGTCCACGAACAAGAAGATAAGCTGCACAACAACCAGATTAATAAACAGATTGCCTCCTCCAAGATCAAGAGGGGTGGAAATCAGATCAAAAGTGCACCAAAGTCGACATGGTTGTTTGCATCACCAAATTGATTTCTCTTCCCTACTTTTCTTAAGTCGACCAGCAGCTGCCCTTAAACATCCATATGTGCTCATTGCGGTAATGGAGCAAGAAAAGCTAGCAGCTCAAACAACCTCAGTGGCAGCTGCCTAGAAGAAGCCGCCCACCTACGGTGGCGTTGCGGGATATTGGACGACGCGGACAGCGACACCGGCGCCGGTGCGTGTGGGAGGAGAGGGAAGCCCTTCCTCGGCCACCTCCGCCACGTCGGCCACACGAGGAGCATCGGGAGACGAGGCCGATGAGCACACACCCATGAAGCCTCAGAACCGGCGAACCGCCATCCTAAGCGCCCCAAATCTTATAGTTCTCCTCGCACCCATTCGCGCCGGATCCAGCCACCGGTGAGGTTGACCTGGCGCCATTAGCAGCAGGAGGAGGAGGCGGTGGCCCAGCGGTGATGTGCTTGGCGAACTGCAGCGAAGGCGCTGTGAGGCCGGCGACATACTGAGAGACGGCGGCGGCTTGGTTTGGTGGCTGCAGGTGAAGGCATGGGGACGGCTGGATCTTAGGCGTTCTAAGTTCGGACGGTGGCGGAGCGGCGGGTCGGAGTCCTTATGGAGCGGGGAGCGTGCGAGGGCCGGCTGGGAGGGGTGGGCAAGGGCTAAGGGGCATGCCAAGCGGGGCAGAGGAGACCGAGGCGGGGCCGCACTGGAACGAGGCGGAGGCAGGGCCGGCCGGGGCGGCTGGGCTGGGGTGTGCCGGAGCGAGGTGGACGCCGGGCCGCGCCGGGGCGGGAGGGCGCGCAAGAGCGGGGCGGCTGAAGGAAGAGGAAGGTGTGGCCGTGCGGGGGCAGTCGAGCGCAGCAGAGCAGAGGGACGCGGGGCTGAGTGCGGCCGTCGGATGAAAATCGGAGAGCCCACGTCGCACACCGGCAGAAAGGTGCCATTCACCAAATGCAATGTTTATAGGAGCAGAGATATTGTTTTATTCTTTTGCAGTTTTATTTAGACTACAAGGTAAAATATCAATATTATAAATAAGATAATTAAAAAAGAAAGTAAGTGAATCAGCTGAGATTATTTTTGATCATTCAGCTTAATAGCACCGATATAGCCTAAATAAGTAATGTACAGTTTTCTTTTCACTTATCCCTTTCTTCCTTCTGCTCCCTTCTTCCACGGTTCCATGGCTGGTGTACCCAAGCTCCGATTCAACACCAAGAAACAGCACAAGGCCAATAAGCAAGCAAAATGGAACTCTATCCACCTCCTCCATCATTCTTCTCCACCAAAACATGAAATAAAGTTCTTATCAATGTTCTCCATTCTGATGAATAGCTATACTCTCCAATCGGAGTTCGGCTTTCTTTGGGTTGTTGGCCAATACTTGTAAATAACTGTGTAGATTGGGGGAGGTAGGCAATGATGGAACCGTTTCTGCAGTGAAACTGGTCCTTGGCTGTTTCACTCTTGTAGACCAAAATCTCGAATTGTTCCAAACTGTTCAGGTGTAAATCGTTTCGAGAAATAAGCCTTTGGTAGGGTTTCGGGTGAATTAGTGGAGAAATCGAATTGATTCGGATTGCCAAACACATCCTAAGTTTGATTAAAGAAAACCATTTTACAGCTTAACAAGTCTATAAAACATAGCAAAAAAGGGTTAAATTTGGAACATGAATTTGCGTGTTTTTGTAAGTAATATTGTAAAGCAATATTGCAAAGATCGGAAGCAAGTAATTTTACAGAGGTGCAATAAACTCACGGAAAACAAAAGCTATCCAATACATTTCTATGCTAAGAGTATATGTTGCTGCATGAAATGAAGTCTCTGCAATTAAATTTATGTTGAATAGTGTTCCAATAAATATTGCAATACATCCATGCGAAAGAAAGGGAAGTAAACCGCGAACATGAGCTGAGCTTCGGAGAGCTCCCTGGAGCACCTTAAGCGGTGCTGCAACAAGTCGGACACCATATCATACCAGCTATGAAATAGCTGCCATATCGGCAACAGTGTTTGACTGCGACGAAGGGGGTGAGGGAGGAGGTGCGCGCCGAAGCAATGGGGGCGAGGGAAATGGCTAGGTTATGGATGGGTTCTGGAATTAGGTGCCAGCGGAGGGCCCTCTCCGTGGAAGAAGCAATGGCTCCGCCCCTCCACATGGCAGCGGCGAAAGGAAATACGGCATAATTCGAGAGGTATGCCTGAAAGGTGGAACCGGTTCCTCTGCTACCCTCGCAGATCCATCCTGAGCATTACTGACAAACTCTGAATCCTCGAGGTTGGTAGTATTGTACATTTGGGCCGGGTTGGTGGCCCAAGCATCAGTAACAAAACTGTGACGCAAAATGTGCGAAATTTTGGTTAATACCACTAGTAAGCGAGATCATCCTCAAAACACATTAGTAAATGAGACATTCAGAAAACACCACTGGTAAGCTAACTTTTTTATCACCCACCTAACATTATCCCTTTTTCCCCTTCTTTTCTTCTCATTTTCCATTATCTTGAACACGATCTTCCTCTTTTGCCCTTGACTCCAAACCGACTGAACCCATATCCTCGGTTCAGAAACTCGATTCCTAGCTGCTGCTTGCCCTGCTCTAACCCTAGCCCTTTCAGAGGCGTTGCCCTACTCGCCCAGGTGGCGTGTCAGCCGCTGTGTTCTCAGCGGCGCTGCTCGCCCCGGCCGCGCTCACCCAGGCAGCGCGCTAGCATCGACAGCCCGTGCCTCTTCCTATCGTGGCTCCCTCAAAGCCCAGCAACGTCAGAGGCGGCACGCGACCTCCAACGTCCCGGGCAGCTTGCGCATGACTCTAGGGGCGGCCCAGAGGCGCCCATGAGCGGAGAGACGACGAGCGACTCTAGGGAGGCCTGTAACACCTTAGCCCAAGCTTGTAGTTGTAGTTGTAGGGGCGTGCCTTGAGTCTTAATGACCTATACTTGAAGTGAAGTGGAAAGGTGAGATTAGTCCCACCTTGGTTGTGTAGAAAGGTGAAGGCGAATTTATAACCCCATTGTTCTAATCATAGCACCTCCGAGTTAACTCTTATACACGAAGCAAGGCTGAAAGCGTAATAGAGATGCTCCATGTGGGAGCTGAGCGGTAAGCGAACTTTGAACGCGGGGCGTTACACTGGTATCAGGTTCGCTGCGCGCGTGGTTAGTCCCACGGTACGGCTCTGCACCGAGAGGAGATTCTAGATGTCCGCTGCCATTGAGATATATGGTAGGCTGCCAATGGCGTCAGACCTTAAGGAGGGGTGACTGTAACACCCCAGCCCAAACCTGTAGTTGTAGTTGTAGGGCGTAGTTTGGACCTTAATGTCTCATTATTGAAGTGAAGTGGAGAGGTGGAATTAGTCTCACCATGGTTGTGTAGGAAGGTGAAGGCCAGTTTATAACCTCCGTTGTTCCAACTATAACAACTTCGAGTTAACCCTTTTACACGAATCAAGGCCGAAAGCGTAAGAGAAGTGCTATGCATGAATACGCGAGCCTACTCCACATGGAAGCTGGGCGGTAAGCGGACTTTGGACGCTGGGCGTTACAAAGCCCAGACGAGCTTGCGAGCAACAGTGGCTGTGTGTGACTCCACTTTCCAAGGGCAGCAGAGGCAATGGCCGAGTGTGCGAGATTGCATTGTGGTAGCAGCAGTGGACAAGGCTCGGACACCAACATTTTCGGTGATGCGGGTAGCAACCAGAGCTTCACTAGAAGGTGAGTTTATTTTGGGTATTTGATTAGGATATGTGTATGACTGTAAATTAGGTTCTAATTTCATTCTCGTTGATATTTATAGGATTGAATCAGAGATTATGTTTCAAATCAACCTGAGAATTCCAGCTTACATTGTACATTTTGATGATGATAGTAGGGTTGAAGTCGACTCTAAAGCGGCAGGCTCGGGGCTGCTCGAGTCTCAGGCAGGCACACGTAATTTGAAGTCAGAGGCAAAAGAGGAAGATCGTGTTCAGTATAATGGAAAAAGAAACGAAAAGAAGAGGAAAGAGGGATAATGTTATGCGGTGATAATTAAGAAGTGCTTACTAGTGGTGTTTTCCGGATGTCTCGTTTACTAATGATGTTTTGAAGATGGCTTCGCTTACTAATGGTGTTAGCCGAAATTTTTTTAAAATGTCGAGCTTGTAGTCCCGTACATTCGGGGCATGCTACATGGCCCGGCGCAAGGCATAGGCCCTGTTTCAAGGGATCTGCCACTTATGTGTGCTTCCCAAAAGCCAGGTTTTGGAAAAGCTAATAATCTCATTTGTCTGAAAAAGGCCAAGTTTGATAGAAGCAAAGCTTTCCTGTTTGGTGCCTTTTTCTTCTGTGGTGGTCATCCTTACGAAGCTCGAGGAAGCGCAAACCTCTACAGTAGATCTAGAAAGCGCCATCCTACTTCATCTCAAGTTATCTTAAAATTTATTTAGTCCGGTCAGCTATATATTTGACTTACATTTCATTTGTCTTTCCATTTGCCCTGGTCTTAGAAGCAAACTGAATTCGAGAACGAATTCTTTCTAACCGGAGTAGAATGTAATGCCCTAGTTTAATAAAAGAGTAAATAAAAAAAGTGTGGGACTGCTGGGCTAAAACTGAGAGTAGTTTGGGCCTAGTTGAGTCCAATTAAGAGACAGCATAACCCTAAGCCACCAGCATGCAGGAGAAAATGAGGAGAGAAAAAAACAAAGGGTGGCGGCGCTCATCACCCCTGTTCCCGTGCCTAGTTCATCACGCCACCAGGCCCCCTTGCTGCTGCTGTGCCACCGCATTGCCTCGTGCTGATTGCGTGCCAGTGCCTCTGTTTGCAATCACATGAAAGAGGAGATGGAGACTGCTAGGGAAGAAGAGAGAGAGAGAGAGAGAGAGAGCAGTGAAGGAATTTTGTTCTCGTTTTGCTGTAGGTAAGAATTGAATCCATCTATTTTCTTCTTCCCCACGAGTTTCACCTTGATCTGGGCCTGAATTTGGAGCTAGTCTCATGGGATTTAAGTTCAGGTGCTCTGTTCTTCATTACGAACAGTTGTAGATCGTTCTGCATTAGGGCACCCTAGGAATTGAATTCGAAATTTTAGTGATAATGAAAGTTGTAAATAATCTATAGACCTTTCCAGCGAGTTCTTATTTACGAATTTTCGTTGAGTATTTTGGGAGACATACCCTTCTGAATATTAATATTAGTTGCGTCAGTCTACTGCAGTTCAGGGTATAATAACAAATTACTTACGTTTTGACTATTTTAATGATCGAATCTGAAATCTGATACTACTAATAACGAAAGTTGTATAGGATTTAAAGAACCATTCCATAGAGTATTTATTTGCAATTTTAATTGAATATAATGAGAAATATGATTTTCTGAATGTTGAGGTCGTGAGTTGGTTATAAACTATCTTGACTCCAGTACAGTTACGGTTTCTGGCTTTTTAGTGTCATTTTAAAATATCTTAATGACCTAATCTGTCCTAATAATAATGTAAACATTGTAGTGCACTGTTTTTACCTTCCGGGGAGTGATTACGCTCTCATATTGGTTGAGTACATGGGGAGATGTGGAGTTTTAAAATCACAATCATGGTTTGTGAGAACAGATCAGGTCTGTTAACTTTCTCGGCAAGATTAAAATTAGTAAATTCTAAAACTAATTTTTGGTATGAATTTCAAAGTTGTATATTGTTCTTTGTACATGCCTATAGAGTATTTACTCACATGTATTGAAAATTTAAAGTTGTGAAAAAGGAAAGCATCACTTCTTTCATTAGTCAATATGACAAGTCTGTGTTTTCATCGTTTGTCCGTTTTGTGTGAATGAATGCTTTGTCCTTTACTCGTATATGTTTGATTGAACATATTCAACATTTATACTAAGTGGTATGTTGCAAAAGGTGGTATTGCTTTGGGTCATCCCTAGTGCTTTTGACCTTCTTGGGTACAGAGGCAATGAATGTAGCGGTGGTTTTGCTACCGTTTTGACTTGTTATTTTAAACACCTATGCTTTAATATTAAGAATCATACCGTCATAATTAAGTTACAAAAATTATAACAATTCGAAGTTTATTTATGCCTTGCTTATACACTTTATATGACACATGTTATTGCTGTTTGTTATCATACCCATGTAATTGGAGTTGAAGTTGTGAGGCCAATGCATTGATACTGTGCTATATCATTATCATTGCATTGCAATTTTATTGTATATGAAGTTTGTCATTAATCTTTGGTTACGACTGTACCGGTGCATATAGTACATTCTCGAGGAGAGGTGCGATATAAAAGTCGACATGCATGCATCCATATGCATTGATTAAAGTGAAGTGGAGAGGTGAGATTAATTTCACCTTGGTAGTGTGGGAGGTGAAGTCCAGTTTATAACCTTTTTTGTTTCAATCATAGCACCTTCGGATTAACTCTTTTACGCTAAACGAGGCCGAAAGGTTAAGAAGGATGCTATGCATGAATGTGCGAGTCCGCTCCATGTGGGAGCTAGACGGTAAGCGGACTTTGGATGCGGGGCGTTACAGCGGTGCAAGTTTGTTGGGGTTGAGTGGCCGAGCACATCAAGGTTAGGGGTGGGCCCAACCTCATTGGGGGCCACGATGGGGCCCGGCTAGTGAAGGGCAACGCGGCCTAGCTCATCTAGGAAGGTGGGCCTGAGCTTGTCGGGAGCACCGGTGGCACACGGAAAGGATATAAGGCCTCACTCGCAAAGGGGAGGGACAAGTGAAAACGATATGGATAGGGCAGAGAAGTGATCCAGTGTAATGGGTGTAGTGCTGGGCATTCAGGCTGCACTGTCGGCCCACAGCACGGCCCGGTTGCGGTAGCTATTCTGAAATGGGCCGTGCCGCCCGATTGGCCCATGAAGAATTCGGCCCAGATAAACACTTTGAAAATGCGGCAAAAATTGGTCCCCCCCCCCCCCAGTGGTTCGAACCTGCAACCTGCGTTGTTGTAATGGGCAGACTTACCACCACACGAGGCTTGGCTGTGTTTTCAACTATAGAAAGTAAATTTATATAATATAAAAGCGCAAACGGGTCGTGCTGCCACCATGCTGGACCTTCGGCTCAGGCATGGCCCGTCGTATGGGCTCGTGCTGGCCCAGCATGAATTTGAACGGGCCGGGCCTATGCTCGTGCCGTGCTAAATGGACCGGGCTTCGTGCCGTCTCATTTGCGCCGGTCGGTTGCCCTGCTATAAATGGGTGAGAGAAGCATGCCTAGGGTTTTTTTTTTCAATGAGCCATTTGGGGGTGCCTATGGTGTTTAGCTGGTTGCTCCCCCAAACAGGCCGGTAGCAATAGGTCCAGAGTCTTTGGACCCTTCCTAACATGTACTTATCAGAATTTGTGTAAAAACAAATATAAATTTAGCTTAATTCTAATTCGGTTCTATCATGCCTCAATCTATTTCACCTAACCATTCTATAAGGTGATTTTGATACCGCCAACCAACCACTGTCTAATTTGGAAGTGGAGTTTAATTTTTTTTTTTTTAAAAAAAGCCGTTGACCGTATTCGAAAAGGGGAACTGTAACTGTGAGCTCTCTCCCTCGTAGGTTTTTAAGTTTCGTTTTAAAAAAGCTATTGATTGCATTCGATGGGATCCAGGTCCCATGAATTGAAGTGTAGCAAATGGTAGAGTAAAATAAGCAAGGGTGAACAGTATCACACATTAATACTGTAGCATTTTTAAAACTAGCACTGCAGTGAATCTCCGTTTATATAACACTGTAGCAGTAAATCTGATTCGCCCACCCTAGATCATTCAAATGGATTCTAAATTAGCATCTCTGAATTGAGAATCCCAAGTTAGGAGATATTTAATTTTTTACCGTCCAATTTATAAGTATTTTTAGATTTGATCAAAGTTAAATTCTATCAATTTTAACTAATAATATTTAAAAATTTAAATAATTTTTAATATAAAGAGTTACATATTATGAAAATCTTTTTCATGAAGAATTTAGTAACATAATCTTATATATATATAAGATAAAATATTATTAATTTTATATTATTAATGATCAAATTAAAGAAGTTTAACTTGACTAAACTCAAAATACTTATATTTTTGGATGAGGTAGTAGCCTTTATGGTTTTACCACTAATGTCGATGGCGTTGAATAGTTTGATACTCCGGTCACGAATCGATCTAACAGTTTTCTATTCTTCCTTACCGCTCCTCACCGACGCCCGCACCGCTCCCCACCTATGTCCTGCATCCTCGGCCCGCCTACGGCGACCCCATGGGCACGTCGTTGTCTTCGTCTGCGTTGACAGACCAGCTGCAGCACCCCCAACGAGTCATAGACTCATAGAGCAGCTTCATCGCCGCGCGCCTCAAGCTCTGCTTCCCAGTCTACTGCCGCGCACTGTGGAACAGCTTTGTGCTAGCAATTAACCTCTCGGAGTTCTGCTGCTAGACAGAATATCCTGTCGGCGCTTGCGGTGCAACATACCGTCGTCATCGAAGTCGAGCTACCCAGCTCGTCGACAGCCGCGGCATCGGGCGTTGCGTATTCGTTGTTTTTCCCCATAAGGTAAAGGACACTTTCTCTCATTATTAGTTCGCATTGCTTATTTACAATGTGAGTGCGGGTTTTATCCCTGAAACAGTACAACCATTTCTATGGATTTAATATACTTCAATTTCAGTTTGTTTGAATCACAGGGACTATTTTACAATATACTGTCCATTCGAGTAGTTTAGAACGTTATTACAGATTCCGGATCTGTAACGACAAATGGTAGAAAGGATCACATTCACAAATTGTACTGTTGCAGCCAGATATTGTTAGCAAAGAAGTTTGGCCAATCAACGATAATTGCATTGGCAATTTAATATGAACAAAAATCATCCAAACTTGTCCTAAAGAAAAATGAAAGAACCTTAATTTAATTTATTCCTCTAATTATAATGATTTTTTATCACTGTTCTAATCATCATAGTGAAAATATCCTTGTACCTTGTGTGACTTGGATCCAATCCTGCAATGAAGTAAACTTGTAAATCATCTGTTCATGCAGTCATCGTGCCCATGTGCGTGTCTCAAGTAAAATGAGTCAACGGTTGTTTGATATATCTGTGTCATATCTAGTTAATGCCTTCTGTTCTTCCTACAAATTCCATCGCCAACTTTAAAAATGCTGATGATTCACGTGTGAGGAGATTGTCTGGAGAATCATACTCGAGAATCCGACCTGTGGTAGAAAATGACAAAAATGTATAACTTAATTTTTCATCCAAGCATCTGTAAGACGAATATAGAGAGAGAGTAATATTCTGACTTTCTAGTTTAATTTACCTTCATCAAGTACAAGAACTAGGTCACTGTCAATCACAGTGGGGATCCTGTGTGCAATTGTTATAACAGTGCAACCTTTTGTTTCTTGCCTTATAGTCCTCTGGATGATGTTGTCAGTTGCAGTATCCACTGAAGCTGTAGCTTCGTCTAAAACAAGTATTTTCCTTTTCATTAGCAGAACCCTGGCCAAGCAGACAAGCTGCCTCTGACCCCCACTCCAGTTTCGTCCATCTTCACCAACTATAAAATGAATTAGTTATACAACTAGATTATTTTGATCAAAATTTTGGATGAGAAGCCAAATCGAAAGAAAGACCCTATACCTGGTGCATCCAATAATCTGCTGTCTTCTTTGACAATCTCCTCAAGATGGCATTGATGAACGACCTATAATTGCTCAAGTTTTATTATTGATGAAAGGAAACTGAAAGCAATTACCATTCCCAAGGAAAAATAATTGATGCTGATGTTGAAAGCTATCTTTCAAATAGCAATGTAATTCATATGGAAACATAAAACATTAGCAAAATCATATTGTTTTACCTCCCATATGTCAGTATCTGTATGTTCTTGTAGGGGATCAAGGTTTGATCTGACAGTGCCTTGGAAGAGAATTGGTTCCTGAGGTATGATACTCAATCTGGACCGCAAATCATATAATCCCAAACGTGATATATCCACTCCGTCTATAATTATCCGTCCTGCAGATGGTTCGACAATCCGAAACAAGGCCTGGATGAGAGTAGACTTCCCACTCCCTGTTCTCCCTACCACTCCAATTTTTCTTTCTCCAGGAAGTGTGCAACTTATACCTTTGAGCACCATGGGCATGTCAGGTTTGTACTTGATTTGGAGATCATCCATCTGAATAGTTCCATACCATGGCCATTTTGCCATTGGTCTACATTCTTCGACTACTAAAGGAGACTCACTTGGTATGCTCGAGAATTGCATAATTCTCTCTACTGAGATCATCTTGTTCTCAACATCACACAGATTCCATATAACCCAGGCCTGTAACACATTAAGGTTTAAGCCGTAGGTTGCTGCAAGCCCTGCAAGGCCTAGAGAAGGATAAAAAAATAATAATTGTCATTTCTACTTCAAAGGCTGAAACAGGTTGAAGCACCTGTGTAAACTTAGTAGTTTATGGGACCAACTTACTTGGATCAATGGTATCACGAGGTAACGAAACTAGGATGACTAGCGTCACAAAGAAAACAAGGTTGAAGAGAAAGTTGATACGGACACACAACCATTCCATTGTTGCCGAGTTATGGAAAGTGATGCGAGAGTAGTCATCTATTAGTTCAAGACTCTTCCTGAAAAAATTTTCTCCCTGGTTGAAGCATCTAATGGTTGTAGCTCCTGATACAGTTTCTGAAAAGTGGTGGAGAACTGGAGCCTTTTTGATGCCTACCAACCTTGCTAGCTCTCTAGCAGAACTGATGTAATAAACCTACATAAACCATAACAATTAATGATCGTTGTTATACATTTTGATATGGGTAAAATCAGTCAGTGTAACAGGCAACACGTAATACCTGATAACATATGGATATGGAAATGATTATTATGAACAGAATGAATATGGGCCAAGCAATTTGGGACATGATGAAAATGTTACTGAGAAGCTGAATTAGTGCGAATATCAGCCCTGCTAGCCTGTAAGGGATGTCTATGTCAACTGTGCTTTGATCTGTTGCAGCCTGAAAAACAAAACTTTTTAGCTTTCTGGATGGAAGGTATTTTCTGTGATATTAGACATGAGCAATAGTATGCTAGTGCTCACCCTATTGAGAATTCGACTCGATGGTGTAGAATCAAAGAAACTAATTGGTGCTCGGAATATGTTTTTAATCATTCCTAAGAAGAGGTTCTGAGCAGTTTCGATGGCAATTGTAGTTAAGACGAAAGCCCTGCCCAATATAAATGCCGAGCTTCCCGTAGATAGCAGCACAAAAATCCCAATCATCTTTTCTCTGCTTACTTGTTCTTGTTTCTCTGATGCCCAGGCAATCCAGTAGTTGCTACATATCTGCAATGCTTGGAAAAGGACTTGGCATCCAAGAATTATAGGAATGAGAGCCCCCTTATAGGCTGAGGTAACAAATTTATAGTAGATATTCCATTTGACCGGTCCCGATTCACGCTCTTCCTCACTTTCCCTTCCCAAAACATTGTGATCTGGCTGTATTTCTGTTAACTCCATTTGCTTCTTGCGTTTCTTGCTTCTAGTCAAGCCATGTACTTTTGCAGGGGTGACCTGACTCAGGGATTGGTTATGCGCATCCATTTGCTTCGAGAGCTCGCTATCCTTGTCTATTATCAAATCATGATATTTCCCAGATTGAACAACTCTTCCGTCTTTCATGACCTATAAATAATGTTATAAGTGTCTATTAAAATTGCTTTTCTAATATTTGCATATATGCAAAATAACTAGAATGAGTACAGCATATATTGCAAGAGTTGGGTCAATATATGCTTGTCATTGCTACTGGTAAAGCTAGTTACACGTGAAATTAGCTTGCCATATATTTTTCTCAGGAGCAACCAGATGTCTTACCAGAACAAGGTCTGCGTCCCGTAAGAACTCTAGCTGGTGAGTAACATATATAACTGTCTTCGAGGACATGTGCCGCATTAAGCATTCCTGCATGAACCATATCGAAATTATGTAACTTTATAGGTAATAGGCAGAAGAGCTGCCTGTCATTATATTAAGAAGTTGAAGTGTTAGTTTGTTCTTAAAACTAGACACGGTTGGTGCTAATTATCTGAAGAATCTGAGGTGTAGTTAATAATGACATTCATGAAACTAGACACGGTTGCTTATGAAATTCCTTTCTTGGCCCTAAAATTGTCACTACTTCCTTCCATGGCCATTTTGGTTTTGAACTTCCCTCTATGGACCGAAATTTAGATTTGGTTCCTTTCTTGGCCCTTCCATTGGTTTAGAGCATTATGTGATGGGTGAAATGACCATTTTACCTCATCTAAAATGAACTAACATAATTTTTATTTGTATTTATGTTAATCTGAGAATACGCTATTAATCATGTGATGTTCAAAAATTATGAAACTATGTTGGAGAGATCAGATTAACACAAATGCAAATGAAATTTATGTTGGAAGAGGGGTAAAATCATCATTGTACCCCTCACTTATCACCGTTAGGGCACTAAACTAACGGAAAGGCCAATAAAGGAACCAAACCTAAATTTCGGTCCTTAAGAGGAAAATTCAAAATCAAAAGGGTCAAGAAAGGAACCAGTGACTATTTTCGGACCAAGGAAGAAATTTTCTCATATTTAAGTTAGTGGTTCCCAAAAGATGGATAGGAAATTCTATATTTTTCTATGATTATGCTCTTTCATTACTGCTAATTACTGCGTGTGAGTCTCATAAAAAATGATATGGTGATGCAGGTTACCGATTTGTAATGTACCTTGAAGAGGTGTGCTCCAGTATGTGCATCCACTGCACTGAAGGGGTCGTCTAAGAGGTAAACGTCAGCATCACTGTACAATGCCCTGGCAAGCTGAATCCTTTGCTTCTGTCCTCCACTTAGATTTATGCCTCTTTCCTCTACCACAGTCATGTCTCCATTAGCTCCCAAATCCTTATCCAAAGCACACCCTTGTAGAACTTCATCATACAAGGGCTTGTCCATGGCCTTTCCAAAGAGCACATTGTCCTGAACTGTCCCAGTTTGAATCCATGCACTCTGCGGGACATATGCCTTTGACCCAAGAACCGTGGTTTCTGAACCACTGACCCTTGGAATCTCCCCCATTATGGCACAAAGGAGGCTTGATTTTCCTGAGCCAACTGGCCCACACACTGCAACCTTTTGTCCTTTCTTGATGTTCACCTTGCTTTCGATCTTCACTGTGAACTTTGTCTTCTTCAAGATGTTCTCAGCTGCTTCCCAACTGTACTCTCCTGGCTCAATGTCCACCACACCTGCCATATACAGGTTATCTGTGCTTCTTCTAATGCCCCAGCTACTTGGTTTCCCCTGGTTGTCTTCTTTAAAGAATTCTTCAATTCTGTATAGGGACACCTTGGTTTGTGTAACCATGGATACAAGCTCTGGGAGGTTGTAGATTGGGTCTTGTAGGACTCTGAAAGTGGCAAGTGCTGAGAGTACCATTCCAGTTGACAGTGGAAGCTCTAAAAGAATGCATATTCCAAAGGTGACCACTGAGACCAACGTTGGCGATGCCCAGAACAGGAAGGCTATTGCTGAGCATGTGTACAGATACTTTCTGATCCAACCCCTCTCTGCATCCCTGAGCTTTAGGAGCCTGTCCAAGTAGTCTGTCTCCCATGCATGCAACTTCAAGATCCTTATGCTCTTCAAAGCCTCAGCCGTGGCTTTGATGCGCGAGTCCTTTGCTTCCATGATCTTCACGTTGAGGTTCCTTTGTGACTTTCCCAGTGGCGTGTTGCTCACCATCACCAATACAGTTGCGAAGACTGCAGAAAGCGAGGCAACAACGCCAAGACTTTGGCAGAGGATCACAAGCGCCAGTGAGACTTGCAGGGGCAGCAACCAAATCCCATGAATGTACCAGAAAAATTCACCAACCTTCTCGACATCTACATCAAGGAAGTTGATAATTTTTCCTGTCCCTGTGGCTGAATTCTTCATCAGCAAGGACTTCTCGTAGATGGACACCATGAGTGCTGCACGCACCTGGAATCCAATTCTACGGGCACCGAAGTACCACTGCCGCTGTGATAGTGACTCTATTGTCTTTGATACAAAGAAGAGGATTGCAAGTGTGTATCCATATCCGTGGCCTTTGTCGTGGTTCTTGTTGGATAGTAGCTCTACTAAGTAGGTAATCAAGAATGGTCCCGTATAAGAAGAGAAAGTGTTGAGACCTGGTAATTGATGCCAAAAAAATGGTGTCTTAATATATTGAGTAGAAAACGGTAGCTCTATTTTTTAAAAGTGCCTACAAATTAACTACCTGCAAATAATGCATTGATGACCAAAGGTTTCCATACAGCACAAATGATGGCCCTTTGAAGTGAAATAGGCCCAGGTTTTTGCTTGTGCAATGTTTCTTGAAGCAATGAATACGACTTCCCTGCTGTCTCTGATTGAGGAACATGTGGGATGTGCTCAAGATCAAGCCGCACCTTATATCCCTTCTCAAATACTGGGTTCAACCACTGAAATGTCAGTTGACTCCACCATCCGGAGCTAGAGAACCTGTCCCTGCTACTGTCACCATTGTCGTCTCTGATTAGCAGTGGTTGGTTCAGTTCATCTTGGTGCTTTTTAGAATTCCTCATTGCTGTTGCAACTAGACACGAACATATGACGATGCAGAAGGGTAGTGAAGCAAAATCGACCATGGTTGCAGAGTCAAAGATGCCTTGCAAATGCAATGAAATGAGGATTGATTCTAGTAGGAAGCTGATGATCCACCAAGAAACCAGAACTGCAGGCCAGTGTGAGAATAAAGCTCTTGCTCCTTTCTGTTTGCAGTACAGTGAGAATAAAGTCACCAAAAGCCATGACACTGATGCAAAGATCAATCTCAGGGATACAGCTTGGTGCTTCCACACTTCCCGAACAGCAAAGCCAATATGTACCGACGTGATGGAAGCGTTGCAAAGTGCAATTATTTGACATGGGATTAAGGTTAACCCTTTTTCTTCTGCGGAAACCATGTTGCCATGCTGTTGCTGTTTCTTCTTAAGAATGGCAAACTCTACAATGATCCAAACTAGCAAAACAGCAAATGCCGATATCTGCAAATAGTCCAAACAGTCGAGCTGTATCGATGTATCCATTGATGCTAAAACCAGTAGCCTGTGGCAAAGAGGGGTGGAACGCCAAGATGATAATGATTGCCCTGTTAACAGTGCAAGATGGTGATAAACAACTGATACAAAAAATTGAGGTTTGTTACAATGCTTGAAATTAATATTAACCGAACATTGGACTAGATCTAACGGTTAAAATAAGAAGGTACCTACACAAATATACTTCCTCTATTTTAAAATATAAGTATTTCTATGTTTGATCAAAGTCAAATTTCTTTAACTTTGACCATTATTAATAGAGAATTAATAATATTTTATTGTATACAAATTATATTACAGATTCGTTATGAAACAAATATTCATAATATGTAGCTCTTTATACTAGATATTATCATGAAAGTTAAAAGAATTTGACTTTAACAAAATTCAGAAACGCCCGTATATTGAAACAAAGGTAGTACTATAAGTTTTGGGCCGGCAGTTAAAAATAGTGGGCTTGATACTAATTTTTAAAAATCAATGATTGAAATTATCTGAGGAGGGGGTGGCACCTCTGGTACAACAAATCTCTGAAAAATTAGGCAATAAGAGAATGAAAGTGGGAAGGAGAAAGACTGACAGCAAAACCCAAATGCGAGCCTGGTAGCTCATATGTACTGTTATTCTCTGGGCTGAAGGCTACTATCTGAATCAGCTCCGCAGCTTAAACGCATATGCTTTGCATCGATCTTCTTACAGCGATGTCGAATATGAATGTCATCTGAGAAAAAAAAAAACTATCTGCAATGAATCGCAAGCATGTTAGGATCTATACAAAAAAAAAAATTGATTTTATTTTTAGCTAATAAATCTGCCCGTCTCTACATCACCAAAAACTAAAATGTCACTATCGTTGGACTATCCATGTCCAGGTTACTGCAGCTGCAGCATCAGAGATCATGCACTGTGTCACTTTGACAAGGGAAGTATCGGAGATCACGCTCTTACGTTGCTTTCTGTGACATGGAACGGACTAAATTTCAGAGCGGCACGTGCAAACATCACGGCCATTTCTGCGGTGAGAGGCGGCAGAAAGTTTCTGCAGGCGGTAAAACGAATCACGCCGTTGCGTTCCAGAGGTCACCTCTACCGTGGATTCGGAGCAAAAGTGTGTTTATGATAATATTTATTAATGCATCACCCTAAGCCTAACACACCTATCCACACTTTTGGGCCATCTTTTCTTCTGAAGGGCCGGAAAACACTTGCCAGTTCACCTGCCTACGAACTGAGCATGCAGGCAGCTCGTCAGCTCAAAACAGAGACGATGCTATCTGCGCTTGTATAGCATACTACATTTAGTGGATGCCCCTGATGATAGCTCTAACGGCTGGAGAACACGAGCGAAAGAGGCTACGCAGGCAAGATCAGCATAGAGGAGGAGAACGAACTCGTGAAGTTGGACGTGAGGTTACTCACCGTCTTGTCGCCGACGCTCAACGCATTCTCCACTGGCACTTGTGTAGTTTCTGGGCGGGAACCGAACCGTGTCTCTGCTGCATAATAAGCAAGTCAGAAAACAGGATGAAACGCAACCTTCATCTTCTCCGCTGAAACGGCGTCGGGTGGAGCTCAACGATGCTCACCGGCGTTGCAGCAGGACGACGAGGGGTGGTGGTTACGGATGAGTGGAAGATGCGGCGGAAGCAGAGCGGTCGAGAGCTTTATATAGGCGGCAGAGCGGCCGGACTCCTGTTCCTGCTTTCCTTGCTCTGGTTTCCGCTGTTCTTCCTCTGTTCCCTGTGATAACGTGCTGTCGATTCGGATTATGTCGCTCAATTACAAGGACATGCCGTGGCTGGTGGATATGATTTGAGACCCGATTAGGGCTTGTTCGATTTATGCTGAATGGGAGGGAAATGGAGTAGAATGAGATGGATTTAATCAACAACTTAGAGAGAGCAGCAGATTTAATCCCCTCTTAATTTAAATAGATTGGTGAAAAAACGAAGCAAGCCCTTAAGTGGTAAAGCGCAGGGAGCGCTGGCAGCCGGCGGAGGTTCGACCCCGTCTCACACAAGCCTCCGACGAAGGCTGCGGCAAGGCCGCTATTTAAAAAAAAAAAAAAGTACTCGTAGAAAGGCAACGCACTCGGCTCGATCTCGGGCACCGGTTGCATCCGACAGGACGAGGCGGAGTAGCTAGGAGCAGGGACCGCCCACTCCATCCCAGTACACGTCGAGATCGCCGCTCCTGTAGTCGTTTAGCTCTTGTTCTACTACCCGCAGCATCGAGATTCGTGCTCCAACCGACGAATCGCTACGGGCCGCGTGCGTTCGAATCTGTCACGTTCCTCCCGCGGGTAGCGTGACAGACAGGTGCCCTACGTACTCCGACCTTTTACCTACCAGTGCCTCCTCGCCGTAGCGTGTCATTGATCCGACGAGCTTTCGAGGCGCCCAGTGTTCCAGAGGAGGCTTCGCAGCCAGCGACTTGGCAGCATCCCGCGACGTAGCGGCTGATGGGATACATAGCACGTCGCCGTCGGCGAGCGGCAGGAACTCGAACGATTGGTCGCGGGACCAGAGATTCCGTACGCGCTGGACGGCACCATCTTCGTTCGCCGCCTTTGGGCATGGCGTGGTGACACGGTGTCGACATGACGTGCTCCGCTGCCTTTGCGCGGGGGACCGAATGACGGACAGGTGGTCGCCGCTTCGATCTCGTGCCAGAGCCCCATGCCATGCACGGTACTAGTAGTAGTAGGAGTACTTGGATTTTGGGTGCGTGGGCGACGATGGTCCTGGTGGCGATAACGCTGAGTGCGCGCGCGTGCCACCACCAGCAGATCCTGGACCGGTGCCCAACGTACCACCTTTCTTTTTTCGTGGTTCCCTCTTCATGCTAAAAAAACAGCTAGCCCAACCGGCATGCGATCGCAGGCGATTTGCAGAGAGAAATGCAAGCCGATCAATCCAACAGCGACGACGATTGGAACAGGACAGGGTGCAGTGCACCTACTGCATCGCATCACCTTTTACCTGCCCGGGGCCCCTTGATCCACGCCAAGGAAATGTACATTCCACCCGAACAGGCCGCTGTTCTGATCGTTAGTGTCGCCTACCTCCTGGCAGCTGAATCTTTTTATTTAAAATATGAATAAAACTATCTCGTTGGTGCTGTTGGCTTGGATCGGATGGGAGAGCCTCTGTCGTTGCATGCTGCTAGTGCTGATTCCAAGTTATTTCCCACCAATCCTATCGTCCTATGTGGATGCTGCTACTAGCGAGTGTTTGAGCGCTTTATTTTGGATCATGAGCTATGCATGCTAATTCACCTGCGTGCTGCGACCGTTACCGCGTCACAACTCACAAACAACAGATGACTACTATGGCTCACACGTTGATCCTGAGTGGTGAAAGAAGATGCCTACGGGCTAGTGACTCCATAGATACACATGAGCACTAGTTTCTGAGACATAATTCTCTCAGGTGCAGCTGTTGGTTGCTGTGCTACACGGCACTTGCTACAAAATAAACGAATTTTAGATGACGTTTTCACAAAGCGTCGTAGATATGCGAATTTTATGACGATCCTAATTTATTCGTCACGGATCATCACGCCCCCAACATCCCCTTCCAACAGAGCGACAATTTTGTGACCAAAATCTTCACATTCGTTATAGATTAAAAATGAGACAATCGTCACAAATGCCCATTTGTTTTTTTTACGAAAATTTTCTGTTATTATTCGTTGAATTGCTAGTCGAGCCCGTACAAAAAAAAAATACTTTGCCTCAGCCCCATAGCGAGCCCGTGTGCACCTTCCAGATAATGGTCCACATGTAAGCCGAAGCCCCACTCATGGAACAATGGGCTACCTGTCAGTATGGAGCCTAGGTGTTAATTTGTAAAAATATACAAAATAGCCCCAAGGAGAATTCGATCCTGGGACTTGTCCCGTAGTTGAAAGGGCTCATCACCTCACTACTTATCTGAGGGTGACTATAAGCAGTTTGTTTAGTATTACTATTAAGGACATAAAACCTACTTCATCTGTTTTTTAATTGATGTCGCTGTTGACTTTTTAATTCAACTTTGACTATTCGTTTTATTAAAAAAATTGTTCGAATGCGTAAAATTTTAAGTTGTGATTCAAATAACTCTAGTGATAAATTAAATTATATCAAAATATATAAAATTTATCAAATTTTTTTGAATAAGACGAATAGTCAAAATTGAATTTAAAAGTCAACAGCGATATCAATTAAAAAACGGAGGGAGTATACCTCTTCAAAAAGCAGGCGGCATCCAGATCGAACATGGAGTTTGTGCAGTACATGTGCACTCATATGCGATGTCTTAAGTCTCTAGAGCATTCTTTTTGGAGATCTCTGTTGTCTGGCCGTTTCTCCTGTGCCCATAGAGCCTGTTATCTCCTACTATGTTTGCATAGGATTCTAAAACATATGAGAAGGTTGTTTCTTCATATCAGGAGGCTCTGGATGTGTACCGTGAGCAATTTTATGTCTACACACAGTGGATTGATGACGATGCATGTGTTGTTTCCATCCTTATAGCTAGTATGCACCTCTAGTATATTGCAGAGAATATTGGCTTCTCGACTGCTTTTGAGATCTGTACTCATCTTCGTCACTATTTGAGCCATCTGGTCTACCTTTTAGTGGTTCGTCATGAGCAGACTGTTCAGCAAAGTGAGTTGTCATTGACACTTTCTATGCCTAGATGCTACTGTTTGGCATCATCTAGACTCATTATGCACTGTTGGCTGTTGTACGTGTGCTTACTGTCATGTTGTTCGAGTTGAGCATGATTTTAAACGTCTCTATAGGTTTCTTACTCATCTTTGACCAGACTTAGAGCAGTGTTGTGCTCATCTACTTCAACATCACCCTCAGTTCTCTCTTTTGGAGGCTCTCACTGTTGTTCACTCTGAGGAAACTCGTCTTTAGGCTACTCGTCCTCTACCATTTGATCCAACTCCATTCAGTAATTGGAGCTTTACCTTTGACGACACCTTCTCCACCAGTTATTCGGCTTCAACAGCTTCTTCATTATCTACTTCCACATCTGACTCAAGGAGTCCTAGTGCTACACGGAGAAGAAGTAGCTTTGTCATATGCATGTTGCTGTTATGAATAACACTTGTATTCATGAAGGAGGCCAAAGGCCCCAATATATAGAGATACAGGTCAAGAAAATATACAAAGAACCCCTTAGAGAAACAGAAAATACAAACATATACACATATCTCTAACACCCCCCCTCAAACTCATGGGGATCAACAACACTGAGTTTGAAGAGAATAAATCTATGTTGATGTCGAGTCTATGCCTTCGCGAAGAAATCAGCGAACTGCAACTCTGAAGGCACATACCGAGGAGCAACAATCCCATCCTGAACCTGTTCTCGTGTATAATAAACATCAACACCAACATGCTTGGTGAGCTCATGCTTCGTCGGATCACGAGAAATGCTGAGAGCTCCTGTACTGTCGGTCAAAAGAGGAGTAGCAACAGACACTGAAACACCAAAGTCCTCAAGCAACCAGCGCAACCAAGTAACCTCTGCTGACACCAGATTCATAGCCCGCAACTCAGCCTCTGCACTCGAACGAGAAACTGCTGTCTGCTTCTTAGTCTTCCAAGAGATGAGGAAAACCACCAAGAAAAACACAGTAGGCAGAAAGAGGGCGACGATAAGAGGAATCACTAGCCCAGGTAGCATCAGAATACGCTTGGAGCTGTAAGGAGCTGGAGCGAAAAAAGAACAACCTCTTAGAGATAGTTCCACGAAGATAGCGTAGAACTCGAAGAAGGTGGCTATAGTGGATCTGGGTAGGAGCAGAGACAAACTGGCTCAAAATATGCACAGAGTACGAAATGTCAGGACGAGCGACACCAATATAAACGAGATTTCCAACAATATGTCTATATTGTGTGGGATCCGAAAGAGGCTCACCATCAGTGGCACGAAGATGGACATTGAGCTCCATGGGGGTCTCAACAGTACGATCATCTGTCAGAGAAGGACGATCAAGAAGATCCTTAATATACTTCTCTTGAGATAAGTAGAAACCCTTCAGAGTGCAAGATATCTCTATCCCAAGAAAGTACCGAAGATGACCAAGATCTGACATCAAGAATGTCTCATTGAGACGGGCCTTAACGAAGGCAATGTAGGAAGGATCATCTACAGTGAGGACCATGTCATCGACATAAAAAAGGTGAAGAGTTCGACCACGGGTCGAAGTGTGAACAAAGAGTGCAGGATCATGATTACTGACAGAAAAACCAGCAGCTGTAATTACAGATGCAAAACGCTGAAACCAAGCACGAGGAGCTTGTTTCAGGCCATAAAGAGAGCGACAGAGGCGACAAACCATACCCTCAGGAACAGAATACCCAGGTGGTGGTTGCATGTAAACCTCCTCCTGCAACTCACCATTAAGAAAGAAATTTTTGACATCCAGCTGACAGATGGACCACTGATGAACGGAGGCAATAGCAAGCAAGGTGCGAACAGTGGTCATATGAGCAACTGGTGCAAACGTCTCGTCATAGTCACAACCATGCTCTTGCTGAAAATCACGGGCAACAAGACGAGCCTTGTATCACTCAAGCGAACCATTATAGCGGGTCTTGACCTTGTAAACTCACTTACACATGATAGGACGAACACGTGAGGGAAGTGGGACAAGATCCCAAGTACCAGTACGCTCAAGAGCAGCAATCTCCTCCGCCATAGCATGTTGCCATTCCTGATGAAGAACAACATCATGATGAGAAAGCGGCTCAGGAAGGACCGAAGCTGAGTAAGCAGCTGGGGCGAAGAAGTCAGTAGGCTTCCGGATACGATGACCACGTCCAAGAGGGGTATGGTCAAGATCAGAAGAAGGAGGCTGCTCAGGAGCCGTCGAAGAAGATGTATCAATGGGAGAAGACACATCAAGCAAAGGCTCAGGTGGAGGTGGAGCATCAGAAGAAGAGACAACCCTCCTAGTATAAACTTGAGTCACAGGTGTCTTCATAGTATAATCAGGAGCCACAATAGATGGCCCCGTAGAAGGAACCACTGAACTCTCAGTAAAGGTGGGTGTATCTCTAGAAGACGCCACAGAAAGAGGTGTCAAGGAAGAAGACACCAAAGGTGAAGACGCAATAGGAGCATCAAAAAAATATAAAAAGAATAAAGGCTCAGACAAGGAAGCCTACGAGCAACAGGATTCCAACAACGATACCCCTTATGCTCAGCACTATACCCTAGGAAGACACACTCAACGGACTGAGTAGTCAGCTTTGTGCGCTCACGAGGAGCAAGCAACACATAGCACACACAGCCAAAAAGATGAAGGCTAGAGTAGTGAGGCGTCTTGCCACAAAGACGCTCAAAAGTTATCCCACCTCGAAGAGCAGAAGAAGGATGAATGTTGATTAGATAAGTGGCGGTGGAAACAGCCTCAGCCCAAAAATGAGGAGGGACAAAGGAAGCCAGCATGAGAGCGCGAGCAGTCTCAAGAAGATGACGATAGTTGCACTCAGCAACACCATTCTGAGCATGAGCCGCTAGATAGGAAAATTGGGTAAGAGTGCCCTGCTCAGAAAGAAACTGACTAAGAGCGTCCGACAGATACTCGCCTGCAGAATCCGCACGAAAAACACGAATAGAAGTGTCAAAGTGGGTACGAATCATAGCTGCAAACATTTTATAGATGAATAAAACGTCACTACGATGCTTCATAAAGTAGATCCAAGTGTGGCGAGAAAAATCATCTGTAAAAATGATAAAATATTTATGACCCCCTTTAGAGGTAAAGGGAGCCGGACCCCAAACATCTGAATGAACAAGATCAAAAGGACGCTCAGACATTGACTCACTAGAATGATAGAGAAACAGAATCTGCTTTCCCAAACGACATCCCTGACACTAGTGTAAAGACTCATGACCAAAAACTGGACCTAAAAGACCACGACTAATCAAGGTGAACAGATGAGAACCACGCACATGACCTAAAAGATGACCCCGCTGAGCAAAAGACGACGTCGATGAAGTAGCCAAGGCAGAAGCAATATAACTGACAGTCGCAGCGAAAGGAACACATAGCCAGTCAAGCTCCCAAAGGCGCAGAGAATCACGACGACAGGGGCTTGTACCAACCAGACGACCCGTTTGACGATCCTGAACGTAGCAAAAGTCAGAATCAAGAATAACACGACAGTTATGGTCAGTAATCTGGCCAGCGGACATCAGCTGCAAGGTCAAGTGAGGAACATGAGAGACATCAGAAACAGAAAAAGAGTCAGTAAGAAGGGTCCCTTGCCTCACAATAGGAAGGGTGGAACCATCAGCAGTATGAACAGAAAGAGAACTAGATGGAGAACAAAGAGAGATAAGATTAGTGGTATGAGGAGTCATATGAAAAGAAGCACCCGAGTCAAGAATCCAAGTAGCAATACCTGAAGTGGAAGGTGGTCCCTGAGCAGAAGACTAAGAAGCAGCAACAGAACCTGTAGGTGCAGACGACTGAGTCACAGAACCAGCAGCTCCAGTAGACGTAGAGGCCACAAGGCGACCGAGCAGCCTAAGAAACTCCTGTGTGTCAGAATCAGCTGAACTCCTCTGAGAACCTGCAGTATCAGAACCGCCAGACCACTATAAAGAACGACAAGCACGTGTCTGTTCCTTCTTCTTTTTGAAGCAGTACTCCATAACATGTCCATCTTTACCACAGTAATCACAATGAAGACCACGCCCCCCTCCTCCAGAAGGAGATGAAGCTCCTGACACAACTAGGGGAGCAGTAGGAGATCGAGAGGCAGACCGAGCAGCCAAACCTGAAGCTGACTGCAACAAACCAGCATTACGAAGACGTGTCTCCTCATCATGAATAGTAGCAAGAGTATCCATCAGAGAAACACAAGGGTGACGAGCAAGTAGCTTAGCACGCATAGGCTCAAACCCAGCATGCAACCTAGTCAAAAACTCATAAAGACGACGAACCTTCGGTGCAGCCTGCTGACATTTGCATGACTGACATGTGCTAGCTGAAAGTGGCGGAGACAGACCATCAAGCTGACGCCAAACAGTGGAAAGCTGAGCATAGAAGTCTTCCACGGAGGCATCTCCCTGTTGCAGAAGATGCTTCTGGCGAAGTGCAGCAATATACAGTGACCGACCTGAGGGCTCATAGGGGCGACAAAGAAAATCCCACATCTGATGTGTAGTCTCAAAGTCCACGATCTCTGCAGCAAAACGATCCTCTATACTGGCAGTGAGAATGGAAGAAGCGCGAGCATCCTCATCCAATCACATCCTGTAAGCACCGAGCTGAGACTCGTAAGAAGTCTGAACATCATCATAATCATTAGTGAACTGCTTCTTCTCTGCATCTGTAGCCTTCTCTGGGAAGACAACAAGCCCAACAGGCGGCGGACAAGTTGGACACTTGAATTCCCCAGTGAAGAAATCCCATAAGCAAAGACCGCGCATGTGAATGCGCATCTGAGGTACTCATTTGCGGTAATTGGTGCCGTTGAAA
The DNA here is from genome assembly GCA_001602275.1 of Zoysia japonica. Classification (NCBI taxonomy): domain Eukaryota; kingdom Viridiplantae; phylum Streptophyta; class Magnoliopsida; order Poales; family Poaceae; genus Zoysia; species Zoysia japonica. Next base: position 982,880 of record BCLF01000073.1, on the reverse strand, counting down.
ACCACCGGACACCGCAGAACAGGAACCCGCCTGAAGATGGTGATGACTGAGTCATAGCGATGGCGAGAGCGCAAATGAGTAGCAGAGGGCGACGGCGAGAGCGCAAGGGAAAAGCGGCGCGAAGCTTTTTTTTTCTTTGTGCCTGCTCGGAAGAGTGACAGTAACAAGTCACATGCCGAGGAGAACAAAAAACACTTTTTTTTTACTTAGCAAACCCTAAAGCTCAAACAGCAGACTCGGCCCACGAATCAGAGGGCGGCGGCTGAACCAGATCAGAGGGCAGCGGCGGCCGAAACCAGATAGAGGGCGGCGGCCGGCGATGACAAGGACCGACGGCCGGCGACGACAAAGGACAGCGGCCGTTGGCGGCAGCTTGTCTCGATGGCGGCCAATCGAAGCAGCAAGGTACGAGCGGCGGCGGCTACTGATCCAGCAGGGCGGCGCGGCTCTGTGACTGGATCCGACGATGACGACAGGGGCGAGATCCGGCAAGAACGACGGCGGCGAGATCCGGCAGGTTGGTGGCGCGGACGGATTGGTCAAGATCCGGTGGGTGGCGGCCCAATCAAGAGCGGCGCGGACGGCGACGGCCTGTCGATGGTGGCACCGACGACGGCTCGAGCGGCGAGGCCGGCTAAGGAGACGGCGGCGGCCGAGGCTCGGGTGGCAGGGCACGAGCAACGGGGCCGGCGATGAAGACCGCGGTGGCCGGGCTCGAGCGGCGGCCGGAGTCAGCCAAAGAGGGTGCCGGACACGACCAGAGGAGGCCGATCCGACGCCGGAGGAAGCCGATCCGGTAGCAGATGAGCATGATGACGATAGAAGAAGAAGATCTGCATCCACGCAAGTGCAACGTGTAGCAGAAAAAAATCCTGAGAGAGAGAAGAGAAACCCTAACTCTAGAGTCTGGCTCCGATATCATGTTATGAATAGCACTTGTATTCATGAAGAAGGCCAAGGGCCCCAATATATAGAGGTATAGGTGAGGAAAATATATATAGGTGAGGGAAATATACAAAGAACCTCACTGGGAAACAGAAAATACAATCATATACACATATCTCTAACAGTTGCTTCTTTGTCCTTTTCATCAACTACTACACCTCCAACTTCGCCTTCGTACCCTGATACTCAATAGGAGATTATTTGACTTCATTGTCAGCTTTTACTGCCGATGTACCTCTTTTTCTGTTGCTAGTCAGGGATCTCTTGAGAACTTCTCTTTTCTTGTTCCCTCTATTTCTTATGTGTCTATAAATTTAAGACTCAGTCAGATGGTTACCTTGAGTGCTGCAAGGCACATCTTGTAGCTCAAGGCTTTCAGCAAGAGCATGTTCAGTGAGACTTTCTCTAGTCGCAAGTATGATCACTGGCCCTAACATTTCTCACGAAGTATATATTCTTAGTCATTTCATTTTTGCTCTTACCCATACCAACTATAGTTTCCTTCTTCATGTTATGTGCTACTTGCATGGTAATAGCTCCCTTCGCATTTTCTTTCCACACTCCAGCTCTTTGCACCTTAAGACTTAATCTGATGCTACTTGGGCCAATGATCCCTCTAATCGCTAGTCCCTCTAATTGATTGGAAGACTAAGTGTGAGATAATCCTTGTAGAAAGAGTGTAGAGTGATGTAGAAAGTTGTAGAAGGGGGCAGATATTACTTGAGGAGCAAGTAGGTAGTATTAAAGTTTGATTTTGCTTGCTAGTAGTCGAGTTAAAGTTTGCTTGTTGTTTGTGGGCTGTTCTAGAGCCCTCTTATACTCCATATATACCCCTTATAACCCCTCATATAAAAAATGGAATGGTAGTTCCCAACATTTGATATCGGAGCTAGGTTGTGAGAGAATAGAGAGATGAAGAGCTAGGTTCGTCTTTTGCCGGTGTTGTGCTGGTTGTGGCCAGCACAAGGCGGCGAACATGGTGGCAGTGCGTTGACGGTTGCCGGGCCGTATGTCGGTCCGTGCATGAAGCCATTGTGGGCGTGAGGTGCTGCGACAGTGGATCGTTCGTCGGTCTTGTCATGGCGGGGTGGAGCTCTGCGATCGGTGTGCTCGACGGCGTGTGTCACGGAGGAGGTGAAATGATGTGTGTCGTCGAAGGAATATCGTGGGCTGCGGTGAAGACGATGAGGATGGGCGATGTGCGCGTGAAGGAGGCGAATGCTCAATCGCTCCTGAAGGAATTTGAGATGATTGTGTTCCTCGACGGTGAGTCCGTCGATGTGTTCGTCGTGTGCATCTGGGGGCTCGTCGGCAACCTGCAGGAGCTCGGTGAAAAAATGGAGGATGGTCGCGTGGTGAAGATTCTACGCGTGCTCCCGCCGAGGTATAATCAAATCGCTTGTTCAATTGAGATGTTACTCGATTTGAACAAAATGTCAGTGGAGGAGCTTGTCAAACGGCTGCGAGTTGCGGAGGCGTGTTGTGGTGTTGAGGCGGCTACGGAAGGTGTTGAGCACCTGCTGCTCACCGGGGAGCAGTGGGAGGCGCGTTGGCAGCAGCACGGCAAGGGCCAAGCACGCAACGGCAATGGCGTCGACCAGGATGACAGCGGCGATGACCGCAGCACGAGCTCGGGCAGCAGGCGTGGGAGAAACCGCTATCGAGGACGGTGCTTCACTTGCGGCGAGCGAGGGCACACGATTAAGAATTGTCGTGAGAAGGAGCAAGCGCTCCTCGCTGACGTCGACTGTGAACCGGCGCTGCTGTAGGTCAAAATGCGATGATGTGTTTAGGGGGAGTAATATATTGTAATAGACTTGATTGTGGTGTTCAGTCGTAGTGTGTGTACGTTTGTTTAGTGAAGATTAGAGTCGTGCTTGCGTGCAATTGAGTTGCCACGAGTAAGGGTTATCGTTGGTGCGCGTCGAGCTCGAAATGTTGCCCAGGTATCACCGGAGCAATGGCTCATGTGGAGAGGTAATCGAGGAGGCGGCGACCATATGTGGCATATTATCTACTGGTATCGTGCAGGGTAAGTGAAGTGGCAGTTGTGGCGAGTCCAAGGCGTGGCATGGCTCTCACGGCGAGATGAATGGTCCTCGTGAAGAGGAGGCTGAGTCGCCAAGGGGAATGTGCAGACGTGCATGGCATGTGTCGTCGGAGGCCGTTGGGCATGGTTGCGGGTACACAAGGATGTTGGGTTGTGGTCAGATTGAGTTCAAGCAGAAAACAGGGTGAGTTCGTCGCCGTTGCGGATGTTTCGTCGCTCAACAATTTCTATGCTTTCTCAATTTGGTGACCAAATTTCAACTACAAGGATTAGGGGGAGAATTGTGAGATAATCCTTGTAGAAAGAGTGTAGAGTAGTGTAGAAGGTGGCAGATATTACTTGAGGAGCAAGTAGGTAGTATTAAAGTTTGATTTTGCTTGCTAGTAGTCAAGTTAAAGCTTGCTTGTTGTTTGTGGGCTGTTCTAAAGCCCTCTTGTACTCTATATATACCCCTTGTAACCTCTCATATAAAAATAGAATGTTAGTTCCCAGCACTAAGAAGCAAACTACGGTCTCTCTTTCTACTGTTGAGGCTAAGTTCGTGCTATGGTGTTGTTGACAACAGAGCTTTGTTGATTACGGTGGCTGCTTGAGGATTTCAGTGCTTCTATGACTGGACCAACTCCTTTTCACTCTAACAGTACATTTGCTATTATCATTTCTCAAATTCCGGGAGCTAATTGCCAAGCATATCGGTGTGGATGAGTTCTTTGTCTGGATTCAGGTTCAAGATCAGGTGGTTGGTCTTCACATTGTGCCTTTGGAGCTTCAGGATGCAGATTTCTTCACGAAGGACAGATTAGAAGACAACATAATTTCTTCCTCTTAAAACATTGTGCTACTGATCCACCATAAGTTTGAGAGGGTGTTAGAGCTAGAATTCTATTGTGCTCCTTTCTTGTAATTATACCATTGCATTAGGGGTTTCATGAATATTTTACCATCATAAGCACTTCATTTATATGGGCCTATTTCGCCCCCCAAGGAAATATAATTTGTTTTCCTAAGAGGTATAACATATGAACCTCTGGTAGTAGGTTACACGTATTAGATCTCAAGTGTACCCCGCATAATGAGGGGCTTTATGAAATTGGAGTATAGGATAAGAATATCAAGACCGTAATGTCTTGGCTTGGCCTGAGGGATCTTTTTTTTCCTTAATATTAGAAGGGATTCGATAAATCCAATATAACCTAACTGGAGAAGAAAAGAAGATGTTGGTCAGCCCATTAGAGTTCAATAAACTAAACATCAACTAGGGC
>BCLF01000073.1:966006-977850 GCA_001602275.1 Zoysia japonica | reverse complement strand
TTTTTAGAAAAATTTGTTTCATAATTCAAGAGATCAATTATAAGAAATTTTCAATATATTTCAATAATTATAAAGATGTCATTCAACACATCGTAAGACATGTATCAACAATATTTTAGGAAAATTTTGCTACAAGATACTTCGTTTAGTTGTAGCTCTGTGTCCAACAGCAAAAAAAAGTCCATTTCAATGTTCCATAGCAAATGTCACATTTTTATAGTGTCCTGTAGTTAAATTTCCACTTTTTTTTCTACATGAGTACCTAGTTTGAGTACTTCAAGGTTTAACCAGAAGATTAAAGGGTTTAAGGAGGCCACGAATTATTCCTCTGTTCATTGTAAGATGCTATAGCTGCGTGCTTCAGTTGCTGTTTTGACTCCATAATTGTTTTGCTAGGCGGTCTTACTAAGACTAAAGTACTTTCAGAATTGAAACACAGTACGTAAGTTTCTGTTTAATATTTATTTGTACCATCAAAAACTTTGGAGTATGGATTCCTTAGCTCTTGAAGGGTACTGCTCCTGATTGTCTTGTACTGCATTCAACCCAGCCTAGTTTTAAAAATCACCTCAAAGTCCGATGACTTCATTGACACAGCTATGTTACGCTTCAGGTTATGGAAGACCATTTCCTGCTGTCCCAAACGCAACCTGTTATTATTCCATTTCCATTAGAATTACATTTTTACATGAGGTGACCCGATTAGCGTGCAATAAAAGCTTCCTGTCCTCAATTTTGCTGCCACATATATGTCATAGGGGTATAAAAATAAGGTTACCCTCTGAACCTCTTCAGTTCAAATCAATGAAAGTGGAGGAGATTTGGAAAACTTAGTTTATTTTATTAAACTAGATACTCCCTCTGTTCTTTAATTGATGTCGCCATTGACTTTTAAATTCAACTTTGACCATTTGTCTTATTCAAAATATTTTAATAAATTTCATATATTTTGATATAATTTGATTTATCATTAGAGTTATTTGAATCACAATTTTAAATTTTTCACATTTGAGCAAATTTTTTGAATAAGATAAATGGTCAAAGTTGATTGTAAAAGTCAACGGTGACATCAATTTAAGAACGGAGGGAGTAGGTTTAGACGGTATTCTAAGGGTGACTATTTTACACCCCTAATATGTCATTTTCAGAACTTCAAGTTCTAGGAAAGATAATAGTGTCTTGAAGTATAGTTAACTCATAGTTCCTCTGCAGGAATGTGCCACGGGAGAGGGCAATGTAGTTACTACCTTTATGCTGCAGGTTTCATTCCTGAGCTGCCTTTTTATGTGTATTTGTTCAAAATATATGTAAATAAATAATGAATGCCCGTTCAATGACCAGTTACATTTACTGCAGATATTAGGACTTCAAAACTGTGCAGATACACTGGTTGATGATGACTTGGCAAGAGGTATTTCAGGTGGTCAAAGGAAGCGTGTCACCATAGGTAGCATCTTGCAAAATCTTTGAAGGATATTTAAAATATTTAAATTGGATCTCTTTATTTAAACCATTTTCTATTCCACCTCCCCCTTCCCACCCAGCGCAAAAGGAAAACTGACATTTGGTTGGTGGTTCTCTCTCTACTATTTTTTTTGTAGGAGAAGTGCTTGTGGGACCTGCAAGAGCGTTATTGGATGAGATCTCAAATGGCCTTGACAGCTCAACGGCATTCCAGGTAGTAAATTTCGTGAGACAGTTAGTTCAGATCCTTGGGGCAACGGTAGTCATATCTCTGCTTCAACCAGCTCCAGAAATATTTGACCTCTTCGATGATATCCTCCTTCTCTCAGAGGGGCATGCTGTTTATCATGGCCCTAAAGAGAATGCGATTGAGTTCTTTGAGTCACTAGGCTTCAAATATCCTTGCAGAAAAGCTATGGCTGACTTCTTGTTAGAAGTAAGTTCACTCTAAATACCGTATGTCTAACAAATTCAGCATGTTGATCACAATTTGAATTTTATGGCTAAAAGGTTACTTCAAGGAAAGGTCAGAATCACTACTGGTCCAGCGACAGGGAACCTTATCAATACTTCGCGGTGGATGCTTTTGCTAATGCATTTCATTCATTCTGTACTAGCCATATTATTTTGAAGGATCTCGGAGTATCATTCAACGAGAACGTAACTTCCTTTTCTGCTCTAGCCACTTTGGAGAATGGTGTAAGCAAAAAGGAGCTGATGAAAGTTGTACTTGCTAGGGAACTGTTGCTTATGAAGAGGAACATGTTCTCATACATGGTTAATGCCGCTAATGTAAGTTTTTATCTAATTATAATAAATTACTTTTATGTAAGAAGGCAAAGCTATTGAATGGATGAATAAGTTATTAATAAATAACAGAATAAATTAAAGGGCTAACGATTGATGCCACATATCCATTTTTATAGGAAGCCCAATATATATAGTGTATGCTCTACTGAACAATCCATTTTCTATAATGCAAGCACTGGAACCTCTTTCACCTGTCAATTTTCCTGTTTAATTTTACTGTGTATATTTTAGCTTGCACTCTATAAGGGGCTTTGTAATGTACTTTTTCTTGTGGCAGCTAGTTATTCTAGCACTTGTTGCATCGACTATTTTCTGGCACAGCAATATGAAGCATGGATCGATAATTGATGGAGAGGTGGGATTGTTGTATTATGCAATGACTGAAATCATGTTCAGCACATTCGGTGATATTGGTGGGACCATCATGAAATTACCACTATTCTTCAAGCAAAGAGATATTTTTTATCCAGCATGGGTATACACTATAACCGCATTTATTCTTAAGATCCCTGTCACTTTTGTGGAAGTCACAATCTGGATTGCTGCAACATACTACACCGTTGGATTTGATCCATATGTAGGGAGGTATGCTTCAAAAGTTGTGTGTGTGTCTATATATATCCAGCTGCTTTTACTGAACAATTTTTCAGTTAAAACTTGATTTTACTAAGTGCTATCGGTAGGAACCTAGTTTTTACAAAGAGTTTACTACGTTTTTACTGAGACCATTCAGTAAAGACCAAATTTTTTACCGAAAATTTATGCAGTAAAATCAGTTGGGTGAAGAATAAAACTCATCACCCTGCGCGCGCGCATGTGTGTGTTAGAGTCTCATTTGGATTTATTCCATGGTTATATTGTAACAAATTTGTCATTATCTTTTTGGGACATGAGTAATAATGTGGCTTTGCTAGTTTGTGGTATAAAGATACAATAAAATTATCATGTGCAACTTGATTTATTTTTTCAATATGAAGATAAGGTTTGTAGGATTTACTTTTATAAATTTTATTGTGAGATCTGATTTCGAGTAAATTATGATTTGTCCCAACATTTCTTAACTTCAGTGTAGTAAAGTTTTGCAGAATTTAGATATTGCTAACCAACAGTCAAAGATAGTTTGCTATGCCTGTCCTACATTTCGTCCTCTGTTTCATATAATTGGAAACTTTTTTGCAGTTTCTTCAAGCAATATATAGTGTTGGTAGCAGTCAGTCAAATGGCATCATCCCTCTTCCGCTTGGTTGGTGGAATCACACGAAATACCACTTCAGCATCCAATTTAGGAACAACAGTCCTGCTGATTTCCATGCTTTTAAGTGGATTTATAGTTTCGAGCGGTATATCTGCCTCTTATCTACTTCATCTTTGTCATATATTCCGGTCGGTCATAGTTTTATCATCTTTAGCGATTTAATCTTTTGTTTTTGTTTTCCTGGAGAGGAGTTTCACTTCTCTCCGGTCAGTTTGTCTGTCCTGTTTTTACCCTACTTTTAATGAAATGACATGCAGTTCTCATGCGCTGTTCGAGAAAAAAAAATCTTTCTCATATATATAATATTCTATTGTGATGTTTTTCTATGGATTTCAGAAAATCTTAGTAACGTTTGGATACTTGGGTACTGGATATCGCCACTGATGTATGCGCAAAATGCCATTTGGGCAAATAAATTTACAGCAAAAAGCTGGAGTAAGGTATTGAACTATCAGTAAACCAGTTACTTTGAATGTTATAGAAGACGCTTAAATGATGCATATTTATTTTGCTTTACAGGTAATTGCAGGATCAACAGAATCATTAGGAAAAAGGATTTTAAAATCTCGTGGACTATTTGCAGAAGAAAAATGGTACTGGATTGGTGTTGGTGGATTGGTTGGATACACATTTCTCTTCAGTAGCCTCTACACTGTGACTCTTACATATATAAAATGTATGTTGAACATTTTGGTTGAATTATGTTAATATTACCTAAAATCCTATGTGGTTACAGAAAGCTTAAAATGAACAATTATTCTTTGTTTGCAGCAACTGCTAGAGATTTTTCATCAGTACCTCAAGGGGCAGTAACTCAACATCATGCAAACTTGAGTGCTGATGTCCCAACAGATAATCATACAAGAACGATTAGCGAGTCACAAAGTTCCAAGACAGGGACAAGACTTCCATTTGTGCCACTTTCAATTACCTTTGAGAACATTAGATATTCTGTGGAGATGCCTAAGGTGGAGCCTCCCTGCCACATGATATCAACATAAATTCTAAACCATAATAGACAATAACTTGCAGCTTACCTTTATCAAAATTTAAATTTCTTGAAAAGGTGGCAGATGGTAAAATAAAGGAACGTTTGGAGATATTGAAGGGTGTGAGTGGTTGCTTCAGACCTGGCATCCTGACTGCATTAATGGGCTTCAGTGGTGCTGGCAGGACAACTCTATTGGATGTCCTGGGAGGTCGGAAAACTACTGGATACTCCGAAGGGGTTATTACTGTCTCAGGATATCCAAAGCTGCAAGAAACATTTTGTCGACTGCTCGGATACTGTGAGCAATCAGATATCCATTCTCCACATCTGACGATCTTGGAGTCTCTTTTATTTTCTGCATGGCTTCGATTGCCCTCAGAAATTAACTCCCCTACAAGAAAGGTCAGACAAAAAGTTACCCATGTTATGTCGAGTCAATGTGTACTATTTCTTTTCTGCTATACAAATATGAGGAAGGGGCCTACTATATTGTATTTTGAATATTGTAATTTATTTGAGTTCTAAATATGCATTCAATATATACAATGTTCATATTTCTTGTAACTGGTAATCAATCTCTGTTTTAAGTTGAACGACAGAGACTTCAATTTTCAAAGGGCTTACATGCAAAATATCAACACAGATGTTTGTTGAGGATGTGATGGAGCTCTTGGAGCTCACAGAATTAGAGGACAATCTGGTTGGACTTCCTGGCCTGAGTGGACTCTCTAGCGAGCAGCGAAAGAGGCTAACTATTGCTGTGGAGCTTGTGGCCAATCCTTCTATCGTTTTTATGGATGAGCCGACCACAGGGCTTGATACCCGGAATGCAGCTCTAGTGATGAGGGCTGCTAGGAACCTTACAGATGCTGGTAAAACAGTTGTGTGCACCATTCACCAACCAGGCACTGATATATTTCAAACTTTTGATGAGGTTGTAAGTTTTTACTGAATTGATTTTTATTGTAGCAACGATTTTTTTGTATTAATATTTGCGTTGGCATTGCTAAATGATTTACAGCTTTTTTTTTTTCTGAATCAAAGAGGTGAGGAAATTTATGTTGGTCCCCTGGGTGACCGTTCTTTGCAGCTCATCAAATACTTTGAGGTTATAAATAACCGAAAAACATATTTTAACTATAAATTATTGTAAAGAATTCCTCACAAGAAATATTGTCACAGCACTCGGTTTTCCAGGGAATACATGGTGTCAGTATGATAACTGATGGGTATAATCCTGCAACATGGATGTTGGAAGTGACCTCAAAAGTACAGGAACAGAAGCTGGGAATCAATTTTTCTGAAATGTACAGGAATTCAGATCTCTATCAGTAAGTAAAGTGCTTTCAACTAATCCTAGCAATCTTTATTAAGCTATGGATTATTATTCATTACTAAATATATAAAGGACCCGACTAAGAGTTTTAGATATACAAATGCAGGCAAAATAAGGCCTTGATACGAGACCTTAGTGTGCCTATATGTGGCTCTACTGATGTTCAATTCTCTAAGAAACATAAACAATCTTTCTTTAAGCAATGGGTTGCATGCTTGTGGAAGCAAAATTTATCTTATTGGAGAAACATTAATTACAATGGAGGTAGATACTTCTCCACAACAATCATCGCACTACTTTTCGGTACAATATTTTGGAAACTTGGCATGGGAAGGTAAATCCTTTAGTTACCAAAATAGACTCTTATCTTTTGTCTTTCACCGTCTTAACATACCTATCTTTCTGACAGAAGCAAACGCCAAGATCTATTCAACTCCATAGGGTCAATGTATTCTTCTGTTTTAACACTTGGTGTGGAGAACGCTGCAGCTATTCAACCAGTAATTGCTGCGGAGAGGATCGTGTTTTACAAAGAAAGAGCATCTGGAATGTATTCAGCTCTACCTCACATATTCGCTCAAGTAATGACTAATTAATCTCACTGTAACAGTACCTTTTGTCTTCACTTCCTTTTCATTGACTCATTGCACTTTGAAATTGATAAGTATTGTTGCAGGTTGCAATTCAACTCCCACACATCTTGGTTCAGACGTTGATCTATGGTGTTTCTGTCTATGCAATGACTGGTTTTGAGTGGACCCTAACAAAGTTCCTTTGGTACTTGTTTTTCTTGTACTTTATGCTCTTGTACTTCACATTCCTTGGGATGATGGCAGTAGGACTGGCACCAAATGAGAGAATAGCAGCTATTGCCGTCAATCCGTTTTATGGCATATGGAATCTTTTCTCTGGATATCTTATCCCTGTCTCTGTGAGTTCTCAGTTCTTCTCATCGCCATTAACATTTATAACCCAGATGGAGATGACCTTTACTTTTGAGTTCTCACGCTACTATTTTCCGCACAGAGAATTCCTGTGTGGTGGAGATGGTACTACTGGACTTGCCCTGTTGCATGGACAATGTATGGTCTTTGTGTCTCACAATTTGGGGATATTCAAGACAAACTTGAAAGTGGATAGACCGTAGAAGAGTTTGTGAGGAGCTACTATGGATTCAGGCATGAATTTTTGGGAGTGGTTGCGGCAGTGACCGTGGCCTTGTTTGGCCTTCTTGTTTGGTTTTTCATTAAAGATGTTCAACTTCCAGAGAAGATGAGGTGGTTTGTTATATTCTGCTTAGAGATAATCAAGGAGCTAGGGAAACAGAGGCGAATACTGGTGTTTTATATTGGAAGGTGTGTCGTGCATGCTTGTATTGTAACGTCCAGGATCCACAAACGCCCCAGGATGAAGTACCCCACAAGAGATACTGGAAAGAGACTTTCAGAGGAACTGCATAAGAAACAGTAAAATATTTGTAGATGTGTTCAAAAACATGTAAGGATCTTAGTGACTGAGAAAGAGGTTGAATCGGACACTACACTAAATTTAACTTCTCTAAGCTACACAACTAACTAGAGAGCTAGCAATCAACTTCTAGTAAGCTAGAGATAGGAAACAAGGAAAGAACATGCTAAAAAGGATGCTAATGGATAGCAACCTATACTAGTATGAAGAGCGAGCAAGATACACTCCTAAATGTGCTAGTAAAGCTAGAACAAGCAAGCAACAATCACTAGCAAGAGAGCAACCTATCAAAACTACTCTCTCCGGTTCACAAATAATGTTGTTTTGAACAACCACACGGTCTTCAAAACATACTTTTGACTTCTATTTTTTATAAAAAATATTTATTAAAAACAACATATTTATAGTTTTATAAAAGTACTTTGTAAGACAAATCTAATCATATAATTTTCATATTTTTGAACTTAATAAGTTAAAACTTATTTGTAGTTTATATTCTCAATGTTTGACCAAAACATTGTTCGAAACGACTTCTTTTGTGAACCAGAGGGAGTACTAGCTATAAAAATAAAATAAATACGAAAGGTAAAGAAAGTAGAGAGATAGACAATGCTTACGAGATCTCGAAAGGGTGACACCTTCTTCTAATCCTCATTGATCACTCCCATCGGAGACTTGCTCCCTTATGCTTAAAGATGGCAATGGGCCCCGAAATCCGCAACCCGATGGGTAATTATTCTATTAGGGGATGGGTTTGGGTCAACTTTTCTACTCACGGGTTTGTTAGTGGGAGAAAAATATTACCCGTTGGATATACGGGTATGGGTATATTCTTATTCGACCCATATCCGTTAAAACCCGTGGGTATTGTATACGAGAAAATTAGTTAATTTAATAGTTTTTTCATCACTTTTTTGGAATGAAACTCTTTTTTTTTATTGGAAAGTTATGCATTCTAATAATATTAGGTTGTGTACGAGGTTTTTTTCACTTTCCAATAGCAATACTAAGCTTCTAGTTTACATAGTTCACTTACTTTTGCATATTTTTCTCTAATTTCCACCTCTCTCACTCTCATTCTCTTAGTGGGTATAAGTACCCGACAAATGAATTTTACCCGATGAGTTTGGGTTTGGGTTGAAAACTCCACCTGTGACTCTTATTGGGTTCTCCGACGGGGAACAATTTTCCTTACGGGTATGGGTTTGGAGAGGCTAAACCCGGTGGGTTTTCACCCGTTCCCATCTCTACTTCTGCTGTTACTAGTACAATACTCTCTAGGGCATGCTTCACTCCCGGAGTGAAGATGCTGGCGTTCTCGGCTATATTAGACTATGCTTGATGAGGACATCCCTTCATTGGATACAAACAATGCTTTTCTACCTACTATAACTCGTTCACAACAATTGAATTTAAATGTGAGCTTGATTTGAAACACGTCTTCTTTCCTATGAGAATAAATGGCTACCTAATAATTTTATTATGACTACGAACATTGGAGAGGATCAAAGGAAGCATGAAGAAGGATTTGGATATACTCAAGACCAGCAAGACACATTTGACCCTAAAGGAGAGTCAATTCAACTCGGAGTTGAGTTGCTCTCGGGTTCAGAAGCAGTCCACACTAAAACAGACGCCCAGGTTGCATACGGGATCTGTTTTAGACGTTCTAAATATGGTTGGAAAACTAAAAAAATAACCTTTCCAACGGTACCAGTCTCAGCTCTGAATTCAATAGAAATCAATAGGAATAGTTAAAACAAGATGACATCTAGAAACTGCCTCGGGTGCTGCGACACTATCTTTTGGCCTTTGGACTATGTATCTTTTTAAGGTCCATTAGTGTTAGGGTTTGCGCCTAAGGTTGTCCTAAACTCTATAAATAGTAACAACCATCATTAGGGTTAGGTTTTGATTAGTTTTCATCTGTTTTGAAACAGTTTCGTCGTTTGATGGTTTGTTGGTTTTCTAAATTCGTGATTAATTCAGATTTCTCAATTGAGTTGCATTCTTCCTTGTTCTTGCTTGTGTTCTTCGATTCACAGGCTGGAATTAGTCTTCTTGGCGAGATCAATCATGTGTACATGGTTGATAACCAGAGGAGAAGTGTTGCTACAATTGTGAGGTTTGAATCGTGCTGATTTGAGGCTGGATCGATTTTTTGTTGCGTCTCTACCAATTTGAGAGTTACCATGACCTGACGGAAGATCAGAAACTACTTACAATGCTCACTTGTAAAAGCATGCCTCCAAGGTTCGGGTGCCCCTCTTGGTATCCTTCAAGTGGAGGATTGTCATACCCCATTTCTAGGGTATCATGTGTTTCCATACCAATTTCTGGATCAGTAGTTGATACACATATGCATTGTGAAAATCATAACACGTATAATAGTTATTACAAGAATCATCCTAAATAGGTCTTACAAAGTATTGTCTTAGCTTACAATCATCGAGACGAACGAAGTCAGTCTGAGCGTAAAACCCGAACCCGAAGACCGAACCTGAAAAAACTCGAGACCGAACTCGAAACACCCGTACCCGAAATCCGAGTCATATTGTCAGGTTGGATAGCTCAAAACCCGATTAAATTTCGGGTATATTCAGGTTGCTGCTTCTAGTACCCGAAAACTTGATTTACCCGAAATATTTAGGCCCATAATAGATTCAGCCCAGCCCAACACCGAAGGAACTTCAACCCAACCCAACATCAAACCCTCAACCCTAGCCGCGGCAACACGCCACACGCACAGGCGACAGGCCGCAGCCCGCAGGTCACGCCCTCGTTGGCACCGCCATCTCCCACGCCGGAGTTGCTGCAGCCTCGCCGGGGCGCTGCCTCGTCGGGGTTCCCTGGCCCCTGCTCCTGGGCTCGCCGGCGCCATCATCTCCCACGACACAGAGCCGTGCCGCTGCTAGGCGTCGACACCCAACCGCGCAGGTCGCCGCACAGCTCACGGGGCCGAGCCGTCGGGCCAGCGCTGCCACCTCCGTGCGACGGCCGTTAGTGGCCAGAGCAGCTCCCTGGACGCTGCCATCTCCCACGCCGGAGTTGCTGCAGCCTCGCCGGCGCGTTGCCTCGTCGGGGTTCCCTGGCCCCTACTCCTGGGCTCGTCAGCGCCGTCATCTCCCACGACACAGAGCTGTGCCGCTGCTAGGCATCGGCACCCAACCGCGCCGGTCGCCGCACAGCTCTCGGGGCCGAGCCGCCACGCCAGCGCCGCCACCTCTGTGTGACGGCAGTCAGTGGCCAGAGCAGCTCCCTGGACCCTGCCTCCCCGCGCCGTGCATCGCTTTTCTTCGACAGTTCAACACCAAGGCAGCAACTAGTGAGGATCTGAGGTATCTGTCTAAACTGTTTACCATGTTCTTTCAATCCATTTGTCCTTGTAACATTGTATGGCTAGTTAAGTAGTTATATTCATTGTAACATTGTATGTTCTAATCATTGGTCTGTTATTTTAATTTTTATCTTATAGATGTCAGAACCTGAGGATATAGAGGTTGATTCTGTAGCACTGGGCAAGGGCATTGAGAGTGAGTGATCACGAAATCATCCTGCAATGGTCGTTGCATCGCAGAATCAAGGTTCAACTGCTGAAATTGAAGTTATTGATGTGGATAAGGATGTGGGGAGGAAGGAGATGGCACCTAGGTCAGATGTGTGGCAATACTTTATTAAGAAGAAAGATGATGATGGTATTGTCAGGACTGCTATGTGCAAATATTGTCGCCGCAACATGAAGGCAGAATCAAAGGGCCATGGTACATCAGTCTTGAAGAGACATTTCAATATTTGCAAACGCAGCCCACATAAGTTTCTTAAAGATGACACACAAGGTACTCTACAAGTAACTCAAGGTGACTGTGTTGGCACTTGGAGGTTTGATCAAGATGCACCTTGGGCTGCCTTTGCTAAGATGGTCATAGAAGATGAGTTACCATTTTGCTTTGGTGAGAAGGCAGGATTAAAGAAGTTTATGTCCAAAGCCTGCCCACGTTTCCAACCCCCATCTAGGAGAACCTACACTCGAGATGTAGTGCGTTGTTTCTTCCAAGAGAAAGCGAAGCTAAAGAAATTTTTCAAAGATTCTTGTCAAAGGGTCTGCTTAACAACAGATTGCTAGACTTCTCAGTAGCAAGATGGCTACATGACTGTCACTGCAAGTTTTATTGATGAGAATTGGAGTTTACATAAGAAAGTAATTAGCTTTTCATGGTGAAGGGACACAAGGGGGATGATATTGGAAAAAATATGATGAGATGCTTGGCTAAATGGGGTATAGAGAGAGTAATGACAGTAACAATTGATAATGCAAGTGCCAATGACACTGGGATTGGTTATTTGAAGAGACATCTTGGTAGAACAAACATAGCAAATGGCAGATTTTTACACATGAGGTGTGCAGCACACATTGTTAACCTCATAGTGCAAGATGGCCTAAAGGAAGTGGATCTGTCTTTGAAGCGTGTTAGAGCTGCAGTTTGATATATTAGAAAAGGTGGACCTAGAAAAGTCAAGTTT
>BCLF01000073.1:950526-965984 GCA_001602275.1 Zoysia japonica | reverse complement strand
GGAGGAAGAAAAGATGAAGAGTAGACCTTATCTGAAGCTTGATATCCCTACTAGATGGAACTCCACATATCTTATGCTTAAAGCTGTAATTGAATATGAGAAGGTGTTCACAAGGTTAGTTCAGGAAGCCGTGAGTTATGTTATTGATCTATCTGAAGAAAGGGAAGGCTTTGGACATCCGGATGAAACTGATTGGGAAAATGTTAAGAAGATGGCAGATTTTTTAGGACATTTCCATGATTTTACTGAACGTGTATCTACTACACTTCATATCACATTTCATACTTTCTTTCATGAGATTGGAGAAGTACATTTGCTGAATCAATCTTGGCTGAATATTACAGATGCTTTGCAATCAGCAATGGGAAAGAGAATGAAAAAAATATTGAAAAAGTTGACAAATATTGGGGACTTTGGCACAGCAGCACTGCAAATGATCATGAGTCAGAGAAGGGTAGGGGAAAGGGAAAGGAGAAGAAGAACCTTAATTTATTAATTTTTGTTGCTGGCTATCTTGATCCAAGATACAAGTTGCCTTTGTACACAAAGATAACCATTGAGGAAATATTTGGTGAGGAAAGGGGAAGGTTAGTTTGGGAAGCTATTAACAATTGCCTCCATGAGCTGTTTCAAGAATACAATAAAATGTATGCTTCAAGTGAAGAGACAATCGAAGTAAGTGATGTAGTAGCATCAAAGGGAGGTAGAGGAAGCAAGCTGAAGGAAGTAATCGCCAAACAGATGAAGGTAAGTAACGGTTCAAGCAGCAATACCAAATCTGAACTTGACAAATATCTTGCTGAAGAAACTAAAAACACAGAAATGAAGATTGACCTTCTTGTCTGGTGGAAGGCATCTGAGCAATGGTTTCCAATTCTATCTCGCTTGACCCGTGATGTGCTTGCTATACCAATCTCCACAGTAGATTCAGAATCAGCTTTTAGCACAAGTGGACGCATTTTAGATGACTTCCGTACCTCTCTTACTCCATTCATGCTTGAAGCTCTAGTTTGTACACAAGATTGGTTGAGACGATCATTACCTCTAGACATTAAAGAGAACATGGAGCAATTAGCCATTCTAGAAAAAGGTGCAGTATTCCTCTTTTAGATATTCCTTGTTTCCAACCTTATTATATTGTTCATTCCAGTTTTGCATCAGTGACTTGTCATTGCCACATTGCAGAGTTAATTGAAGAATTTGGTGCCAAAGGAAAAAAGAAGAGTAAAGAACAAGCTTCTGTTGTTGCAGATGCAAGTGCAACGCCAACAACAGGAAGCAATTCTACCAAGTCCATCTCACAACCTGAAACATCAGCATCTTAAGTGTATGAATGTCATTCGTATTGTTGCAATGTTGCTGATTACTTGGTTTTTGCTAAAAATACTTTGCTGCAGTCTCAATTCTAATGGATATGTCTTAGTTTTTGTTGGGTCTGTAACTATGATGGTGAGTACAGACTGTCAGGTCTGTTCTTGTTATGAACTAAGAATAGTTATCATGCTCCCTGGATGGCTGAATCCTGAATGCATTTGGCTGAAATAGCAAATTGCTTTGTATGATTTTTATTGTGGATTTTTAGCTTCTGTAGAATCTATTAAATCAGGCATCAGGCATAACAGATCATGTATGTTGGGGTATTCGGGTAACCCGAAACCCGAACCCAAAATTTCGAGTACCTGAAATTTCGGGTACTCAGAACCCGATTTTTAAAAAACCCAACAAACCCAACACGATATTTCGGGTTAACCCGAACGCCGGACTGAGAACGAAGCATTCCAAACACACTAAACAAAAGCACTACAAAAGCACCACATGCAACTTGAACGGAGAATGCGACATCTACGCGTCGCAGTCGGCTTCCACTTCTTCTTCTCCTTCATTTGAACATTTGCGGCAAAGGTGAGTACATAAGGTATTCAACAAGCTCTAACTCTAGCATGAGAAGAGTTATGCAAGTATGGTTGTAGCAAGGGAGGCTAATTGTGGCTATATTTGCGAAAGCAAGTTTTATGCATGGCTTACTATAGAAGATTTGCAGAAAGGAGAGTAAAGCATTTGCTTGTCCATAATTTTAGTAGGGTTAGTCCTGAGGGAGAACATAATCTATCCCGTCAGCACCCAAGTTTTATGTAGGGCACAAATATGCTTTCATATCGTCCCTTGGCACACAGCCGTCACTTTTCAAAACACGAGTCACTACACCCACTCACCCTAGTCAAGGAGGATCATGAAAACTAATCATTAAGGACCCAAGGCATTAGCATGCCATAACTGTGGCAACGACCATTCTGGAAGGATTTTACACTCTGTAGAGGTTGTACACTTTTTCCACAAGCTATGCTATCTTGCACAACAGAAGTCACATAGCGTTCGACCCGTCAAACCTAAGCTTCTCGTAGATTCCGCCCAAGAGTCCAGGGGCCATCCCTTAGGGTTTTCCAGGCCCCGATGACGCGATTAGTGCTTTCTCGGAGCCGGATCGTGGGAGCTACATCCACGTCCTTTCCTGGTCCCTTTATCACAAGATGATCACGTAAACCAGGGGCTTTATCCATGGGAAAATACGGTCTCACGATGTGGGTTATCACTTCTATCGAAGGTCAGATCACGAGCAATTCGCGTCCACTTCCTGGTAGTCGTGTCCTACTGACCTCCTAGCGGCTCGATATGATAGTCCTAGGTGACGGACCGAGTCCTGCCCATGACAGGTTCTGTGGTTGCACGAGAATCACTAAGTTGAGCATCCAACGAACCGGTCTTTATATGGCAGAGGCGATGCGCTTGTCCACCACATCGGAGGGCAACACTTATCACACAGATATACTAGCGTCAACACCTTTCATGAGCCTCGCCCCATAGCCAGAACCACCCTTCTCCTTCTAGTCACAAGTTGCACTACATCCATCCCACTTTAGTTGAACACACACCACCAAACTACATTTTACACATTTTGTAAAGTAATAATGTATGGTGCAGTGATGTCGGAACAACACGAGAGGTCCTAAGCATACTAGTATTCAAGACAACTTTCTAGTCATTAAAATAACTAATGACGGAAGATCCTATGTTTAACAAGGGTGCGTAAACAACGGGTAATCAAGGCATATAATATTATTAATGATAAGTAACTGACATTAATATAAATATACTCGTAATGTAGGTTGTAACTAAGCAATGGTTTTAAATATAGACAACATATCATGCAAGCAATCAATATCTAGGCTCTAATGGGTGCATTGCAAAATATAGGATAAATATGATCAAGAGGTGTTAGAGCTTGCCTTCGAAAGCATTCTTGGGCTCCTCCTCGTAGTCCAGGTCTCCGGGCTCCTCCTCGCCATGCTCCTTGTCGGCTACACATTACACAAAACAATAAGTCTATCGCAAAGCTATAAATAAATTCTATAAATAAAGCAGGAAAAACAAGGGTTATGGATATTTGGTATGTTTCAATGTGTGGGGCTTGTGACAACGATTCCGTAGGTTTGAAAATCATCCAAAACGGAGTTCGTATGTGCGTTTTATGCTAAAAACGAGTTCTAGGGGCTTTTCTGAAATTTTCCAAAATTTCAGCAAAGGGGCTGATCTGGAATTTCCAAAAAGGGGCTATGAAAAGTGCTAAGATAACTGGGTTAAGTGTAAATTTTCTTGGAGTGGGGGTGCTACTGCAAAAATGGGATTTTTTGGAATTTTTGGGAATATTTCTTGTACTGAAAAGTCCCGGAATAATCTCTTGTGTACACTAGCTCAGGTGGCCATAGCGTTTTGCCTTGAGCGGCTGACGCGTGGCTCCCGGCAGTCAGTGCATGAGTGCGGTGGGCGCCGTGAGCCATGGACCTGGCTCACGGGTCCATGTGACAGCAGTCTTCGTGGACTGGGTGCACGCTCGTGGGTGTGTGTGATCGGTCCAATGGACCAGGTGCACACGTGAGGCTGGCGTGCACGCAGTGCAGCTGGCCGGTGGGTCGGGCGCGGCCGGGAGGCACTGCTGAGTGGGCCACAGGGCCAGCCATTGGCTCGGCCGACCGGCGCCACTCCAGCAGCGCGTGCGACAGCGGCAGCCTGGCCGGACCTCGCCAGAGGGTCGTCCGTGACCCCGCGCTCTCGAGGGTCCTCACGGCAGGGCTTGAAGCCCTTCCCGCGGCCGGAGGCGGACGGCAGATAGCGTGCGCTTCGGCGGCGCAAGCCCGAACAAGGGCTCAGCCCCGCTTTGGTGGGTTTATGTCGTGCAATGGGTGCGTGCGGTGTGCCCGTGCATGTTAAGAGGTTATCGGGCTGTGTTTTGTGGCAGACTGCGTGCGACATGGCAGCGGCGGCACGCCGGAGCTGAACCTGTGGCGGCGCGCCGTGAGCCTATGGCTCAGGCGGTTTAAGCTGCCCAGATGGAGCGTGAGAGCTTCGCCGTGGTGTGGTGAGGTCTTGGGACACCTCCCTCTGACCGGAGGCGGCTCGAGGCTTGCTGGCGGCGAGAGGGCGTGGCGGCGCCAAGGGGGCACACATCACCAGGCCGACACGGTGGACGACAGCTTGCCGCCAATGATCAGGACAACTCCCCGGTCCCCGGTGGTGCTATAGGACCAGTGGATTGGGTGGTAGGGTGGCTGGCGGCGAGGAATTTCCGGCGAGGTTGTGGCGGCCAGAATTGAGGAGGGAAACACGGCGGGGTGAAATTGGGTGGATCCTTTACCTGTGAGGGGATTTGGGCGCGCGAGGGGAGAGCAAGGAGGGGTTGGCGCCTTTTATAGCTGACCGGCGCGGCCGGTCGCCGGCGCCATTGCTCGGTCGCCGTAATGGTGCACCGTGGCTAGGTGCGGAGGCAATTTCCTCGGGAACGCACGCGGCAGGTTGTCGGGTGACCTAAGCTTGACGGCAGGGTGCCCAAGGTTCGCAGGCGGCTGCGCGGTGCACTACGGGTTGGCGTTTGCGCTTGTCGCGACGGCACGGCGGGGCAGCGGCCGTGGTGATGGCGCTTGCGCATCGCGGGTTGGCGCGCTGCGAGTCCGACCGGGCTTCGCACGGCGCTGAGCTCAGCAAACTTCGCGTGGTCCCGAGGCGAAGGCGGCAAAGGGAATAATGACGTGGAATGGCGGAGAGCTCCATTGACCGACGACCTCGCTTTGGAGGATCCAGGCCCGGGATTTTGCCGTGTCCCGAGCGCGGTTGGGCGAGAGGGATATCCCCAGGAGATTTTGGTGACAAGGGCGAAGTAAATGTGCAGGGGCGGCGACGCTCTGCGGCGGCTCGCGCGGCCATTGGCCAGCATTGCGCGCGCGCTAGAGGAGGAAGAAGGGGCTGTGCGCTGTGGGCTGGGCCAGCAAGGAGAGAAAGGAGGGAGCGGCCCAGCGCGGTGGCGGGGAAAGAAAAGGGAGGAACGGGCCGGCCGGCTGGGAAGGAAAAAGGAATGGCAGCCAAAGCGAGTATTTCAAATTTCCAGGAATTTGAATTTTAAGATTTGAATTTGGGAAAAGTTTGGGTATTGGGTATCCAAAACCACTTCAAACACCAGAGAAAAATAAAATAAGAAGAAAAAGGGAAAAAGAGCGGAAAAAGAAATTCAAACACTTTCAAGTCCAAATTTTTAATACTTTACAAAATTTGAAATTTAATCCTGTTTCTAAGTTAGTGCATTTTGTTTTTTGAAAATAGAGCCATCTAGGTTTCAGAGAGAGAGAGAGAGAGAGAAGAAAATTTTAGGACGTGATTTTGGCCTCTTTAATTTGTTTCAAAATTTTAGGGTGTTACAAGGATCCAAAACCACTAACAAACTTGATAATGAATTCCACAATCTTCTCGGAAGCTCGATCACTGACACCTAATCGGTATATGCTGCCATAGATCAAGAGTAACAAACTGATACAATCCTCTTAACCCTCACAGGCCTTAGGAATGGATTAATGCTCTAATTACTCTCTACTAGCACTCAAGATTTTTCAGTTCGTTCTCTTGTGCTCTTCTTGGTAACCCGTGGCACTCAACAAGTGTTTCTCTACCTTCTCTGGCCGTAGGTACACTCCACAATGGTTTCCTCCATTGTCAATGTATGCTAACAAACCATAAACAACCATTGAAAGTTGATGTTAGAAAACTAATTGCTTTTTGCGGTCACCAAACTGTTTGGTGACTAATTTTTTCCAAAGTTAGGAAAAACTTGCATTTTGGAATTCAATCCATCTGACACCGGGCTGTCCAGTGCTTACTCACCGGACTATCCGGAGCATTCTCTTCTGGACTCTGGAGTATGTAGACTTTGATCCAATGGTTACCGGACTGACTGTCAGGTGAACTCTTCTCTTCAAGCTTCGGAAAACATCTTATTTGGACTCCAGTCTTCATGACTCACCGGATTGTCTAGTGACCTCGCCGGACATGACTCACCGGATTGTCTAGTGACCTCGCCGGACTATCCTGTGACTTCCTCTGTTTTGCTCAGAACTTTGCATCTTCTCTGGAATTTATTCTTCTTAGACACCAGACTGTCCGGTGACACTTCTTAAATCTAAAACTTGGATCCTCGAGACCATCTTGTTTTCAACTTCTTCTACTTGTTTCCTGAGCCCATCCTCTATTACTCAAGTGCCTTCTATGATTCCTAGAGCATCCAAACTCCCTAACACTCATGTGATCTAAGAGGAATGACTTGACCCCTCTTAATAGTCATGTTTTTTCCTATGTACTCAAAGCATAAATCTGAGTCACACATGGCTCTAGCTCATCATATTGAAATGCATTAAAACCATATTAAAAGTGACTAAGGGATAAATTCCCAATATCTTAAAGGTAATGTGTGCTCTTGCTAACACATTCGGGTGTCTCATCACCTTCTCATCGTCCAGTAATTCGTCGGAACTTCCAGGCGTATTTATGCATGAGCATGCTTCTGACAATGATTAAAAAAGTGGATGCCTAGCCCTCTTAAGCGCCGCTTAGACTTACACGGAGCTCCACCATTTTGCTTTCATCTAAGCTACTAATTAAGCATTTCCCTTATTTTCTCTATCATTTTATACTTATTAACAAAACGTACAAACCTGTAGGACCGCCTAGGTGTTGCTTACGAACACATAGACCTAGTCACTGGGTGGTTCGGTACCGCTTGGTTCACTTAGGTCTATCAATGTACATAGCTGTAGTCATTGCACCAATGAATTTTTGTCTGGACTGATAATATATGATGCCCCCACCCAAACTACAGGTAACTGATTATTAGATGTATTATGTCCTGTGTTGTTATATGAACTAGTTGATTTAACGGTGTGTTGCTCCGGAAGCTTATGGATGGTTTGATGATGATATGAAAATGCAATTCAATGGCTAATAATCCAATGGTTTTGATCCCCTCCAACCAGTTGCTACTGGAATTTCAAGGAATAGAAAAAACTTTAAACAAAAGACTAAGGAGCTGTTAGGGAGGTGATGTACTTGGTAGCAGAAACAACATCAGTTTCAAGATAAAGGTGGGCTAGGGCTACTACAAAAAACTTATTGAAGGGAGTATCCTATAAAAGCCATGGATATTAATGTGAACATTCCAAAATTCTTCAAGCATGAACAACAAAAAAAGACTAGCAACAATGTTCTTAGCCTGCAAGACAGAAGAAACATGAGATGCAAGGTAAAAGGTACTCTGGTTATAGTGGCGGCTCAGAAACTGGGTTAACTATGAAGCATTTGGAATAGAAGATATGTGTAACCCTAGACAGGTGGTAAAGCTAGCTAGTCATCAAATCGTGTGTACTGACATCATCTTGATTAGTTTTACCTATTACTTTAAATCTCCTCATTTGTTGTCATTGGTATAACGGTATAAGACCCAAAGAATATTTTACTCATCATGAGTTCAGGAAAACTTACTGAAAACTGATGAGCTCCCATAGCCCATAGTAGGTTATTTTGTCACTTCTAATCTTCTTGATTTTGACATCAAACTCATTTTGAGCTCTCTTTGTAAACTTCATGAAAGTGCTAATAGTTTGAGATTTGTCCTCAAGAATGAGTGTCCAAATATACCGAGAAAAATCATCCGCAATCACTAATAAGCAATAGAGATTTCCACTAAGGGCCCGTTTTGCTCTATGAAATTGAATCAAATTCTAGGAAATTGAATTATCTAGAATTGAATCAACTAGAATTAGATTGAATTCCATTTTGCTTGTTTGGCTGCTCTCAGAATTAAATCCTTGGAATCAGAATTGTTGTTTCAATTGGAATCAAGAACAAATAGAAATCTGAATGAAACAGGAGCCAAACTGAGAAATCAACAGTATTCGTGGTTAGTAAAATACTCATCCCAATGTCAACTCCGGCAGGCGGCCACCAAGTGCCAGGCGTGCTGCAGCCTGGCGCGCAGCCACGAGGCTGTCGATGCGGGACTCTGCGCACGCACGGCCTCCTCCTCTGCAGTACCAATAGCCACACCAGACCCGCCGAGGGTTTTGCGCTGGAACCGAGCCTCGTCGTGCTCGGTTGGCAGCAAAGATATGAGGTGGAGGCTCTGTAGTGGTGAGGTCCTCGTTGCTGACGCCGGGCATCATGAAGATCAACGAGATGGAGGATGAACGAGCGAGACACTGCTTCTCGTGTCCTACGTGGCTCTGTCCTGAAGCAGCCACCTAGGGACGGACCGAGGCTGAGCTCGATCTGGTTATACTCACCGGCAGCGCTGCCAGATAGATGGGGATGGGAGTCAAGCAGAAGCGACAACGGACGGGATGGGAGTTGGGAAGGAGCGGCGACCAGCGGAAGATGGCATCGAGAAAGAGTGGGGGCCAGCGATGGGAGTGGATACCGGCAACAGACAGGGATTCCAAACGATTCCCCTTTCTAAGGTGCGAATTGTAGTCGGGCCATGGGTTTATTTATTAGAAATTTGCAGCATTACTAATTCAATTCCATATGTTAGCCAAACAGACTGAAATTTTAAAATCATTTCAATTCAACCTAATCCCAGATATCCAAACAGACCCTAAGACTCTTGTAGGTGGTTGGTCCAAATAAATCCATGTGTAGCAACTCAAGAACTCTTGATGTAGACATTATCGTCTTGTAAGGATGGAGAGAAGCTACTTGCTTCTCAGCTTGTCATGCACTACAAAGCTTATTTTTATCGAAGGTTATATCTTGAACACAAAGGACCGAACCTTTTTGTCACCTTTTTCAATTGGCCCATTCCAATACGAGCAAGTCTTCTATGGCTTCTTGATTATATTTCCATCTATGTGTGAATAATATATATAGTACCATCTGTGTCTATGATTTGTAATCTCAGTGGTAAATTTGCGAAGAACGTTGTTTGCACTGGCAAAAATCTGAAAGTCTCTATGACGAAGTAGAGGAGACCGTCGCCCCGTCGTCAATTTGTGTTCTGTTACTAGTCTTCTTTATAGTCCAGTTCGCAGGCTCATTCCTATAATTATTTTCTTTCTTTTTAGGAATATTTTATTTGTATAACGATTCACTTTCTGTGGTGCACTTTAAATGAAGAAGCATGCAAAAAAGATAGTCCAAATAATGCACTTTTATCTAATGCACCTGCACATGCAGCAGTACATTTTGTAGGGCCATGATCTTGTAAAGCTTTTGGCTATTTATGTAAAACATCATTACTTGTGAGTACAATAGAGCCACACCTTACAGAAACATGATCTCACAAGCGCACACATCTAAAATAAAACATGATAGATGAATGCGAATGCACACCTTGCAGATTGATTACTAAGGTAAGGATTGAAGATACAATAGTTTATGGAAACTTCTTACAGAACACTTTTTCACATACTATTCCCAGCAATCTTCCAAGAAGGTACGAAGCGAACCATTTAACACAAAGAAGTAGCTGCATTCCACAATGGAATCCAAGCACATTTCAACCACCAAATCCATCCAGCCAAACCAAATCCAGAAGTGTAACCTTGGTTGCACCTAAAAATGCCTACGTTTGGCTTAGGAATTTGCTTGCCTAGTCAGAAACATCAAAAGAGCAAGTGTGGAGTTTTAGTAACTCCTAAGGTTTTGAGACGGGAGAGAATGACACTACTCCATTCAGCCATATGCAAGTGTTGAGTCATCAAACAACTAATCACATCTATACTAATGAAAGGTTAAATCCAAGTAATTATTAGTGGATAATAACATCTTCCCATCAATTTTGGTGATGACTTTTACTCACAAGGTTGATTAAAAACAATCACTGCAATAAACATCATCTCGAATCACTAACCCTAATCCGCAACAATATACCTTATGCAGCTATACAGCACTGTTTTTGTTAGATAATTTTGCCAAAGGGAAGAATTAAATAAAGATGCATAAAGGGTGCAATTTTTTCTTTGATACCTACAATCAAATTTCAAATCGAGGTCCCAAATCTAAATCCCCTACCACAAGGTGTGGCATGGGGCCGCCGCCGCCGCTTCATGGGCCATATGGACCGGACCACAGGGCAGCAGCAGCAGCTGTCGAAGGCTACGCGATAGTAAAGGTACTTTCTAATTTGTAGGGCCCATTTGAATCACTAGAAAAGTGTTTCCTCACTTTTGTTTAAAATGTTTCCTAAATTGCTAAAATGTTTTATTTGTCAAACACAACTTTTCAAAGGTTTCAATTATTCCAAGATCTTTTCAAATTAACTTATACCTCTATCTTAAAATAATTAAGATAGTATAATAAGAGGAAAAGAAGAGAAATAAAGAGAAAAAGAGAGAAGAAACCACTTGACTGTAGCCCACCTCTCCCTCTGCTTCCTCTCAGCTAAATAGGCCCAGCCGTCACCTTTCCTCCCCCTTCTCTCTCCTTCTATCAATAATATGTGGGACCCACTCATCATCTCCTATCTCAGTCACCCCCAACCTCCAGCCGCCGCGATTTTCGATTGAGAAAGCAGTCTTCACGTCCATTTGATGAACGAGAAGACCATGTGAGGTAGCCAGGGATAATAGTATCCGGATGGTAGTCCTCCTAGCAACTGGTGACTAAGTGCAAAAAAATCCTCTCTTTATTTCTGAATATATCATTTAGCCACAAGCCTTGCCTTGTACTTTTCAATTGTACCATTAGGTCTTTGTTTCTTCTTAAACACTCACTTGCATCTCAATAGCTTACAACCAAGTGGTTGATCTGTTACTTCCCACGTCCCTATTAGCAGTGATAGAGTCCATCTCACAATGGACTGCATCCTTCCAATATTTTACATCAGACGATGCATATGCCTCTGAGATGGTTATGGACATATCAACCACAAGGTACACAGTGAAGTCATCACCAAAGTATTTTGCAATCCTCTGTCTCTTGCTCATTCGAAGAGCTTCTTCACTATCATCCTTCTCATTTTCATGCGGGTGCTCAAATGATTCAATCACAGGTATGAGTTCAGGAATCAAATCAAATGATGAACTAGATGGAGAATATGCATCTTTCAATGGAAAAATATTTTCAAAGAAAGTGTCATCACAAGACTCCAAAAGTAAATCAACTAAAATATCTAGCATTTCAGATTTTATTACTAAGAACTTATATGCCGTGCTGTGGTGTGCATATTCTAAGAAGAGGCAATCAACTGTTTTAGGTCCAAGCTTGCACTCCTTAATTATTGGTATACTAACCATGGCCAAATAGTCTCAAGTGAGCAAGTAATGAAGTGAGGGTTTCCTTCCCTTCCATCCTTCATATGGAGTAAATTCTCTGTTCTTAGTTGGAACTCTACTCAGAACGTGATATGCTGTCAAAACAACCTCCCCTCACTATGCCTTAGACATATCTGAGTTCCCAACATGACATTCACCAAGTCCATTAACGTCTGGTTCTTCCTTTTGGCAACCCCGTTAGATTGAGGTGAATAGGGAGGTGTTCGTTCATGAATTATTTCATTCTCCGAACTGAAAAGATCAAACTCATTGGAAAAGTATTCCTCACCACGATCATACCTAACTCATTTTATTTGTTCTATTTCCTTTCTATTTGATTCTCCACCTCAGCTTTATAAGTCTTAAAACATTCTAACACCTCATCTTTAGTTTATAGAAGAAACACATAACAGTATTTAGTCGCATCATCAATTAAGGTCATAAAATACCTTTTCCCTTCTTTTGCCAACACACCATTCATCTCGCAGATATCAGAATGAATGAATTCTAATAATGTCGAGTTTGTCTCATTTATAGATTTATGAGACTTGCGAGGTTGCTTTTGTATCACACAAGCTTGACATTTAGCTTTGGAATTATACTCATACTAGATAGATGTGACATAAAACCAAAGTTAATTTGATACAAATGAGAATGCCATATATCAGCCTTAGAATTATTTGAATCACACACATGGTTCACATCTTTATTTGAGAAATATGAAATGGAAAAGAGAAACAAGCCTCTGCGATCATAGCCTTTGCCAATGAATTGGCCAAATCTCGATACAACTACTTTATTCGACTCAAAGACCAACTTGAATCCATCCTAACAGAGAAGAGATCCACAGCGATATTCTTGTTTATTGAGGGGGCATGTTGCACATTCTTGAATTGCACAATCTTTCTCGAAGTGAACTTTAGATCGACCGAACTAACACCAAGGACAAAAGCATGCGATCCGTTCCCCATCATAACGGTTGAACCTCGCATTGTCTGGTAAGATGTAAACATGGATATATCAGAACAAACGTGAATATTGGCTTTTGTGTCTATCCACCAATCATTAGATTGATAAATAGAGAAAACACTAGGTAAATTACCATACCCAGAGCCTTCACTGGAGTCACCAATGATCACGTTGGCAGACTTCTGCCCTTTCTGATTATTCTTGCCCTTACAGTTACGACACTTTTTGGCAAAGTGTATATTTCCACCGCACACAAAGCAAACAATCTCATCCATGTTTTTCTTCTTCTTGAACTGAGTAGTTTGTACAGCCTTTCCTTTTCTCTTTTGGCTCTTCCTACCAGTGTGTTGCATCACATTGGAGCTGGACTTTCCATCAAGTGCTCTTGGTGGATTATCTTTTGCCCAAGCTTTCTCTTCAACATCCAGACTAGCCTCCATGATGAAAAAAACTTGTTAATAATGCCCCATGCCACAAACTTGTCAGGCAACTGAGATCCAATCTGTTCGAGCTCCCTCACAATGAGTTTGAGTTTATGGGCCTGCCCCAGGATAAAATAGTTATCCACCATTTTGAAGTCATGGTACTACTCTATGACATACAGCTCGTGTCCAGTATCTGAGACCAAGAACTTATGTTCAAGTGCTTCTCACAATTCTGCGGCACTTTTAATGTGTATGCACACATCGCACAACTGGTCAGACAGAACGCTAAGGATGCATCCGAAGAAAATTCTTGTAGCTGCGGTAAACTCCTGCACCTCTTTCTCACTTGCAAGAAGTAGTGCAGGAGAATTATGCATGACCCAGAACATGCCCATAGGTGAGAGCTACAGTTGGACTCTCGTCTGCCATCTCTTGAAGTTCACACCATTAAACTTCTTCGGTTTCATCGCATCAGCAAATCCAGCCATCACTAAATACTTATAAGGTTTTTGGATTGTTTAAAATAATTGCATTTCTATGATGATTAAATTAATTCTAGCAATTAAGAAAATATTAACCATAACGCGATCCAGAATACTACGATCCAAATTTGCCAAAGCAATCACGATCTCTCTGGTGCCAGTAATAAAATGCAGATAAATAACGAAAATAGAGAGAGACACGTCATTCTTATTGTGGGGTTGTCGGCGCAAGTAGCTACGCAAATAGTCGATGTTGATGCAGCAGACGACCGGCGGTGAAGAGGAAGCAGTTGTCGAAGGGGAAGCTGACGAATAGCGAGTAGTCACTACGACTCTTCCCAAAAACCTTATACGGTCCCTACTCTGTGCAAGGACACAAAGGGATGTGGGTTTCGAAGACCTGCTCTCCAGGCGTCAATGGCACACCAGCGACGGTTGGAAAAGGCATAGCAGCGCAACACTCAAGGGAGAGGAGAATGTGAGAATGGTCGTGCGTCTGGAGATGTCTCGCCCTCTATTCATACACAAATGCACTCACGTATATGGTAATCAAGCTGCCATATATAATACCGTATATGTGGTTACTAGTATACTATTTATATGAATATGGTAACTAGCCAACCATTTAGACGAATATGGTAACCAACCTGCTGTCAGAAGAATAATTGTTTACCAAAAATTGATAAGCGCAATATTCTCTTTATATGTAAATGGGCCTTTGAGATTTATATAGAATTGTTATTTGGAAAACTTCCAAATATTCTAACACAACCTTCGGAGGTAAAGCTAGCGTCCGACCTTCGTGGGTGATCTCCGGTAGCTGGGTTTTGCGAGCAGGCTTGGACCCTTGGTACCTAGGTTTTATGAACCCGATATGACCAATGCATGATCTGATTCCAAGATGCTGCCCTCTCTGCACCATTCAGCCGCAAGTGCAACTCCTTCACGGGCTACCAGAGCTTCAGTTTCTTCAGCGTCCCGGATAGTAAACAATACCAGCCATGAGCACAGCAGTACTTTCCCATCTGTCTTTGATAACCACTCCTATACCTGCATCACTTGTAAGTAGGTCAAATTCACCATCTGCATTTATCTTAATTTTACAAAGCATAATTGGGGATTATTTGACATAAATTATATTAAACAACAAAGTTAATATCAGCAATTCTTCACAGGAGCAACGGTAGCAAATCTAATGTGACAACGTAGAAATTTACTCTGGTCACAAAGCTAATATTTCTAATACTACATTAGAAACATTTTTCAGAAGAAAGTGCTCATCAACTGTGGCGACGACGGACCTGACTCACATTTTTCGAACGAAATGATAACATTTTATCGTTCAAATATGGTAGCATTTATTAGGCTACCGTGGACGAAGAGATAAATACACGAGTAATCTGGGCTGATCGAGCTACAAGTAATGAGGGGTAGTTTATCCCTCAGGATTAGCACATCACACTGTGGCAATGAAATCAATGAAATCTTGTCATAATTAATAGTCGAACTTTTTATTCGTGTAATGTGGCAACAAAATATGTGAAATACAGTTTTATTAATTGATAGCTTTACAAATAAATACTACAAACTCTCATCGGGATTTTATTAAGACAGGAAGTCGAGCCTCTCGGTTAGTCCTTTTTAATATCTAAATCTACTCGATTCATTAGCTAGCAGACTAGTCTGATATGTCAAAGGCAACGTAGGGAACTTCCTAGTTTCTACCGTTGCAAGGATTTTCAATCAAATGAGCATAGTAATAAGCCTTCTGAGTATCATCAAACCTAAAATACTTTTGTATTGTTCCAAGCAGTCCCTTTGGAACCTTTTGTCTAAAAACAAATATTGGATTAGGCAAAGCAGCCAAAAATGGTGTCTTAACACTATAATGGTATTGTGAGCACAGTTACATACTTTTTTATTTTATTGCACATATGTCATTGTATTGTAATTATTATACG
>BCLF01000073.1:931410-949474 GCA_001602275.1 Zoysia japonica | reverse complement strand
GTGGAGGATGAAATAACCATTTTACCCCTGAGTTGTATTTATTTTATTTTTAGCATTATTTATCTTTTTTCATTGTTTGATAATATGATAATTTTATAAAAAATATTTAAAATTTATGTGTATTGCCACATACCAAAATTGGCAAATATGATATTATCAAACCATACAAAATAAGAAAAAATTAGGCTCGAAATGAAACAAATATAAAATTAGGAGTAAAATAGTCATTTTGTGCCCTATTTAACACCGGTAGAGGTTAAAACTAACTAACGGAAGGGTCAAATAAAGAACTAAAAATAGATTTTTGACCATATAAAAAAGTTAAAATAAAAAAGGACCATAGAGGGAAGCCGTGACTTTTTAGGGGCAAATAAAGAATTCTCTCAATAATATTGTTATACTACCTGCCATTTTGTCGTGAGGAACGTCCAGATCGATAGTGCCACTGGCCCACGTGAATACTGTAGCGATAGATTGTTATAATAAGCACATCGGGTAAATCACTGTTTTTACTAGGGCAAAGCAGACTGGAGAAATCACATCAATCAGAAATTTTTTTCTCTAAGAGGCCGTTTGCATCTCTTTATTTTAGAGAAATTAAAATCTATATAATAAGTTAGGCTATTTAGTTTGAAATTTGAGATTTCACAACTTTCCTAAGCTCACAAATTAAGCCTATCTCGAATTCATAGGGTGAAAGATAAAAATGAATTTTTATAGATTATTATGTTATAATTCTATTCTTTAACTTATAACACACTCTTCAACTCACTTCTATACGCTTAACAATAAATATACAAATATATTTTATATACAACTATATTAACTTAATTAATCTATGTTTAAATTGTAATTTTTAAAATAAATTCAATTTTAAAGATCCAAACAAGCTCTAAATTTAAATTGTTAACGTCGAGTAGTACAAATGATCTAGCAGGTGTCAACACAGGAGGGGATACCAATATGCAAGCTGTGTATACCAAAACATGCCTAGTGGCAATTCCAAGTGAATAGAAGAATCTTCATGGACATGTGGACGGTTGGTCCATATGCTCTATAAGAGGAGCGACAATATGTTCTGCCCATTTGGTCCAGTAGTACCACTGTACGAACATGTCAACGAAAACAAGAAACCAAGCCACATGATTGTGACGAGAAAGGGATCGTCGGGGTATGTGCGACGAAGTATGTGAGCTGTAATAGATAGATATAAACAGCACAGTATGTTTCTTTTTGTTACAGCTATTAACTTTTAACATTATATTTGATTGTTTCTCTTATTAAAAAGTGATAAATTTTATATTTTTAATCATAAAAATTATTTGAAATATGACTTATTATTTTATAAATTTGAACTTATTTTTACAATAAATAGGATGAATGGTTAAAGACAAATCAACGGTGATAGTAAGTTAGGAAGGCATTTCGGATTCAGTAATCTGCTTTCCGATTACCATACAAGAAGAAAATGAATGAGGCCTCTCTGATTCGCTAGCTGCTGTATGCGAATCCACATGCAAATAAAAAAGGCATTTCGTCAGTCGCACTATGTCGATCTGGCATCTTACCAGCATCGAATACGCCGCTGCTTAGCTGTTGGCTCGCTGGCCGCCGTCGGGATTATTTACACCGCCATGCGTCTCTCTTCCTTAATTCTTACTCTCTCCGTCCTGTGACGTTTTTGATTTTTTAAAATTAACCTTTGATTATTTATTTTATTTAAAAAATTTACAAAAATAAAAAATAAATATTTCCTTCGATTCACACAGAAAGTCGTTTAGAACAATATTTTAAATCAAAAATTGAGAATATAAACTATAAATAAGTTTTAACATATTAAGTTTAGTAATATAAAAATCCCATGATCAAATTTGTCTTACAAAGCACTTTTATAAAAATATAAATATGTTACTTTTTAATAAATATTTTAACAAAAAATAGAAGTTAAAATTATACTTTGAAGACTGTATCATTGTTCAAAATAATCTTTTTACGCATCGGAGAGAATATGTCAATCTTAAAGTAATTTTAATAATAAATCATGTCACAATGAAATAAAAAATATTTTTGCAAAATTTTTAAATAAAATGAATGGTCAAAAATTGATTTTAAAAAGTCAAAAACGTCACTTGTAGTGGGATGAAGGCACTACATGCGGTTGATATATTGGTGTGTAGAAATAAGCATGACATAGAAGCATATGACTTATCTTAGGTAGATGAAAAAAAATCAGAATTTAATTAATAAATTTGTTTAATGATAACTAATTTAATTTTATGAAGTTACAAAGACTGATAATGTCAAAATTATTGCTTCTTTCAAGAAGTTTAAATTGTTAACAAGTAATGGGTTTAAAGAATAAGTTAGTCTCTTCATCACATTTCTTGAGCTATATTAGCTGCTGGTACGTAGACACATAAAGGTTAAGGAAATACTCCTTTCGTTCCAATATATATATAAAAAAAACTTGATCTATAGGGTAAGATCGCCCCCACAGCATTATATTAATAGCTTTGTATGCAAGTGGCATCGTAGCCCGTGTGAAAATGACAAACGACCTGATCGGTCCTTAAATCTGTGCTTTGTTGTGTGATAGGATGAGAAGATTTTTTTTACTCTCATCAAATTCACTCCCACCAAAAATCAAACTAAAGACCTGAGGGGCGTTAGTGAGGCGCCTTAACCACTAGGTTAAAAGTCTTTCGCGTTCCAAAATATAAGCATTGTTATGTTTAGTTAAAGTCAAACTTTTATCATTTTAACCATTAATAATATATATTTAATAATATTTTATCATATAAAAATTATATTTTTTAATTCTTCAATAAATAAATTTTTATAAAAAAATATATTTTTATATTAAAAATTATGTAATTTTCTAGATATTATCGATAGAAATTAAAAAATTTGACCTTATTCAAACCTTTGCTTATATTTTGTAATGGAGGTAGTAACATGCATAAAGTCAGAGTTTTCCGTGGTTAACCTGCCTCTTTGTATGCTGCGTGTTCTCTGCATTCGGACATGCATCTCCGAGGAAAGTTACCTATGGCAACAATGCACTATTACATTGTTCCCATTGGCCGACATGAACATGGCCGAGGTTCATATGTGCCCTATAAGAGGAGCAGACAAGTCACTTCAGAACAAAGTTTTAGTAAGTCTCCTTTCTCATCTATCTTCAATATCATGAACAGTTTTAGTTTTTATGCAAGCTATTAGTTTCTCCGTGATCTAGTTCTAGCTCTTCTTGCAATCTTCCTCGTTTTCCAACTTCTACTTTTTATTTTTCAGCTGTTCTGACATTAAGATGGCCGCCGATAGGATGCCTTGCCACCTTCAGCTGTCAATGCCACCTGCTCGATCTGTATGTGTTCGTGGCCAACCTATAGAGCATACCTCCACTGAACTACCTGTCCCCATTTGTGAAGGAGGGCTGCTGTCCGAGCATGAAATAACCGCAGGGCACGATTTGATTGAGGCACCAAACCAAGAGGTTGTGGATGGTTTGCATAACATGGAAATGGCCCTCATCGTTCAATCCTGCATTACCATGATGTAGCAAGCTGCTCTGATGATCAGGTCAAACTTACGGTAAACAAGATCCATAGGTAACCTGTAAGCATTCGAGCTCTCAGTCTCGATGACCGGTCTACCACCCCGATGGTGATTGCCATCGGCCCTTACTACCATGACCGACAAGACCTCAAGCAGGCAGAGAAGATGAAGCATGTGGCTGCCTACCAATGCATCAAGGACTCAGGCTACTCACCTGAGTGTGTCTACAGCGCTGTTGTTTCAGTGGCGCATGATGCGCGCCGCCTCTATGACACGGATGCGGTGACAGGTATTGGCTACGATGACTTTCTATATATGATGTTCTATGACGCTTGCTTCTTGGTGCAGTACATGCTCATTATGAGTGATCGTGAGGCCTGTCAAGACATGCAGACATCATTGATCAGATTCTTTGGCACCAATGAAAATGAGATCTTCCATGACATTATGCTGCTCGAGAACCAAATCCCATGGCCCGTGGTTCAGTCCGTCATGAAGTTGGCGCTGCCAAAGGTCAACGTGGATAAGTTCATTTATACTTTAAAAGATTGTCTCCAAGACCGCAAGCCTATGGAGAACAAAGAGAGGCCATTTCCCAAGTATGATAGCCCCCCGCATCTCCTTGGCCTTCTTCGGTATTACATTGTTGGGGGAAGAAACACATGTTCAAAGCCACTGACCGAGACCGGCATGATATCGTTATCTGTTAGTGCCAGTGTGCTTGCCGCAATTGGCATCAAACTCAAAGCAAACAAGGACACAGAGCTGGTTGACATGGGTATCACGACGAAAAATATCCTCTTTGGTGAGCTCTTCCTGGCGCCATTGTCTCTGGATGATGTTCGAGCAAGCTTCCTTGTAAGCACGGCGGCTCTTGAGCTATGCACCACCTCAAACTTTCAGGCCGTAGAAGATGAAGAGTCTGCTGTCTGCTCCTATCTCCTCCTGGCCATGTTGGTGGCTACCGAGGGGGATGTGCAGAAGCTTCGAAAAAAGCATATCCTTCAAGGAGCAGGACTCGCCAACTCGGAAGTGCTCAACTTCTTAAGGGCTTGTTCGGTTGTTTGGGAACTAATCCCCAAAGGTAATGGTTCCAGACAGGGATCAAGTGAATCCCTGCTGGTCACTCAATCCCCAGGGAGATTTAACACCCATGTTTTTCTCAATCCACTTCTCATACTATTCATTCGGCAAACAGAGATTTACAGGACACGGATTGCCATGATTAGTAACCAACGAATCCACTTCCCTGTAACTGTTGCCACTTGAACCAAAAACACAAGAAAAAATCAACCTATGATCAGAACTAAACAAAACATCAATTTCCTTATTCCTGATCATCAAAAGAACCAAAAAGAAGAAAAAAAAACTGAACATCAATTTGCCAGCTGATCAGTACTAAATAGAACATCAATTTTCATGTTCCTGATCATCAAGAGAATATGGACCCAAAAAAAAAAACAGAACAACGACCTTTGATCAGTATAAACCCAGGGAATACTGGGAAGTTCAGAATCTGGCACATATAAGAAAGGTAGCATTACATCTAACGGTCAAGGTTCACCAACTAGTTGGATAATAGTTTCTCACGCAATGTCACATAAGCATTTCGATAGGAGATTTAAAGCAGGAATCTAAAAATTCTAATAACAATTCTTTCATACATTGGCATGTCACTTCAGAACTTCATTACTCAAATAGGATTCCGTTCTTTCATACTTTGGCAGGTCACCTCTTTGGCTGTCAAAGTGGTAAATGTCAGAATTTAATGAAAAAGACTAATAGCAAGCGTTGAGTTACTTAAACAAAATTGAAAATATTGGTAAATGTCACAGACCTACTGAAAAGACTGGAAGAGAACTATTGAAGCAGAAACAAAAATAGAACTGAAAATAGAACTAAAAACATTAGTATATGTCACATACTACTAAAACAATGAAAACAATACCGCTGAAACTGGATTACAGAAACACAATAAAAAAGGAACTAAAATCATTGATGGAGAAATACAAATAGGACAGAAACAGGATTACTGAAATAGAAATAGAAACAGGAAAGGAACATACCTGCTACGCACTGATGCTACTGTTTCAGATATATATGCATAGAAAGGGTGTTCCTAGTTCTTATTACTCAGTTTCTCCGACAGTGCACTGAAATCCATTTCTTATTTGGTCAATTCCAACTACTGAAACTATCGAAACCAACCGCTAAAATGTCAATTCCAATGTATACCCGGCTGATCGAGTGGTCTTGCTGTCCTCGAAGGAGTTGCTGGACCAGAGGTCGAACTGCAGATTTCCTTACCTCAATTTGACTGAGATGATACTCTGTTACAAACATGAAGCTTATGCGCCTATGTAAAGGTGAAAATTAATCGTCATGAGGTTACCCTCTAAACCTCTTTACCTCAAAAAAATAAACTAATTTTTATAAAATGGTGGGATTTTGAATACATGGTTCATTTATTTGAACTAAAGAGGTTCAAAGGTTTCCTATTTACACCCTTACGCCTATGGTTATAAGCAACAAGCATATTCCAACTAATTTTGGCACCTAGTATGTAGCCTACAAAATGTTCTTAAACAAACCTTGTATGCTAACCTTGGAATTACCAAACAACTTCAACACACCTCTTTTCATGTCTCTCGCTCAAGCAGGAAAGAATGGAAAGAAAAGTGGAAGATTCTCGCGTCTAAGCAACAAAGGTTTCTTTCAAGCGTTGGCGATCATTGTTGATCACCCAATTTAAGAGGAGATGCTGCTCTCCCTTTTGCATCGGATCAATCAGATCCATGTTCCAAGATTCGCTGCTACCTACTAGCGTCTCCGAGTCTGAGTGCAATCTTTTGCATCGGCCGGATACAACAGCTGCAAGATCAATGTGTGTGTATGCATGCAAGTAAAGTCGGGAAAGATCTTTGCATCGCCGATCTCGAGCGAGGAGAAAGAGCCGCGCACCGCACACTCACGACCTACCCGCCGGATCAAGAACGACTACATCAAAAGAACGAGAGGAAGAGATCATGCATTACCGGCGAGAAGAGAAGAGGCCGACCCTGGATGTGACGACATGTCGCCGTGGCCATCATCCTCGCCGTCTTCGCTGCCATCACGTAGCTGGGTGCCCCTTCTCCCCAAGCCTCGTCACCGCCGCCGCCGCCGCTGCTACCTCTCCGAGTCGCGAGCAGCCGCGTGATTTCGTTCCACGACTCCTTCGATGGGGATTGGAAGCAAGGCCGAAGAGACGGGGAAAGGCTGGGGTGGGCTGAATTTCGTTCCCCGCGAGTGGCAACCGAACGGCCGTTCCTGTGGTCACCGGGCTTCGATCTCCGCTTGGCCAATCCATAGGGAATGGGCCGCGT
Organism: Zoysia japonica; assembly: GCA_001602275.1. Lineage (NCBI taxonomy): Eukaryota > Viridiplantae > Streptophyta > Magnoliopsida > Poales > Poaceae > Zoysia > Zoysia japonica. The sequence goes on along the minus strand of BCLF01000073.1, from coordinate 942,551 downwards.
TCCCTGCCGATCCAAGAGCAACCGAACGAGGCCTAAGCAAATTTCGAGGCCTCCGCCTTGGATCCTGCTATGTCCGCTTTGTGACGCAGACTGAGCATTACAGACTCAATAGGCAGACGAGGATATGGCTTTATAGGCTTTATTACAGGCACAAGCCAACTATTACCAAAGTCATGTCGATACTTGTAGGTTCTGCATCTTTCATAAGGGCAGTCATAGGGATCATCAAGAAACTCAAGAGCTAATAGTTTTCTCTATCTGTTGTTATTAGACGCTATAATAAACTTTCGATATTGATCCTTCTGTAGTTCTCTGTGTGTTTTTCTATGTTTATAAATACAATATATGGCAGTAATATATTGAGTCTAGAGTTCTCGATCTTCTGATACTCATGTCTTAAAAAGGACATGCCACAGCTAATTGTTCTGCAGAGACATATTATTACATCTGTGACAGTTGCAATGACCACATCAACCACAGATGCCCTATCTTCGAGATGCCGAGACCAGTGGCACATGCAGTCAGATATTCAGTGGAAGGCCTTGGTTTTTACCACATTCCACACCCACCGCTATCTAAGAAAAAAGACACTAAAACGGCTTCGATTAAGGTAGGGGGAGGTTCCCTATCACTGGAGCAAGTGGTCAGGCAGCTGCAAAGAATTGTTCTGGGCAAATGGCAGTGAGATCCAGAACATGATGAAAACTCTTTCATTGTTGTTTTTCCGTCCAAGTCTGAATTACAGCGATCAATTGCGTATGGAGGTACGGATGTATGTGAAAATGGAGTTTCTACTGGAATTCGCTTGGAGTTTGAGGAGTGGCATGATAAGGAGGAGGGTTTCTTGCTTCCAAAAGTTTGGGTCCGTGTTACCGGGCTGCGTAAGAAATTGCGTGAATTTCTGAATTTGTAGGCTATAGGTTCTATCTTAGGCTCAACTCAAACTGTTGATATGAAGACAACTCGAAAGAATAATTTTGGGAGAATCTTTATTGCGATTTTGGATCCCAAATTAATTCCATCTAACCTTGATGTGGTCATTGGCGATCACTACTTTGAACTTAAGTCTGAAGTGGAAAATTAGGATTTGATGAAAATGGGGAGGAGGTTTACATGGACTTTTTGGACAGAGAAGACAAAGATAATGAAGATATGGAGAAGGACCCAACAAGTGATACCCAGGACTGTGACAGAGATCCAAAAGATCTAGGAGTGAAGATATGGTAATGGATGGCAAGGGGGACACAATAGCAGGGGACAGTGCAGTTAAACATGCTTCTCAAATGGAAACAAATGTTGCTTTGGAAGCTAAGATTCAGGATATGGTTGAAGAAATTCTGGATATGGCTTACAAATTTACTATTGATGATTGTTGTGAAAAAGTGTTAGCTGAAAATGATGAAGTCTCTCTGGAAGGAAGGATGGAAAGTGCCCTCTCAGATGTTGATGCCCATGTATAGGGCAGAGATTTTGAGGATCTGGAAGAGCATTCTTTGCATTGTTTGCAAGTTCCAGACGCACAAGTCCCAGCCAAGCTGCTATTATCAATTGGCATGAATATTGATGTTGGGCCTATTGCATATGGTGGCGAGTGTGCAGGAACGGGACAGCGCTCCTTTCTAAAGGTGACATGCCTCCAAGTTCTGAAACAGAAGGGCTGATGGAAAATCATTTTTCTGACCTCTTGTCTCAAGTACAAAGTGCAGGAGATAAAAAAAGAAACAAGTTAGCTGCGACAGCCAAATCAAAGAAACCATCAAAGTACCTTCTCGTTTCAGTTCAAGACCGGCAGAATCATCAGAGGAGCACACTTCGATCAAAGTGGAGTGAAGAGCAGCTTGGAAAAATCTGGAATCTCCTCAAGGTAACAAGTACACATCCTTCCTTTTAGATTCAGTAAAACTTCAGACTTGGAAAAATCCCTAACACTGTTGTTTCTTCTAAGCTTATTAACTTAGGGATAAAACTAGGAAAAAAGAGGTGGAAATTTCAGATTCAGTAAACCTTATTAAAAGTACCGAGTTTAGTAGAATGTCTTCATTACCTCCTAGTGGGGTAACAGATATTGAAACTGAAGCCATTTTTTTAGATATTGATATATACAGATTTCAAAAATACTACTCTTGGCCACTTATGTAGTGATTTGATGGAGGATATTATGGATTATGACAGTGATCACATAAGTTGTGATTTTGAAACTTTCTTTAAAAAGAACAAATCTACGTCTTCCTTTAAAAATAAAAAGAGTCCAAAGTTTAGAATCATGCACGAAGAAGAGGTCTTAGTGACTTGGCTAAATTTAGGTTTCTCTCAGATATGTCAAGGGAACAAAAGCTAGACTTTATTGCTCTCTTGGAAACAGGAAAGAAAGATTTCATGAAAACAACATTAAATAAATCTGTGGCGGTCAAGAATTTCTTTGGCATTGGACCAAACCTCATGGTAAGTATGGTGGCATCCTTCTCGTGGTGAACTTAGATTTTTTTGACATTGGGAGCATCGCAAATGGAGATTACTTTGTCAAATTTCATCTAAGAAATAAAAAAGATGGCTTCAGATGGGTTTTAATAGCCGTATATGGAGCTGCCCAAGTGGAACAAGAGGAGGAGTTTCTCACTGAACTTGTTTAGATCTGTTCGAAGGAAACATTACCTATTATGATGGGTGGAGATTTCACCATCTTAGAAACCCACAAGAAAAAATAATAACCTTTATAATGATAGATGGCCCTTTCTTTTTAATGCTGTCATAGACATCTTAGATCCGAAGAGCTTGAAATATCTAATAGAAAATTTACTTGGGCAAACACCAGAGTTGAGCCAACTTTCGAGAAGCTTGATCGGATCTTAGTGAGTACTAAGTGGGGATCAAAATTCCCCTTGTCAAATGTTCAAGCACTGACTAGGGAAATTTCAGATCATACTCCCCTTCTTCTAAATTCAGGATCCGGTACTCATATTGACAGGCAATCACTTTTCAAGTTTGAATTAGGGTGGATGTTACGCGATAATTTTTTGGGAATTGGTAGCTAACTTTTGCAATAAAGAACATAGAGGTGATAAACCGTTAGAAAGGTGGCAATTTAAAATTAGAAGACTTAGACTATCTCAGAGGATGGGCTAAAAATACAAGTGGAAAATATAAGAAGGAAAAAAGAGGAAATCATTAGGAAAGCGGACGCACTAGATAAAAAGGCTGAATCCCAATTACTTTCTAATGATGAATTGGCCTCAAAACAATGTTTAAAGGAGCGATTAGCCTGCATGTTAAGAGAAGAGGAAGTTAAGTGGTACCAAAGAGCCAAAACAACTAAGTTGTTATAAGGCGATTGCAATACTAAATATTTCCACTAATTGCTAATGGTAAACATAAAAAAACAAGAATTTTCCAACTCAATCAAGAGGAAGGGCTGATAGAAGGTGATGATAATCTTACAAGATACATCACCAAATATTACAAAGGTCTTTTTGGAGCTAGCGATAGTAACAATTTCTCCATGATGGAGTCGGTTACTGAGGACATTCCGCAAGTATCGGAGGACGAAAGTTCCATTCTCACCTCTATGCTCACAGAAGAGGAGATCAAGAAAGCTATTTTTCAAATGGAACACAACAAGGCACTGGGACCAGAAGGTTTTCCTGCTGAGTTTTATAAAACTTTTTGGGAACTCATTAAGGATGACCTACTGGCACTCTTTCATGAGTTTCATAAAGGAGATTTAAACCTCTATAGCCTCAATATTGGAATTATTACTGTAATTCTGAAACAAAAAGAAGCAACAAAAATCTAGAAATTTCGACCAATTTGGCTTTTGAATGTAAGTTTCAAAATCTTTACCAAAGTCATGACGAACAGGATAGATCTAGTAGCTCAGAAGATGATTAAACCTTCCCAGACCGCCTTCATGACCTGTAGAAATATTATGGAAGGAGTTGTGATACTAAATGAGACAATTCATGAAATGCATAGAAAAAAAATTAAATGGAGTAATTCTAAAATTAGATTTTGAGAAGGCTTATGATAAGGTAAAATGGTCCTTCCTCCAACAAACTCTGAGGATGAAAGGTTTTTCCCCACTTTGGTGTCATTGGATTGACCAAATAGTGTGTGGTGGAAGTGTAGCGATTAAAGTTAATGATGATATTGGGCACTATTTCCAATAAAAAAGGACTCCACCAAGGAGATCCTCTTTCCCCGATCCTTTTTAATTTAGTGGCAGATATGCTTGCCATCTTAATAGAACATGCTAAGGAGAATGGAAATTTTGTTGGAGTGGTAACACATTTAGTGGATGATGGTTTGTCTATACTGCGGTATGCAGATGACACGATACTCTTTATGGACCACGATTTACCACAAGCCAAAGAGCTTAAACTAGTTTTAAGTGCATTTGAACAACTATCATGTTTAAAGATTAATTTTCACAAAAGTGAGCTTTTTTGTTATGGGACTGCCACTGAGTACGAACATGAACATACTCAACTTTTTGGCTGTAAGAGAGGAGAACTTTCCTTTAAATATCTGGGAATACCTATTTACCATAGGAAATTATCTAACAAAGACTGGATAATAATTGAAGAGAAGTTCTAGGAAAAACTGAGTAGCTGGAAAGGGAAACTCCTATCCTATGGGGGAAGGCTAGTTCTGAGTAATTCAGTACTCACTAGCCTGGCAATGTATATGCTTTCTTTTTTTGAGCTCCCTAGAGGAGTACCTCAAAAACTAGATTGTTATAGATCTCGATTTTTTGGCAATGTGATGAGCCTAAGAAGAAATATAGACTCACTAGGTGGAATATAGTATGCATGCCTAAGAAATTAGGAGGACTGGGTATTCAAAATCAATGCCTCTTAAGTAAGTGGTTATATAAGATACTAAATGAGGAGGGTGTTTGGTAAAATCTGCTAAGAAAAAAATATTTGTCCAATAAAACTCTAACTCAAGCAGTGAAATAGCCTGGAGACTCTCAATTTTGGATGGAGCTAATGAAAGTCAAAGAAAAATTTGTAGCTAGGGGATCCTTTCTAAAATGAAACGGCACCCAAATCAGATTCTGGGACGAACATGGATTGATGATCTACCATCATGGATAATGTATCCCTCTTTTTATAATATAGTAATGAAATAGAATGTGACAGTGGCACATGTATTAAGTACAAGGCCATTGAACATTTCTTTTAGGAGACCTTTAACGGGTGAAAACTTGGATAAGTGGCAGACACTAGTGGCCAAAATAGCCTTTTTTTAACCTTAATGAAGATAAGGATATTTTTAGGTGGGATTTAAGCACAAATGGTATGTTCTCAGTAAGAACATTGTACTGGGCCTTGATCCAAGAGGGAGTTGTGTCCAACAAAACTCCTCTATGGAATCTTAAGCTACCATTGAAAATTAAGATATTCCTTTGGTTTCTCCATAAAGATTTGACTCCAATAAAAGATAATCTAGCAAAAAGAAATTGGCAAGAGAGTACTAAGTGCTGTTTTTACAATTCTGTAGAAACTATAGAACATTTTTTCTTGGACTGCCATTTTTCTAAATTCATTTGGAACACTGTGCATATCACATTTTGAATTCAACCACGGGATAGAATCTCACAAATGTTTGGTTCTTGGCTTCAAGGTGTATCACCAAAATCCAAAAATCAAATTTTAGTTGGTGCTGCAGCTCTATGTTGGGCAATTTGTTTGAATAAGAATGATATGGTGTTCAACAAAACTAAACCTAAAACTTTTTTGCAGGTAATTTCCATGCAACTTACTGGATTCGAAGCTGGTCCCCGTTACATAAAGACGAGGAACAAACAAAACTTATGGTTGGCTGCAGACGGGAGATTGTGATCATGAAGGTGTTCGCCAAGATTGGTTGGAATTCTAGGAATAGAATCGAAGATTTAGTCTGATTCTTTGCTGGTTTTTAGATTTTGTCTTTAATAGTCTGGTTTTTGTTAAATTGTCGTGCGGATTGTTGAGCCTAAGAGCTCAGAGTTGTAACGAACAGCTTTGTGCATTCCTTGGGATGCAGCGGCCGGAAGTCTACTTCCATTATCTAAAAAAGTACTCCTAGTACTAAGCCTGTCAAGAAATGGAAACTGCCAGAGGATGGTTTTGTGAAACTCAATGTTGATGGATCTTTCAGTGAAGACCGGAGAACAGGAGGCTGGGGTTTCATTCTAAGGGATGCGAGTGGCTCTGTTATCAGCTCTGGAGCAGGAAGGATTGAGCATTGTAGGGATGCGCAGCAGTTGCTGCGTTACAAGCCTTGATCCATGCTTCTGCATGAGGGATTTCACAACTGGAGATGGACTCTAGTAATCTTAAGACTGCTTTGATCACAGGATCATTTGATCTGTCAGCTAATGGTTTTCTTTTCCATGAGTTAAAATTTCTGATGGCAATGGATTTTGTGTCAGTGCGAATTGGATGTAGCCAAATAGGATGTTGGTTTAGAATCAGCTGGATCTCTGATTTGGCAAGACAATGTACCGGACATTGTAACTGGTTTGGTGGCCGCCGATTTGGCAAAGGCCCTTGGTTAATGGAAATTTAAATTTCCCACTCAAAAAAAAAGTAGCGAGACCTAGTTGCGCTCCATTAGTACATGCATGGTAGGTCAGGTAGGAACAATATTTAATTTGTTTCTGAATCTTGCATGCGTGAATTTCTGTAGTTTGTTTGTTGTAAAGCTGCATGCAAAGGACATACCAGAGCATGGCCAACTTGGACAGGAAAGCTTGCAACCTGCAGGCCACATGATTGTGACAAACTAAAATTCCTCGGGGCATAATGTGCGATAAAGTATCCGAGCTACAACAGATAGATCGGAGTACGTGATATTGATGGGTACGAATACGCCGGCGGCAGCTGATGTTGCTACGCCTGTGGAGGATATAGCGGATCCCCTCTCTCCGCCACTTGCTTCACCAATTGTTGACACCACATGCAATAAGAAAATGGTTGAGGCCACATGCAAATAAAGCAAGGCATTTCATAGGACCACCTTCGAGTGCGCCCCTGCTGGGCCTGTCAGAGTTGAGAGGACGGCGTTGCTGTTAGGGTTGCCGGCATGCAGCTATACCGATTGTTTGCGTGGCCGGTGCGTCTCTCTCTTCCTACATGAGGTTTGTATCCTGCTGTACCGGCCGTAGAAGCTGGACATTGAAGCGTCTGACTTCTTTTGAGATCTGGATTTCATGATTTTATGAAAAATCAGGATGTTATTTTGGACAATATCCAATGGTACCAAAGCAGTTGCGGCATAGTTAGAACGGCAAGGAAAGTGAAATGATTTTATTTTACATATATTAAAAAGGTCAGTCACAAAGACTGAATCTCTAATTATTGCTTCTCCGTTTTAAAAATATAAATAGCTAACAAATAGTAGTAGGTTAAAAGAATAAGCTATTCCACTTTATCGCACCTTCACAAGTGGGGATCATGTTACAACACATACCTTATCTAGATTAATAGGGATACCTAGGACCGGGGTTGGTGGAGTACTTGTCCATCATCTCGTCAGGGGACGGCTGGGTACATTGAACCACTTCTGACCGTGTGGCTACTCTCGCAAGAGGGATATAATGATCACTTTTTTATGCATGCTTTGCCTTTTCAGTATCTTAACTCGAAAAATTCGTACCGAGTCCATTATTTTGGTACCTTTGACTAGTTACCTACTATTTCCAAACATCAGATGTGATTGAATAGATGGTTGAGATTAACTACAAGCATTGTAACATCTCTCACTTAACTTGCTTTTTTCTACGCTTTGTGTTTTCTGTTTGAACCCGGACACATGCATCTGGGAGGAAAAGCTCTGACCATCAGCATGGGCAGATCATTATATTACATTCCAGTCAGCCGTCATAGGAATCATCATGAATATGGATGTGCGCGTCCATATGTGCCCCTATAAGAGGAGTGACAGGGCTGTGCCTCATCACTTCAGAACCAAGTTCTGGTGAGTCACTTTTCTCTTCTATCTTCTGTCAATCATCAACAGTACTAGTTTCTATGCACTTTTCTAGCTCTTACTTGCAATCTTCGTGGTTTACAACCGCCTTTTCTTTTCCAGCTGTTCTGACATTAAGATGGCTGCCTATTGGAGCATGGAACCAGCTGCAGTATGCATGCCGTACGACCTTCAGCTGGCCAATGGGACCATGCCACCTGCGGTGTGTGTTCCTGGCCAGCCTGTAGAGTATGCTTCCACTGAGGTATTTGGGAGCTGTCACCAGATATCTCTCCCCTCTTGTGAAGGAGGGCAGCAGCGTGAGTATGAACTACCCACACAATACGATTTGATTGAGACACAAAACCAAGAGGTTGTGATTGATTTGCATAAAATGGACCGCCGTCATTCGATCCAGTATTTCCAGGATGTAGCAACCTGTTGTAATTCCGAGGATTATCTTAGGAAAAACAAGATTCATAAGTACCCTGCAAGCATCCAAGCTCTCGGTCTTGATGATCGGTATACCGTCCCATTGGTGGTGGCCACCGGTCCTTACTACCATGGCCGAGAAAACCTCAATAAGGCAGAGAAGATGAAGTATGTGGCTGCCTTTGAATGCATCAAGAACTCAGGCTTTAAACCTGAGAAATTCTACAGTGATTTCGTCTTAGTGGCGCATGATGTACGCTGCTTCTATGATAAGGATGTGGAGGAAGGTATCGGCTACGATGACTTTCTACATATGATGTTCTTTGACGCTTGCTTCTTGGTGCAGTACATGCTCATCATGAGTGATCGTGAGGCCTGTGAAGACATGCAGAGCTCATTGTTCAGATTCTTTGACACCTACGACAACGAGATCTTCCATGACATTATGCTGCTCGAGAACCAGATCCCGTGGCCCGTTGTTGAGTCTGTCATGAAGTTGGCAGGGCCCAAGGTCGACATGGATAAGTTCATTTATACTTTAAAAGGTTGTCTCCAAGATCGCAAGTTTAAGGACAACGAAGAGAGGACATCCCTTAGTTGTGATAGCTACCAGCCACCGCATCTCCTTGGTCTCCTTCGATTCTATATTGTTGGAAGAAGCCACAAGACACAGCCGGACAACCAGCCCGAAGACAAAATATCTTTATCTGTTAGCGCCAATGAGCTTGCGGAAATTGGCATCGAGCTCAAAGCAAACAAGGACACAGAGCTCGTTCACATGGGTGTCACGACGGAAAATATCCTCTTTGGTGAGCTCTTCATGGCGCCCTTGTCCCTAACTGATGCACGATTAAGCTGCCTCATCAACATGGCAGCACTTGAGCTGTGCACCACCTCAAATTTTCAGGCCGTAGATGATGAAGAGTCTGCTGTCTGCTCCTATCTCCTCCTCCTGGCCATGTTGGTGGCTACCGAGGAGGATGTGCAGAAGCTACGAAAAAAGCATATCCTGCAAGGAGCAGGACTCGCCAACTCGGAGGTGCTCAGCTTCTTCAGCAAAGTTCACGACCTCCGCCTTGGAACCTGCTACGTCCGCACTATGATACAGATTGAGAGTTACCAACACAATAGGCAGACGAGGACTTGGCTTTACGGGTTTTATTACAGGAACAAGGCAACTATTGCCAAAGTCGTGTCTATACTTGTAGGTTCTGCATCTTTCATAGGGACAATCGTAGGGATCATCAAGAAACTCAAGAGCTCCTGAGCTGCGATGTGTTGTGCTAGACGTTCTAAGAAGCTTTCGGCATTGGTCCCTTTTTATTGTTGTTCCCTGTATTTAGAAATGCAATATATTTCAATAATATATTTGGTCCATCTTGATTTTCTGATACTGATGCAATCCTTTTGTGCTGTTGAGCTATTAGGAATTTGCACCTATTTGCAAAAACTAGCTGCATAAAAGATTAGTTAATGGTGTGTGGTGTCGTTAGGCTAATTTATAGGTGCAACTTGCTATTGCTTGTAAATCTGCATACCCTGGAAAGGCCTCAAAACTAGTTTCACATATTGAGCTCGATTAAGTCCATTATACTCTTTTTATCCCTAATTACTTGTCATTCTAAAAGATCAAAAGTTTTTCTCATTTAGTTGATACATCTCTATCTCATTCCTTATTTGTAGCACATCTCACTTTTTTTTATCCTTCTTAATTCTCATGCCCCATAAGCAATATGACAACTAAAAGGGAAGGGAGGGAGGGAGGGAGGGAGTATATAACTCTAGCTACTACCCCCTCGGGTTTTAAAGTATTTACACCGTTAGCTTTTAATATCAATTTTTACCATTCATCTTATTAAAAAAAATATGGTAAAAAATAATTATTTTCTTTTAATTCACTTTATCAATAGCATTATTTAAAATACAATTAATAATTTTATATATTTAAATAATTTATTTGAAAAGAACAAATGATAAAAGTTGATATTAAGAATTCAACAATGTCAATATTTAAAAACTGGAGTGAGTATTTATCATTGTCCAGCAAAAATTAAGATACCCGTGCATGGCTCGCCACTCGGTGGCCAGGCTCACAATCCAGTATCTACCGCTTGATCGCGGAGCTGTGGTGGCCGCTCCCTGCAGTCGCCGCTTGCTGCCGCCGGGGCCACTGCCCGGTTGCCCGCTTCTCGTGGGCACCGCCCGGCCACCATTCGCGCGCGGCTTCGCCGTGGCTGCATCTCTGCTGCACCATGGCCACCGCCCAGCCGCCTCCCTCTCAGGGCCCCCCTCACCTGCAGCCCCTGCTGCTGCCGTGGCCCCGGCCCCGCTGCTGCCTTGGTCTGTTTTATAATGGCTTAGAATCACCTTCACAAAAATTATAATTTAATGACAGTTTGTTTTTTACTCACGATAGTTAGTCACCCTCATGCAATATTTCATTTTCTGGTAGTGAAACAGAATAATTTATAGGAAAATGGTGCATTTGAGTAGTATCTGTAGCACTAGAGACGGGAAGGGAAGGGCTTTTTTTTACACGGTCCCTAATGTTATTGCCATTACTAATGGGTTTTTGATTCCACTCGCTGATGTGTGTAAGATCAGCGATGCTTGTTTAACCATCTCTAATGACTTCAAAATTTTGTGACGGGCAAGTTCTCCGTCTCTAGTAAGGTATTATACCCGTCTCTAAACACCGATTGATCTGTGGTAGTGAGGAACAATATTTAATTTATTTATTAATCTTACATGCGTGAATT
>BCLF01000073.1:808167-930938 GCA_001602275.1 Zoysia japonica | reverse complement strand
TTAATTTATTTATTAATCTTACATGCGTGAATTTCTCTAGTTCTTGCGATGCATGAAATTAACAGGAGGATCGGACATTCCACAATAGGAGACACCGGGCATGGCCAAACCTTGGACAGGAAAACCAGCAACTGAGCCACCTGATAGTGACGACCTAACGTTCATGGGGGCATGTGCGAGAAAGTATCCGAGCTGGAACAGATAGATATATACATTAATTATGGGTAAGAACACGTACATGCCGGTAGGCAAGTGGAGGACGTACCTTATCCCTCTCCTATCCACCACCTCTTGCCTCAGTAATTAATTGTTCAGACAACATGCAATAAGAAATGGTTGAGACCGCTTTGATTCACATGCCCACATGCAACTAAAGCAAGGCATTTTATAGGTCCATGACGATATGGCATCTTACATCCTTCGAGTGTGCCCTTGCTGGGCATGTCGGAGCTGAGAGGCGCCGTTTTTGGTTCGCTGGCTGCCATCCGCATTATTTTCTCCGCCGATGCCTCTCTTCCTACGTGAGGTTGATATGTAGTTGTGATGTAGTCCCTGTTTGTTTCTCCATCAGATTATTAAATCTAAATTATAATCAATAAATTATATAATTCAAATTACCATCTAAGATAGTATAATCTATATTATAATCTAGGTGCATATGTTTGGCAACCTAGATTACTGTAGGTTAGATTATTCCTTTTGGTTGTACAAAAACAACAATACCTCTGAATTTGGTGGAGGTATGCATGGCTAGGGGTGTTGGTTTAGAGGGGTGGCAGAGGTAGGTAATTTTAATAAAAAAAATCATGACAGACCTACCACACTAAGCGGCACAATTACAGTATCATAAAAAAAATCCGGATCTTATGTTGGACAAAATCCTGTGCTACAAGGCACTTACCACTTCAGTTAGAAAGCTAAAGAAAGTGTAATGGTTTTCTTTTAGGTAAATGAAAAAGCTCTGTTAATTTAAGTAATCACTTTCTGTCATGATGACTTGTCAAATTAAGTTTCAAAGACTGAATCTCTAATTATTGCTTCTTTTTAAAAATATAAATTGCTAACATGTACTCTATTCAGTTTCAAAACATTGACACCATTGACCACTAAGGTAGCTTTGACAATTTGTGGTATTAACAAAATATGATAAATATAATATATTTTATTACAACTTACTTTATCTCTACTCCTTAAAAATAACAATTTTTCTATTTTACATACACCTGACAAAACGTCCTCAACAGAGATGGATTATACTACTTTTTTACAAATTTGACGTATGAAATCTCCCACCGATACCCAATTACAAATCAAACGGACACCCCAAATCTTAAGCCCATGATGACCGGTTAACAAAATACAACTAATCGGAACAAATACATGAGATCCGCCATATCGAAAAAAATATATAAGATCAAAACAAAACAAATTCCGTTTCAAATTTAATATTAATATTAAAGTGGCGAATCGTTTTGGGTTATCCAGAGCGACCGCACGGTGATAAAGCTAGAACATCGTTGCCCACGACGCTAAAAACAAAAACAAGAGCTGGTACATAACCTGCGTGGCTCATATCCATTATTCTCTCTTTTCAGCCCAAGCCCAGCGGCAGCTGGTAGTACCCTTTCTTCTACCTCACGAGAAACAGATCTAGCTCGAGTTTGTTCCTTTTTTTCAAAAAAAAAAATCAGCTCTTGTCTGTTCCTTGCGAGCGATGTACAATCCCGTTATGCAGGTACTATTTCTTCCCGTATCAAGAAAACGGAATACAATCCAGGAATTTACCGACGAAAAAGGGATAAAAAAAAACCAACGGAAAAGCATCTAAGCATTTTTGATCCTGTTTTCGTTTTTCGTTATACCGTTTCCGTCATATCTCGCTTAAATCCTGGCAATCTGAAAACGGCTGAGAAAATTTGGAATCCGGTCAGAACGGGATATTTCTGAACCGTTTTCAACCCTAGCCATCCATCCACTACACCCCGCGCTGACACGTTGCATGAAGCTTAGCTCCGCCTCGGCCGCACCGCATCGTATGTGCTCGACATCTTTGGATTATATAATCTGGTAGATTATAATCCGAAACAAACAGGACCTAAGCTGGACATAGAAACGTATGAATTCAGTTGAGACATGGATTGCAGGATTTTTATGAAAAATCCGGATCTTATGTTGGGCAATATCCAGTGGTACCAAGGCACTTATCCTTTAGTTAGAAAGCCAAAGATAGTGTAATGGTTTTCTTTTAGGCAAATGAAAAAGCTCTATTAATTTAAGTAATCACCTTCTTTTATGATGACTTGTTAAAGTAAGTAAGAAAGATTGAATCTCTAATTATTGCTTCTTTTTAAAAATATAAATAGCTAACATGTACTCCATTCGGTTTTAAAACATTGACACCGTTGACTTACATTAACTTTGACTATTTTTCTTATTAACAAAATATGATAAATATAATATATTTTATTACAACTTTCTTTATCATAAATAATATTTGAAAAACACCTAATGCTTTTACATATTTGAACAAAAGTTTTAAATAAAATGAATGATGAAAGTTAATGTTAAAAGTCAACGGTGCATGTCAATGTTTTAAAACAGGAGGTATTAGTAGGATATAAGTTATCCTACATGTGTCAGTATATGAGAAACTACTGCCGACCATTCAAAGATAAAGTGGAATAAAAATAATAAAAATAATTACTGATATCCTTGAGAAAATGAGAAACTATACTACCAACCATCTGTTAGAAAGATTTATCATCCAAGCTTCCAACAGTATTTTGGTATTTTTTGCTACCAACTTTCGACTCTAATTTTTTGTCGTGGCAGTGTGTTCTGAGCTAGTTGCTGGTACGGAGTTTAGGCAACATGCATAAGATCGAGTTTGGATCATGTTAAAACACATATTATACATAGATTAAAATAGGGATGCTTAGGACCGGGATTGGTGGAGTTGCCAGTGGTAGAACCGCTCCAAATACCATGCGTGGCTCGTCTACTGGATGATATCAGGTGATATTGAATAATAATATCCAAATAGCACTATGTGAGTGATAAAATATATTATGGAAAACCGAATTAAAGTCTTACATTAAAGTTTAAGTTTTTTTGATAGATATTTAAAAATAGAATTTTAAACAGAGCGAAAGCGATAGAGAAGGTGATATCGGTGATACACACGACAGTTTTCTAGAAGCATATTTTGCTCTAAGACATGATTCATTCCTTGCGGTCGGAGGTAGGTGATCAGGGAACCTAGTTGATAGACCAGTCAGCAGGGGGATCACATTCCCAAACCACTTTGCTGCAGCAATCACACCAGTTTACTTGCAGGAAAATCTGTAGGCAAAAAGGAAAATAATAAACCCTGAGTACTAATTACTCAGCAAGACTTACCCATCAAAATGGCTAACTAGAGCTGACTCCTAAGCATGAGGAGCCTGACTCATTGGTGAGTTCTTTTGTCAAAAACATAGCGTTAAGAGTGAATCCTTACTTTCAAATTTTAACGGTGAGTTAAGTTTCACGAAAGATAAATTTATTTTGCACTATAATCTATTCCAGTCATGGTTGCAACACAAAAATAGTAATCCATATGATGAATAAGTTCATGGTTCATCCCGTGTTCTTACTACAATGTACCTCAGCGAGCCAAGTGGTACTTGTTACTGTGAGAGGTAGTGATTATACTCGATTTACATCTAGCTAGAGAAACCAAGAAGCATGACGTACGAGCACTCCATAAAGTCGCGTACGACAACCTTTCACAAAAACAATATAGGGCAGGTCCGGTTCTCAGTCCTCCCGAGTATGCGTCCTCCACGCGATACCACACCTTGGGGCTATCTGTGGTTAGCCCGTGCACTCTTCCAAATATCATCACCAGAAGAGGGATAGGTTGCCGTCCAACCACTATGTTAATTGAGCTACATTAGTTTACTGGGTCCCATATGGCACTGTTCAAACTTGCTCAACAGGGCTACACTCGACCGGTCTTTAACCAACACAGACAGGGCTAACACACACAGACTCCTCTCCTGTTGCCAATCTATATTTCCTTGTCTGGTCCCACTTCACCATTTCTGTGATAAACTAAACTAGCCTTATCCTTCCATACTAAACTTCCAAAACTGAGGTAAAAACCTAAAGCCCGCGAGTGAAGTTTTTTATTCACTCGACTTCTACCATTAATTATAACTCATAACCTTGCTCTACATTGAGTTACCTGTACCAAAACTACTTAACCTGGGAGAAAGTTACCTAGCATGCAACCTAGGTTTTCAGTCAACTCCTAAAAACCTAATGAATAATACATTAACTATATACAGTGATAAAAGTATTAAATGATTAAAATAAAGTTAATGTACCGAGGCTTGCCTTGGGTTTGGTGATGGTTAGCACAAGCAAGAGAATGATCTGCAGCAGTAGTTGGATCCTCTGCAACAACTCCAACAGGCTCTCCTTCAGCGTCATTTCCTAGAAGCATGAGATGATATGCATGGCAACTAACAATCTGTCTAATAATTTAAGCATGCGACGATATGCTAGAGCCATGATATGACCATGACCAGTAGTCTAATGATATGGCAATAAACAAGAAAAAGCAGCATAGGTTTATTTTGCATAAAAGCATATCATAGAGACACGCATCCTATTAAGCACCTATTTACTAAGTGAAAGACATCGCGCCTATAGATTAATCATGCCTACAGCTTACCCAGCTATAGCACCAACATAAGAACCCAACACAGTATCCCACTGCAATCACCAACCAAACCATACCAAAATCCCACTAATCATGTGAGGGTCTATGGAATGCTCGTGACCGTGAGCACGGTTGTCATGACAATTTTAACTCTGCAGAGGTTGTACACAATTCCCCACGAGAAGTGATTTCATCTCCTGTTTTCAAGTCGACTAAAGAAATCTCCATTATGCCTGTGCTGGCCGAGCACTAGCACACTTCTTTTGTTGTGAGAGCCAAGAGATCACTACAAGACTTTTCCATGGCTTCCACTAACTTGTACGTGCCCACTGAGGTTTCACCTAATAAGGCAGTAACCGTAACCTTATAAAGGCCCTCTCTTGTGCCAGATGGTTCCCAGGAGTAACCCTCTCTTCCCCACATATCTCTCTCCAGGCGGATCCAGGCGTAACCCACTTTCCCCCCTCCACCGGTTGGCACGCACAGAATTGGTCTCCACCACTTACTACACCAGACCGCGCCCATTCTTGGCTCGTAGTTGTACGGTAACACATGGGTGGTCGCTCCACGAACCGGTCCTTAGATTTAAGAAGATAACATACCAAGGGACAGTGCCGATAACCCCGCACACAGCCCTACACCAACCATATCACCAAAATCACTGATTTCTAGATTACTATTAAAAACACATTAATCCTCATGAAGCAAGTATGATAATAAATCAGATTAATATCACCCATCCCGACAACAGCAAGCTAAGCATGTAATCTACCCAACAAAAAGGTAAACTAGGGCGATAAGGTATAATAAGAAAAACTAGGTGAATTCCTAATAGTAGGTGCGCATTCAATTTGACGCAAGCATGCAATCTATAAGATAGAGGTTTTGTAAAATAGGCACAATATGGTCAAGGACACAAGCCTTGCTACTCCTGGGAATAGTATTCAACTGCTTCAAACTCCTGCTGCTAGAAATCCTCGTATTACGAGTCCGAGAAGAAGTCGCCTAATGCAAAAGAGCACAAACAGTCAATCAAATGCAACAAAACAGACCAAGATCAGTATGATTATGTCATTAATATATAGTTTATTTTGATCTGATCGTTTTGGTATATTATTCACTGAAATCGGAGTTACGGTTTAAAAGTTATAGCATTTATAAGGTTCAGAGACTAATCTGTAATTAATAATTAAGTACTGAGGACCTATATGTAATTTACAAAATTATTTAAGGACTAAAATTTAATTTCAGAACAGTTCAGGGATTTAAATGTAAATTTGTCATTAGGCAAGGACTAATTTATAATTTAAAATAAGTATAGGGGCTTTTTTATAAAATTGTCATAATTAATTATTATTAAATTAATTATCAATTAATTATTAAATTTATTTATCAGACTAATAACATTATTAATTATTTTATTATTTTATTTAGTAATTATAGAATTAATTTGAAGTTAATTAAATTAATTTCTTAATTTATTTTAATTAACCGACCTTGTTGACGTCATGCTGACGCAATAAAGGTTTGATTTATTTTTATTCGGAAAACATGGTTTAATCTGGGTCTTTGATTTTAAATTGAACGGATCCGTTTACTGAAATGACGTGGCTTAATCTGGTGCGTTGGATTTGGATCCAATGGATGAGGCAATTGGGGTGACGTGGTTTGATCGGGGCCTTCGGATGTGGATCGAGCGGCCGAGGTTTAAAGGCGGCTTGGTCGGCCGGCGCGACGGTGAGGGCTGGCGCGGCGGCGCCATTGGCGCTTCGGTCGGAGCTTCGTCGGAGGGGGCTTCGGTGCACGGAATTCAACAGAAATAGGAGCAAAATGGAGAGGGAAACAAGGGGAGCTCACCATGGGGGTTGTGCGCGGGCGGGGACGACCGGAAGCTGTGGTCGCGGGTCTCCAGTGATGTCGGGCGGCGGCAACAGTGGACGGTTGTCAGCGAGATCAACCATGGCGGGGGCGGTGCGGCACAGGGAAGCTCGGCGCGGGGTCGCGGAGGGCTGGGGTGGCTTCGGAGGGCGACGCGACGGCGAGGCGAGGCGTTCGGTTTGGGGTGAGAGAGAGAGAGGCCCGGGAGGTGGGTTTCCAGCTGCAGCTGAAGCTGCACAGCCGGTCGGTATCGCTTATTTCTGCTTTTTGCATCTTGTTTTTCGCTGCAGCGGCACAGCGCAGCCACAGCTGCAGCAAAAATTAGTTGAAACTAACACAGCCTAAGACATTTGCACCAACAGATAGCGTTCAATGCCCCGGAGACTGAAACTGTATGTAAAAAAAAACCGCCACTGACCAGAATCGGCGAAGCGTCATCTTATCAGCTTGGATTCCTAAAAAAATTCTAATGCTTAGCCCGTCAAGCAATAAGCATCTTAGTCCTGGTGTTAGACAGTGCATACGTGACTGAATTGAATACAAGCTGTCAAATAAACATATAAAATCTCATCGCGGAGATGCTAATTCTCCAAGTATAAGCTTATGACAGAAAACAGGGAATATTAGTGTTGACATCAAAATTGGGTCCGAGCCAACACACCGCTCGCACGTCTGTGTGCGGAAATGCCGACATTTTTTCAACGTCGGGTTTAGGGCAGCACCTAGACAATTCCACCTCGGGAGGGACCTCGTCGGAGGAGGATCGTTTTAGGGATAATCCAGGCTCGGTTAGGCCAGCCGGATCACCTTCAAACGTCACCGGGACAAAAAGAATAGCACAAGGATCGAGTGAGGGGATTAGGATTTAGAGACGAACGAAAATATAAAGGCAAATGATATGTTCGATTGGGATCATCCTCAACCGGCCACGGGCCTCTGTTTTATTGAAGTGTGATGATCTTATTCCGTAGGGCAACGAACCCCTCAAGTATGGAAAGAAATTAGAATCAATCTGCTGAAAACATTCCAAAATCGACACTACCGAAGTGTCCGATAAAGTGCCGGATACTTCGCTCACTGGAGTCTCCAGTAGAATATCGGAGTATCCGTCGTGTAAATCCAGAAACCTGAGAGGGCTCACCGGACAGTCCGATATTTTACCGGACACTCCGGTGGACTAAGTGCCCCAACCTGAGAGGGCTCACAGGACACTCTGATATTATACCAGACACTCTGGTGGGCGAAGTGCCCCAACTCGAAAGGACTCACCGGACACTTCGATATTATACCGGATACTCCAGTGGGCGAAGTGCCCCAGCTCGAGAGGACTTGCCGGACACTCCGGTGACCCTAATTTTTGAGTGTCATGATATGCCCCTTTTTTGTTGAAGTTTTTGCACCATAAAACACTCTAAGCACCTAAAAACCTCTGAGGGCGATGGTCCTCCCGACTCATCGGCCATCATGTCATTTTTTGGATACTTCATCTCGATCGTTTTTCTCTCTTACGCTTTTTGCCATACACTCGGATGACACTTTTCAAGTATCGGTCATTAAAGGCCCTATGTAATGACTTTCCGTGAACATTCTCCAACATGTATGCGTTTCCGTCGATGACACTTACTATTCTACATAGCCCTTCCCAACTAGGAGACCAGTTCTCAAACTTGTTGCTTCGCGAGGCTACTACGGGTAGAATAGTTTTCCAGACCAATTCGTCCACTTAAAAAGTTTTGGCTTTCACTTTCTTATTATAGCCTCTAGCAACCCGCGTCTTATCTTTCTCGATCTCTCTCAAAGTATTCAAACGCTTATCGGTGACTTTATCAATATTGTCTAGCATTAACGCCATATACTCATCGGTAGATAAGTCATTTTGCCTAGCTAATCTTAGATCTCCTAGATTTACCTCGACGGGTAAAACGGCATCTTGTCCATACACAAGTTCATAGAGTGTTACTTTAGTTGCTCCATGCCTAGATATCCGATGAGCCCACAATGCTTCCAATAAGATTTCATGCCATCTCTTGGGATGGTCCTCTATTTTTTTAATGAGTTTAATCAATATTTTATTACTAACTTGGTCTGACTATTGGCCTGAGCATAATAAAGGAATGAATTGAGTATTCTAATGTCGTAGAATTTGGCAAACTCTTTAACATGACCGAACGTAAAGGAAGTACCCTGGTCGGTAGTCAAAGTTTGAGGTATCCTGAATCTATAAATACTATGCTTGGTAAAGAACTCAATTACCTTTTTGTGCGTCATGTTTTTTAAGCCACCACTTGGGTCTATTTGGTGAAGTAATCCATCGTGACCAACACGAAACAAAGTCCCTTCGAAGATGAAGGATGTATTTGTCCTATGAAGTCCAATCCTCATCCTCGAAATGAACATAGTTTTATAATAGGGTTCATCATGGCTGCGGGTGTCAATTGAATGTTTCTAAATCTTTGGCACTCCTCGCATCTTTTGTAGTAGCGGTAGCAATCGGTAATCATAGTTGGCCAATAGAATCCATCCCTCTTTAACAAACATTTTATTTTTGGAGCCGATTGATGCATATCACAAATGCCCTCATAAACTTTCTCCATAGCTACTCTAGCCTCGTCATCACCCAAACATTTCAAAAGCAAATCATCTCTCGTTCGGCGATATAAGTCACCATCAATCAAAGTATACTTAAAATCCACATGCTGAACTTTCCTATCTACACTACGAATGTATGAAATTATGGGTGACCTCCAATCAAGTTATTCGGTGCTATCACGGTTTGACGTGTTAGTGTCTGAACGGTCTAATTCCAACACCTCAAGCATCGGTTTCCTATTGACTGAAAATCTACTTTTACTAACATTGTAACCCGATGCTTGTTGAGCCAACTCACTGTTTTCTACCTAGGAACATTATGTATGTTGAATTCATCCATTCTTCTAATGATGTCTAGTCACTTATCTAAGACGGCATTCAATGATCCGTCTAAGCATTAAAAATTTGTAGAAATTTATTGCACTAGTAACAACAAATCATCGAAAGCCTCTACATGCTTAACCCCCATGGACTCTAATATCTCTAAACCGAACAACAATGCTTCATATTAGGCTTGGTTATTGGTGCAATCATACTTTAATTAGTTTGAGAATTCAAAGTGTGCATCATGAGAAGATACTAAAACTACACCAACACCTTGACTCTCTTTACAAACCGATCCATCAAAATATAACTTCCAAGAGGTAAAAGTAACATAAGCAACATCTAGATCATGTTCTAAATCAATCCGATGTTCGACAATAAAATTAGCAATGATTTGATCTTTCATGGATTTCAATGATTCATAAACCAAATCATATTCAATCAATGCATAAGCCCATTTACCAAGCCTAGCAATAGAAATCGGCCTATGCAACATATGTTTAATAACATCGGTTTGACAAGCAATTACACAAGTGCTAGATAGCAAATAATGTCTCAACTTGGTACAAGCATGATACAAGGAAAAGCATAGTTTTTCGATTAGAGTGTACCTTGTTTCCGCATCCACCAAACCGTCGGCTCACATATGTGATCACGTACTTCTTTTCTAAGCACCGGTGGTAAAGACAAGTGCTCTTTGATCTTCTCAAAAACCTTTTGCTGTTTTGCCCCTAAGTAAATTCGGCTTCATTCTTTAGCTGAAGGATAGGAGTAAATACATTTATCTTTTCTAACAAGTTGAAAATGAATCGCCTCAAATAATTCACCTTTCCTAAGAAGCTCTGCAACTCTCTCTTACATGTAGACGCTTGCACGTTCCTAATTGCTTCTATCTTCTTACGATCTACCTCTATGCTCTTTTCATGAATTATGAACCCTAAAAACTTCTCGGCCGGTACGCCAAAAGCACATTTGAGTAGATTCATTTTCAAACCGAAACGACACATTTGATCCAAAGCGAGTTACAAACCGGTCAAGTGAGAATTCAAAGCGGCCGATTTGATCACCACATCATCGATGTAAACCTCCATAATGACACTAAAAAAATCATGAAAGATAAAGTTCATGGCTCTTTGATATATGACATCCGCATTCTTTAACCCAAAAGTCATGACAACTCATTCAAACAATCCTACAAAACTGGGACATCTAAAAGCAGTTTTAGACATATCCTCTTCGGCCATAAAGATTTGGTTGTATCTCGCATTACCATCAAGAAAACTAATAACTCTATGGCCGAAATCATCATTAATCAACATATCGGCTATGGGCATAGGATACTCATTTTTAGTAGTGGCTCTATTCAAATTTCTAAAATCAATGCAAACTCTAATCTTACAGGTGTTTTTCTTTTCTACCAGCACAATATTGTATATCCACTTCGCATAACTGCAAGTTCTTGTAAATTTTGCATCAAGCAATCGATTAATTTTCTCTTTAATCCGATCGTGCATATTCGGGTTGAATCTTCTCATCGGTTGCTTAAAGAGTTTAAAACCAGATTTTATTGAAAGCCGATGCTCAACTAGCTCGTGGCTCAATCCGAGCATTTCATTATAAGACCATGCAAAATAGTCCACATATTCTTTTAGTAAATCGATTAACTTTACCTCATAATCAACTTTCAGATTTTTATTTATATATGTTGGCCAAAGATCATCATCGCAGCCAAGGTTTACCTTCTCAAGAGGATTGGTCGATGTGAATCCTTGTCTTAACTTATCTATGTCCTCTATTGTTTCTATAACTTCACACATATCATTCATATTGGACCGATAGTGCTCCACTCTCTTTTGCAACCAATCAAGATTAGACTCCATTAAATCACATTATATTGTTGAGCCGATTTTCTATCGACTTTACATTGACGGGTACAAAAATATCTCTGGTCACACTAAGAAAATAATAATCCGTCAAATCCAATTATGCGGCAAAAAAGATGACTCGGTTATAGCAACGCAAGCTAAGGCATCCGCATGAACAACCTCTACGTCATTACCGACCCATTGTATCAAAAATTGATGCAATGTAGAGGAGACACATCTATTAGCACGAATTCAATCACACTCTAAAATCAAGCTGTAATTACCGCACACATCGGCAACAAAGAAAGCGGTAGCCATGGTCTTGCTCTCAATGGTAAGCTCCATAAAAATGACCTCCTTAGCCTCAACAGAGTCTCCTCCTCTCACACCATTCAAAATCATGTTGGTCTGAATTAGCACGTCATCGGCTTTAGCTAGCTTGGTCCGAATGAGCTCGTCATCGGCTTTACCTAGCTTCTCGAGACGGTGTAGGATCATAGTCCAAGAGGTCGTTGTCGTCAAACTCGGACATGTCGACGTCTTCGGTTGGCGAAGGCGCTGTAGAGTCCTTTTCCAAGACGGCGTCGGCCAAACCAAGTGGTTTTGGAGGCTTATTCATATGGGCGCTAAGACGAAATGGCCCCTCTTCGGTGAGCTCTTCCTAGCGCCATTGTCCCTGGATCATGTTCGAGCAAGCTGCCTTGTCAATATGGCGGCTCTTGAGCTGTGCACCACCTCAAACTTTCAGGCCGTAGAAGATGAAGCGTCTGCTGTCTGCTCCAATCTCCTACTCCTCGCCATGCTGGTGGCCAGGGAGGAGGACGTTCAGAAGCTGCGAACACAGCATATTCTGCAAGGAGCTGGACTCAACAACAAGCAGGTGCTCGAATTTTTCTCAAGCCTTAATAGCGGCCTCCGCCTTGGAAATAGTTTTATCCACACTATGATACAGATTGAGCATTACAGACTAAATAGGCGGGCAAGTTACAGGATCTATGCATTGTATTACAGGAACAAAAGAACTTTGGCCATAGTCGTCCCCATCCTTTTAACTCTTGCCGGTATCCTAGTGTCGCTCAATAAGTCTCGAGGGAGCACTTGATGTTCTATGTTCTGTGTTGGTAACTTTGTATCGCGATTTCCTGTATCTAAAATGCTATTTTCCAATAAAATGTTAGCTTCATATTAATCTTCTGATGCTAGATGTATCCTGCTGTGACGCAAACGGGTACTGGCCATGGAATTGCAATAAAGTAGAAGCACATAATACAAGATTGGTTAACTTGTACGGTAGCCCTAGGCTAAGTTAATTAGAGCTCCAAACTGCTGCTGTCGATAAAGCCTCCAAAACCCTTTCACATATTAGCAGTTATGAAAATGCGTAAATTTTGGAACATCTGTAGGGGGTAACTACAATAAAGAA
The DNA here is from genome assembly GCA_001602275.1 of Zoysia japonica. Taxonomy (NCBI): domain Eukaryota; kingdom Viridiplantae; phylum Streptophyta; class Magnoliopsida; order Poales; family Poaceae; genus Zoysia; species Zoysia japonica. The sequence continues at coordinate 918,151 of BCLF01000073.1, read as the reverse complement.
CCAACCGAAGTTTATACTTCTTGCTTAATGGTATAACATATCACGGTAGGTGGGAACTACTCGTACGTAATACAAGGCCAACAACCACATGAGTAGCTTCATGTATAAAGACAAAAGTGCATATAACAAAATCTTTTATTAACTAGTACTAACTAGGAATATTATATAGGTGCCAGTCTGCCGTATAGATGAGCAGGTATGTTCTCCATGTTACAGTAGAAATTAATATAGGAATTATCAAGCTAACAATCTTACCTTTGTGCATGTGTCTAAAGTCCTCTAAAATGTACTCCTTTTGTTCCAAAATTGTTGTCATGGCTAATTTAGATTTGAACTATTAAACTGCCAGTGACTAATTCTAGGACCGAGGGAGCAGATTTTACGTTTTAGTATCTCAAAAACAGCTAGTAACAAGCATAACTACACATTCAGCCCTTATCAATAAGTTGCGCCCTTAGAGGTAAGTAAAGGGAAAAGGAATGAATGCTTATGTACCGCCTCCGTTCTTAAATTGATGTCGCAATTGATAATCAATTTTGACCATTTGTTTTATTCAAAAAATTTGCTCGAATATGTAAATTTTTATGTTGTGATTCAAATAACTCTAATGATAAATTAAATTATATCAAAATATATTAAATTTATCAATTTTTTAATAATACAAATAATCAAAGTTGAATTTAAAAGTCAACAGCGACATCAATTAAAGAACAAAGGGAGTACTTGGTATTATGGAGGTACCAGAAGCTTGGTTCTCCTTCGTACACGTGCACGTTGGAGCAGTAAACCTGGGAGCATAGATTCACTCCCACCGCCACACAAGCAATGTCAACGCTAGTGAGTTGGATGTGCAGAAGCTGGGAACAAAGCGTATCCTGCAAGCAGGACTCGCCAACATGGAGGTGCTCTCAAGAAAGAGGTAAACTGGGGTCAAGTTTTATGGGGTACAGGAACAAGAACGCTTTCGCGTCAATCGGCTCCATTTATGGCTGTGTTTGGGGAAACGCAAAAGCTTGTAGAAGCTCCCCCAAACTGGGATGCTTTTCGGAACCAGAGAAGCGAGATTGTCGTTGGTTGAAATGAAAGCAGAGAAGCGACTCGCTTCTCGAGTTTTTACCCATCGTCCTCGCGCGCACCGCCCTCTCGTCCTCCTCATTGTGCGCGCCGCCGACTTGTCCGCTCTGGCCCCGTGCCTCCTCCTCCATCTCCGGCCCGCCACCTCCTCCTCCACCTCCGGCCCCGCGCCACCTCCTCCTCCACCTCCAGCGTCGCGCGGTCCCCTCCACGCCTCCGGCCTCGCGCGGCCCCTCTTCCTCCGCCTCGGCCTCGCGCCGTCCCCTCCTCCTCCGCATCCGGCCTCACACCGCCCACTCTTCCTCGGTCTCTGGCCTCCGCCTTGCATCGCAAGCTCGGCACGCATGTGGCCATGGGGAGCTCAAGCTCGTCGCGCATCCCCTACGGTGGCGACGCCTGAGCTTGACCATGACGATGGACGGGATCTCAAGCGAGGGAGAGCTCGGGCCGGCACCCGGCAAGGATCGAGGACGGCGGCAACGGCCGGGATCTCCCAAAAGCTCGGTACGCCAAACACATTTGCTTCCCGAAAATGCTGCTTACCAGGAGCTCATGATCTAAAACACTGTTGGATGTTCTACGCTTTAATTGTGCATTGATTCCTTTTGATTGTTTATCCCTTTAAGACACTGGATCCATCCTAGTCTTTTCAAATATTCCTTCTGTTTCTAAGTTGTTGTCGCTATTGACTTTTAACATTAACATTGACCATTCATCATTTTCAAAAAAATTAATGAAAATATAAAATTAGAAGTTGTAATTCAAATAACTTTAATAATAAAGTAAATTATAAGAAAATATATGATATGCATTATACGTTTTCAAACAAGATGAATAGTAGTTTACATTAAAAGTCAACAGTGATAACAATTTAGAAACAGACGGAGTACACATCTATTATGCAGCGAGTTCTTGGGTATTTGTATTGTACTCCCTCCATCTCATATTACTCCCTTCGGTTTTAAATTATTAATATATTGGCATATAACGTCATCTTTGATTTATCATCTTTTTCAAAAAAAAATGTATTCAAATGTGTAAATTTATTAGTAATGTTTCAAATATCTTTATATAATATTTATTATACTTTTTTAAATTAGCTAAATGATCAAAGATGATGTTAGGAGCAAACAGTGTCAATATTATAAAACTGTAGAGAGTAGATGCCATTCTATAGTCCTCAAATTTTCCCAATTTAATTGTCATACTCGCTTCATAGTACATCTTTTTCTATTTCCAATACATCACTATCTATCTATCTTCTTCTTGTTTCCGGTACATCTTATATTTTTCATCCCTCCTTAGGCCCTGTTTAAAATATAGAAATTTTATATGAATCACATATTAATTTTATAAGAATCAGTTCAATTTCATTGGAAAATATAGGAATCATGAAAATTTTCACATTCCAAAGGGGGGCTTAACTCTCGTGTTCAAATCTAAATTAACAAGTAAATCCAGACAGAGGGAGTACATGTTCCCAAACTATCAGTATACGAGATTATTGGTGCATACAATTATCTTTTAGGGATAATTGCTTTTTTGACCCTATTTTCACATCTAATAGGAGATTATTTCCAAAATGACCTTAAATTCTCAAGTTTGCATGTTTGACCCTGCTTTTTAAAAGTGAAGGCTCCGTTTGCCCCCATTCTGTGATGCCGTTAGTGTTGAGGCGTTCTACTAATTCTGTTGGGATCATGTACCCCGGGTACCTATGGGCCCGGAGTGGATACGAACACTCGGCCATGGGCTAAGACCCATGGACCAATCTACAGCCCACAAAGGACTTCATCGCATCGAGCCATTGGAGAATGTCCCGACCCCCGAAGGTCGGAGCCGTGTGAGCGCAAAGGTCTGACCACCGATGGGTCAAGTATGCGTGACAACAAGATTTAATCAGCCAACAGCCAACGCTCCCGTCCGACCCCCAGGGATCGGCCACCGCCTTAATGATCAACTATTGACGAGCACAGAGATTCCTGACAACGTACAACAGGAGGTAAAGCAACCCCGCTGGAGGAAAAGTATTCCAGGAGGTAAAGCGACCAGACGATCGGTAAAGCGTTCCGGTGGGTGCTAAAGCAATACGGAAAGTGTCATTTGTCCCCTACGACTGGACAAAGGACAATTGAAGGACACCGACATCCTGCTCCGGCGCCAGCGAGCGCTAGAGGATCAACTGTAGTGACGACCGCGACTTCACCCGTGAGAGGGCCACTAGGTTCCTTAGGCGCCAAGTTTATAACCCCAGTCAGACCCCTATATAAGGAGTACTGGGGGCCTTAAACGATAAGTTCGATCATTCCATTGTAACCACATCTACATAAGCGTGCTAGAGTTCTTGCTCATGCCAAGGCACTTCCGCCATTGTACTTGTATTCTTGAGTTCAGACGATCCACCCACTCTCCCTAGACGTAGGGTACTACGCCTCCGTGACGGCCTGAACCAGGTTAACTTTTGATTCTTCGTAGATTAAGCCATCTCGAATACGACGAGCGCATCGTATCTCCCTCTGAATACGTAAATTTTACTGCGTCGATGGTGAGAACACCGACAGGTGGCATGCCAGGAAGGAGGTTTTCGTGGTGTGTTTTCGCTTCGCTTTTTGATGACTTCGATTTTCGCCCTGGTGGGAGAGACTTCGATCTCTCACCTTCATTTTGGGAGTTTCGCGGTTGCCATCGCTCGTGATGGTCGATCGTGGAACGTCCCCGTCTTCGCTGCTACCAAGGCCTTCCGCTTTGGGAGCCTGGATTTCGTCGCCGACAACGGCGACAAACTTCATCTTGAAGCCCACGCAAGCAGCAAGCGGTTCGTCATGATCTGGCTCACACTATGCTGGGTCACGACCCGACTTGGGAGTGCTTCATGCTGCAGGCTCCTCCCAAGGCCGCGGAGGAGAGGACTCTCGGCAAAACTCCTGATGGGGATGCTTCTTCGCATCGCCACGCGCTCTCCATCATCGAGAAAGCCCTCCGGTGGAAAACCGCTGCCGGAGACGACACTCCGGGCAAAGGTGCTGCTGCAACATGAGCAGGAGCCTGAGCCCGGGCACGGTACACTTATCAACAGATCATGGATGGCGGTATGCCCGTCATGGACACGCCATACGAGAACCTGACGACGGCGGCTTACACCCTCCACGAGTCTGCTACGCTCGACAACCCAATGCTCAAGGAGAACTACGATCTTCTACACGTCTACTTCGACGGCGTGCTTCAACAACCTGAACCATCGCTTCGACCGTAGCACATCGAGGTCCGCAACTCTCAACGACAGCCGCGGCGGTCGGACTGAAGCACGAAATCCTCTACCACCGGCTGGCTTCGTTCGTCGGCGCCTCGGGGAGCATCACGACGTCCGCCACACCATCGACGCAAGAAGGCAAGCCAGGAGCAAGCGCTACACCGAGTCTAGGCGATAACGAACTCTCGACCGCCGCGACCGTTGGCGCAGCTACGACCACATTCGGAGCCTCAGCCCAGACGAGGTTGGGCCCTGGGCATTCAGGACCCAGATCCAGAGAGCCACGTTCCCGCAGAGATTTCGCGCTCCAACCAACATCATCAAGTACACCGGTGAGATCAACCCTGCCCATTGGCTCAAAGATTATCACCCCGCCTGCAGAGACGATGGTGCAGACGACCTATTCGCCTTCCAGTACCTGCCACTCTTCCTGTCTGACTCAGCCAGAGGTGGCTCGAGCACCTCCCCGAGGGCTACATCCACGACTGGGCCGATCTCCGTCGCATCTTCGTCGACAACTTTGAGGGGATCTACACGCGCCCGAGGTACTCCTGGGATCTCAAGAACTGCAAGCAACCGTCCGATGAATTGTTCCGCGACTACATCAAGCATTTTTTGCGCAAGCGGTGCGAGCTGCTTGATGTGAGCGACACAGACGTCATCAATGCCTTCACCTGCGACACAACATCCAAAGGCGCTCATGCACAAGTTAGGGTGTAAAACCCTCGGACGGCGCGCGCTCTTCTCGACATCACCACTACGTTCGCCATCGGGGAGGAGGCAGCCCAAGCCAACTTCGACCGAGATCGGGCCAAGGACAAGGAGAAGTCCAAGTCCGATCGCAGGACTGACAACCGCTCCGACCGATGCTCTGACCGTAGGGACGACCGGTCCGGGGGTGGCTTGAGCAGCAATAAACACAAGCAGAACCGCCGGCAAGACCACGAGTTAGTGGGCGTCACCAAAAGACAGCATCGACCCCATGCAAGGAAGCCGGTCGACCACAACAAACACTTCGAAAAGATGCTTGACAAGTCCTGCACCAACCACTCGACCCCTGTCAAGCACACTCTTCAGGACTGCCACTTGATGCGGATGTTCTTCAAAGGTAACTTCCGACCCGACTTCAATCAACCTCACCATCGCGACCCTCCTGTGAAGGAAGCCGAGGGCAATGCCTACAGTGCCTTCCCCGAGCCGGAGACTGCCTGATGATCTTCGGTGGGCTGGTGGTCTATGAGTCACATCGCCACTAGAAGTAGACTTGGTAGGAGGTCAACAAAGCCGACCCTGCCGTTCCTACCTACCTCAAGTAGTCGAAAGCCTCGATCACCTTCGACAGATCCGACCACCTCGACTACATACCCCAGCCAGGGCGCCTGCCTCTAGTGCTTGATTCGATCATCGGCACCACGTACTTGACCAAGATCTTCATGGGCAGCGACAGCGCCCTCAACATCCTCTACATCAAGACCTTCAAGGCCATGAAGCTCTCGGTGTTCGACCTCCGCCCGAACCACGTTCCATTCCACGACGTCATCCCTGGGGGTAGCGTAGTGCCCCTAGGTCAGATCACCTTGCCGATCACTTTCAGCGACCGCGACAACTTCAGGACCGAGAAGCTCTCCTTCGAGCTGGTCAATTTCTTCGGCACCTACCATGCAATTATCAGTCGCACCTGCTACGCCAAGTTCATGGCTGTCTCTAGTTACATCTACCTCAAGCTCAAGATGTCGAGGCCCAAGGGCGTAATCCCTGTGGCGTCCCGCTTCAAGCACGCGCTTGCCTGCGAGCAAAAAAGCTTCGAGCTGACTGTCGCCCTCGCAGGGTCCGCCCTGCTTGAAGAGGTTCGCAAGAAAAAAGACTCAGCCTCGACCCTCGACTCCAAGCCTTCAACCTCTGCATCCTTTGAGCCGACGGATGACTCCAAGGAGATCATCATCGACAACGTCGACCCGACTAAGAAGGCCAGGATCGAGACAGTGCTCTCTGACAAATAGGAAAGCACGGTCGTCGACTTTCTCATCCAAAATCAGGACGTCTTCGCCTGGACACCCTTTGATATGCGGGCATACCGAAGGAGGTTGCCGAGCACTCTCTCAACATCATTCTCGAGTCCCGACCGGTGAAGCTACGACTCTGACGCTTTGACGTCGAGAAGCGTCGGGCCATCAGAGAGAAGATCACCAAGCTCCTAGACGCTAAGTTCATCCAAGAGGTCTACCATCCCGAGTGGCTGGCCAATCCTGTAATGATTAAGAAGAAGAATGGAAAATGGAAGATGTGCGTTGATTACACGAGTCTCAACAAAGCATGTCCAAAGGATCCGTTTTCTTTGCCGCGCATAGATCAAGTGGTCGACTCCACCGCCGGCTACGTCCTTCATCACACCGTTCAGCTCGTTTTGCTACGTCATTATGCCGTTCGGGTTCAAGAATGCCGGCGTCATGTATCAGCGCTGCATGCAGCAGTGCTTCCACGACCAACTGGGTCAGAACCTGGTGGAGGTCTACATCGATGACATCGTCATCAAGACTCGGCAAACTGCCGACCTCACTTAAGATTTGGAAGAAACGTTCGCCAACCTCCGGTGGTACCGCATCAAGCTCAACCCCGAGAAGTACACCTTCGACGTTCCCTTTGACAAGCTCCTCAGGTTCGTCATTTTCGAGGGCGGCATCGATGCCAACCCCGAGAAGATCACCGCCATTCGCATCCTCGAGCCCATCAACAACGTCAAAGGGGTTCAGAAGCTCACTGGGTGGCTGGCGGCGCTTAGCCGTTTCTTCTCCCGACTCGGCGAGAGGCCCATGCATTTCTACTGATTCCTACGAAAGTCTGACTGCTTCACCTGGACCGCCGAGGCTCAGGAGGCGTTCGATCAACTCAAGATCTTGCTATCGACTCCGCCAATCCTAACTTCGCCGACCCCCAGTGAGCCGCTGTTCCTGTACATTTTTGCAACTATGAAAGTCGTCAACACCGTCCTCGTCGTCGAGCGTTCGGCGGAGAGTCAGGCCTTGAAGGCCCAACGGCCCATTTATTTCATCAGCGAGGTGCTGACCGACGCCAAGAACTGATGCACCCAAGTGGAGAAGCTACTCTACGCCGTCCTCATCACCAGCCGTAAGCTTTGCCTACTTCGACAGCCACTCCATTCGAGTGGTGACAAGCTTCTCACTCGGGGAGATCATCAACAGCAAAGACATGGTCGGGCGCATCGTCCTGTGGACTATGGAGCTCATGGGCCATGACATCACCTACATTCCTTGGCAAGCCATCAAGTTCCAAACCCTCACCGACTTCATTGCCGAGTGGACCGAGGCACAGGAACCGTCGACCCCCACTGACCTCAAACACTATACGATGTTCTTCGACGGTTTCTGCAGACTGAGAGGCTCGGGGCTGGCGTCGTCCTCATCTCCTCCAAGGGTGATAAATTTTGGTACCTCCTACAAATTCATTTCCTCGCCTCCAACAATGCCGCCGAGTACGAAGCATTGCTGCATGGCCTCCGAATGACCATCACCCTCGGCGTTAGATAGCTCTACGTCAAGGGCGGCTCCAAGCTCGTCGTTAATCAAGTCAAGAAGATATCAAGCTGTCGAGACCCGAATGTGGAAGCCTAGTGCCAAGAAGTTCGCAAGCTCAAAGATAAGTTTGACAGGCTCGAGCTGCACCACGTTCTACGCCGTGACAATGAAGTGGCCGACGCCCTAGCCCGGATGGCCTCGGGGCGGGATCCGGTCCCTGACGATGTTTTCCTCGAGGTCCTCTTCAAGCCAACCATCAAACTCAAAGACAATGCCACCGACCCCAAGGTCGGGGCGACAGTCGGCGAGCAAACTCCGATCCCCGAGGCGGAGGTTATGGCCATCATCCCTGACTGGTTCCAAGACATCTTCGTCTTCCTCCAAGATGGCACTCTTCCAACCGACACCAACGAAGCCCGGCAGGTCTCACGTCGAGCCAAAGCCTATGTCATCTTCGAGATCGAGCTATACAAGCGGAATCCCAGTGGCATTATCCAACACTGCATCCCTCAGGCAAAGGGTCTACATCTCGACGACATACACTCGGGAATCTACGGCTATCACGTCGCCCTGAGGATCCAGGTCGGGAAGGTTTTCTGTCAGGGTTTTACTGGCCCACGACGGTCTCTGACGCCGAGAAGCTCGTTCTCTCATGCAAAGCTTGCCAGTTCTACGCCCAAAAAACTCATCTCCGGCTCAAGACCTCCAGACGATACCGATCACGTGGCCTTTTGCGGTTTGGGGGCTCGACATCATTGGGCCTTTTTGACAAGCAACCTGGGGCTTCACCCATCTCTTCATCGTTGTCGACAAGTTCACCAAGTGGAACGAGACCAAACCGGTCCCTGGCACCAGCTCCAATCGGGCCGTCGAGTTCATCCGCGACATCATCTGCCGGTTTGGAGTCCCGCACTTCATCATCATCGACAATGGTACACAGTTTACCGGGCATGTATTTCAGGAATTTTGCGAGGAGTACCACATCCCACTCGACTTCGCTTCCATGGTCCACCCGAGGACCAACGGTCAGGGCGAGCGCGCAAATGGGATAGTGCTCCAAGGTTTGAAGCCTCAAATTTACGACTCTGTCAGACAAGCAGCCAGGCGATGGATCAAGGAAATCTCGTCCGTGTTATGGGGTTTGCGAATGACTCCTAACAGAACCACGGGGTTTACCCCCTTCTTCATGGCATTTGGAGTCGAGGCCGTGCTACCAACCGACCTCGACTACGATTCCCCGAGGGTCCGAGCCTACAACGAAAAGAGATCGGAAGCGGCAAGGCAGGATGCTTTGGACCAGCTGAACGAAGCACGCGATGTCGCGATTCTATGATCGGTCAAGAATCAGCACAGCCTACAACGACTATATGCTCAACGCGTCAAGGGTCGAGCCTTCAACGGCGGAGATTTTGTACTCAAGAGGGTCCAGATCAAGACCGACCACCACAAGCTCTCTCCCCCATGGGATGGGTCTTATGTAATCAAGCGAGTCTTAAGACCCGGCGCCTACAAGCTGGCAATCGAGGGCTGCAGAGAGATAGCCCATGCCTGGAACATCGAGAATTTGCGTCGATTTTAAGCATAATAAAATCAGCTAATTTTTTTGTGCATCTCTCTTTTTCTTACTGTTTTCGCAGTGAAGCACAGCCGACCCGGCCCTCCTTCACCGCCCGGGGGCTACTGTAAGGATCAAGGACACTGAGAAGGGGGGTTGAATCGGTGGACATATAGTACTAATTTCGCTACGAAATAAAACTACAAGACTTATCACAACGAAAGCAAACCTAAACAAGTCTAGTAGGCCAAGACCACAAACAATACAAATGATAAGAAAATAACAACAAGTAAGCATTAGCACGATAGCCACCAAGAAGAATCAAAGAACAACTATCACACTACACAAACGGTAAGTAAATGCGGTTAGAAAAGAGAGTGACATAGAGAGTGCTCAGTGATTTTTCTCGAGATCTCAGAAGATAGGCGCCTTCCCCTAATCCTCGTTGGACCACTCAAGTCGAAATCCAGGTCCCTCCTGTCGTTCTCGGAACAATGCTCATAAGGGTACGCTTCACTCTCGAAGTGAAGACACCAGCAGCCTGGCTGTCGCAGAATACTCAAGCGCTAGAGCAAGCCTCCAAGGCTCGGGCGCTCTTTCTTGGTGTCCCTTTCGAGCGAGAGACCTGAAACCGCGTACAAACTTAGCGATGTCTTTCACAATCTCGTCGGAAGCTCGATCACTGACTCCTAGCCAGTCAAGGCTGTCCACACCAACAATAATAGGCAAAGATTACTTCTCTCAAGCCCTAACAAGCTATAGAAGTGTATGAATGCTCCCTATCACTCTCCTTCTAGCACCGAAGATCTCCAATCTTGCAATGTGCTATCTTAGTGGTGTCCCTTGGCCTCTCACAACTTGGCTCCAGCAATTCTGATCAAATGCACACTGGAAAACGTCCCCCTCTATAGTTTAAATAGGTTCCAAGCCCAGAAACAACCATTGGGATGTGCTGTCATAAAGCTGACTGCTTCATGTAATCACTAGACTATCTGGTGACTGGACCACCGGACTGTCTGGTGATCCTTCTTCCTCCTCGGCCAGGGAAGCAGCCTCTCTTAAATCCATTTCATAGGACACTAGACTGTCCGGTGCATACCTTCATCGGATTGTCCGGTGATTTTCACTTTTAGACTCTTAGAGACACCTTCTCTAGACTTCAGCTTCTAGCTCACCGGACTGTTTGATCATTGCACTGACGGACTGTCCGGTGATTGATCCTCCTCGACTCCAAAGAGCACCTCTCTGGATAGGCTCCTTCAGGGTTCACCGGACTGTCCGATGACTGAGTCTTCTGCTGGTCTTAAGCTCTGATCTTCTACTTCGCTTCCTCTGCCATCGTTAGTGCTTTCTGAGCATTTAAGGAGCATTAACACCCTCTAACACTTGTATGACTAGAGACAAATGACTTTACCCCTTAATATTACTGGTGTTCCCATGGACTCTCTAACTAGTTCTTAGCCTTGGTCCTCTGATGTTCGACAACTCCCCTTCTAGGGTTCGTCCTTGTCATCCACTGAGAAAGCCCACTATGTTGATGTTGAAATAGTGGGGTGGTACCTACAACATAACCGTTACCTATAGTGTCCACTCAATCACTAAAATCAATTCATACCTTTTAGAGGACTTCAAAGGCTAACAATCTCCCTTTTTTGATGATTAATGACAATCATAGTACTCACAAATAGTTCAAACAAGATGAAAGAAGATAGAGAATAAAACACATCTCAAAAGAACACTTACCCCCTTACCTTGATGACTCAACAAAAAAATTTTGCAAAGAGTTCCCCTTCTTTTTCATGGGTAGGAAGCGTCGCTCTCCTCGTGTTCTTCCTCTGTTTGGCAGCTCTCTCTCTCCCTTTATCATCTAATCATCCAAAAAGATGGCACCGAGAAAGCAGATAGAGAGGGAGAACGTTGGTTTGACAAAGAATAGTGCACGATAGAGAATGAGACAAGAGCGAACATGAACAAAGAAACTTGCAAAACAGACAAAGCACTAGGAGCCATACAAAAAGAAACCACGGGGTTAATCCAAAAACCAAGTGCATTCCAATGAGCTAAACGAGTTAAATAAAACACGAGCTCATCAAAATATCACGAAAAGCCAATGAAATTCGCCAAATAAGATCCAAAAGCCCTATCTACCCATCTATGGCCTCCCCCTAGACAGCTAGCCACTCAAAAAGCGATACAACACAAGTCTCTCACCCAAACTCCTCAAGAATAACTAATCCTGCGTGGCTGAAGAGCTGGGTGCAATGACGATCGGTGGCGGCTCCTCTAAAGCTGGCTCAGCTGCTGGTGCTTACACATCTCCTCTAGGCTGCTCAGGATCATCAAAGACACTTAAACCGGAGAAAGACATCGGGGAGTGCTCCTTGCCATCAACTGAAGCTTCTTGATCAGAACTGGCAAGGGCTTGAGCTGCCTCCTCTGCTGAATATTTGGCCTCGACCAAAATAGCTGTATCTAATGCTCTGGGCTGCTCGGCTGTGGTGATAGAAGGCTCTTGCTGTGAAGACTCAAGCGGTGGCTTAACTGTCTTTGACTCGACTGTAGTAGACTCAAAGGAAAGAACTCTGGGCACCAACGGAGAACTACCAACAGCTGTTCCTAACTCAAATGTCGGAACTGAGACTTTGTGCTTAGCTGATGCAAATAGTGCCGATATAGAGTACGAGGAAACTGGGGAAAACTGAGAAGTAACAAGTACACTAACTCCACCAGTAGTCGTAGAAGTGCTGGCTGCCCCAAATGGTATAAAAGGCGAAAGCTAGGCTGAGAGCAAAGTCATGAAAGTGGGCTGCTGCTCTTGCTAACTCTGAAGATCTGCTGTGAAGGCTGGAACTGACGAATACTATGATTGAGGAGCTGTTGGCTGATGCTGTAGTGGAAAGGGACCCGGTAGCATAGTCATCGGCAAAGCAGGCAATGGTGGCATATCGGTCCCCTGAAGATAAGGTGCAATGGCTCCAAACCCGACAGACATATAAGATATGGCCGCTACCATCTCCAACTGAGAGTGCTGTGATCTCTCATAAAACTCTCTGTCCTGCCGTCTCCTCTCCTCAGCAAGCTCTATCTCTATCCGAAGCCGCTCCTCAATATAGAGCCACTCGAGTCGAATCCTCTCCTAAAACTTGATCCTCTCTCGGCGAAAAAGCTCAGCCTACTCCTCTCGGAATCTCCTTTGCTCCTCCTGCTTTGCCTGAATAGCATCCAACCTAGCACCAAGAGCCGGGTCAAGTGAAGCACGAGAGGTCAGAGTCTCGACCTAACCTGGAGTCTCAGTGCTCCCAGCACCCGATTGTGCTCCCTTCGGAGTCTCTGTCTCAACATCTTTTGGGCCTGTGGTCTCCTCTCCCCCAAGGGTACTCTAAGAAGCCGATATGCAAAGAATCCTATAGTCAAATGGCTCAGCTGGACTGAAGGAGGTGGTGATCTCTGGCAAAGCTGAATACTCCTCCTCAGTCATAACTCTGGCTCTCCTTAGCAACAGACATATGTAAAGGGCAAAAGGTAAATGTCGAGCGCCAATCCCCTCATATACAATGCCCTCCATCTGTGCAAGCAGCAAGTCAGTCAGATCAAAAACCTCATGCCTTAGCAAGTAGCAGAGCAACCACTAATGTAGAATGATAACACGCTTTCTATAGCCAGCTCTCGCGATTATTGTCCTGCCCAGCAACCTTTTCAAGGCTTGTGCCTCGTGTGTCAACTTCAGAGGGTGCCTAGACTAATGCTCCCAATATGGTGACGGGTACGCAATGCTTAGTCTCTCATCGCTCGGCTCCATCCCTCCAAATGGGCGATATGGTGGCAAAAATTCGGATGAACCATAGCGTGAATCCGTGTCTCAGAAGATATAAACTCCAAAGCTGCAATGACATCGAATCTTTCAAACTGGTGTAGCTCCCCTCGATACATGAACCAGAGATAAAACCTATCAGGGAGATCCATAGTGAGGCATGGAACTCTAGTATAACCTACTCACTATACCATAGGTGCTGAGTAACCAACTCTGTCAAGCCTGAAAGATATGCAATATGCTCCTCCATGTCTGTCCCAGCTCCTCTGCTCAGTGCCTCAAAAGAACAATGGCGATAAGCTGCAAAACTGAGCTTTTGCCCTTAGTGACAAGCTGCCACCTGTAGGCCTCATAGATCCTCCGCTAGAGCACTGTCTAGAACTGTTCAGCATCCACATGTCTGCCAGCGGGGACCCAAGCAGTGAAATCCACTCCTCTTGGCCTTGATGGCTGGGTCCTTCAGCTTCAATAGATTAACCTCTACCTCAGTAATCCTTCCCATGGCCCGGCAAGCTCTCTCGGCTCTAGCAGTGCAAACCTCACCAACTCCAGTCCTCTGATGTGGACACCTATGTGTCCCCTGCTGCGAACTCCGCTGGATAGCCTCTTCCTCTGCGGTTCTTGACTGCCTGCTGGAAGGAGCTCTCCGCTGTTGCACCTTTGCCACTAGAGGAGTGGTCGCCACTCTTTATCAGGTAGGTTGACCTCTTTAACTCCCCCTGGGACTCAGAACCACCAATCCTCAAAGCACCAGGCCTCCTATGTGGAGGAACATCCATATCTGCAGCAGCTAGGGCTCTATTCCACTCTGGGTCGCCTGTCCTCTACTTCTTCTTCTCAGGCTTAATTGCCTTGCCATTTCCTTTCTCCTCTAAACTCGATCTTTGCTTGCCCATACTGTTAACTGTCTAAAAGATCAACTGACGTTGAAAGCACTATTAACCAGCTGACACTGTAAGATAGGATTAAGAGCTTGGCTTTTAACCCGTTTAAGAAACCACTAGACTGACTGAAACTTCTGGACTGTCGCTGAATCTGTCCTGTCCTAATCCACTGACCAATTGTCACTGCATCACATAAGAATAAATAAATGTTGTAAGCACCAAAATGAGCGACTCTAAATGAAGTCCTAGCGGTGGAATCAAAGACATATCACCGATCAAATAAAGCAAATAAGACCAACGGTGATATCGACAGACTAATATCACAATTCATAATATAGCAATGTACCCAAATTGTGACACTAGCAACAGGAGACTCAATGACATACTAAGATATGCAAGCAATAACCTCAATATGGCATTAAGTCCGCAAACCTCAATCTCTACCAGTGCAGTCCGCAAACCTCAGCTGGTGTAACAAACCTCTGGCAAAGGAAAGAGTCATATGGGCTTTGCTAAAATAGCACTTTCAACATTAATACACCATTATTATAGCACTATATATTTTTTTGCCATGTTTTAACTTCTTTTTCCACTTACCAACCATATGAATGGACGAACAATGATATCAACATTTTTGCTACGATATATGATGTGTTTAAAAATGTTATAACTGACTTTATTTTTTTGCAAAAAAATACAATTTATTTAAAAATGGTTGTGAAGAATTACAAAGAATTGTGACAAAATACCATGTGTCTTTTAAAAAAAATAAAGGCTGGTATAATATTTTCCTGGCAAAAACAATATGTAGTGCTATAATAATGGTGTATTAACAATTGGATTGTGTGGACCCGGTCCAATTTTTTTTTTTACTCTAGCCCCTATAGATAGGGTTAAATCTAGATGAGGTTGTCATTAGAAATGGGCTCTGTTTTTCTTAAGGGTGTAAAATTAGAGACAAGAGGTTACCCTTCAAACCTTTTCAGTTAAAAAAAAACTGAGTTTTTAAAATCCCCTTCACTCTTAAAAAACTACTCCCTCTGTCACAACACCAACGTTGGTTTAGCTGAAATAATAAAAACCAATGCATCAAGTCATATTACCCTGCTACCCCTATTAAATGTCTCTTCCCTAATGCAACTTAGCATCTCCCAGAGCAGCTCAAGGTTGATGCCATGGATTTGACCGCCTCTACCTGAAGTACTTATCATTTTGGAGCTCTATGTCTAGCGCATGAAGCATGACCACCATATCCGCCCGCGCCGCAGCCCCTTCTAGGCCTTCCTTCTCATCGTTCGGCATCCACAACCAATTGTCGCAGGAACACAGCCCCTTCTAGGCCTTCCTTCTCATCGTTCGGCATCCACAACCGATTGTCGCAGGAAGGGTCAAGGTCGGGGTGGGGGTGCCAAGATTAGCCACCGCTGCTGGCCAAGTGCTAGCTAGGACCGCTTCCCACACACAATGTGCTGCCTGCGGCAAGGAACCCAAATTATGGTACACATTTTACCTGTCGGATATCCACGATGGGGGCGAGGTGTGAGCTCCCTGGCCTTTGCCTCCCCACCGATCATGGAGGTTCCCAAATAAATGAGAGCACAGATGGGGAGCGGAGCTGTCTATGCATTTACCAAGGCAGCAATGCAGTAGCAGTGGCGTTGGGAGGCGAGAGCGTTACTTTGTGTGATATAAAACTCGAACAGTAGAACAAAACTCGAAGTCGGAGGGAGGTAGTAGCTCATCTTTTGAATTAAAGTGGACTCTTAGATGTACCTATTACACCAAGACATTCTCATTTTTGGCGGTGTAAACAATGTGTTCGCAAATTTGACATTGAAACAATGGCTTTCACAAATTTGTAATTTTCTCTCTTTTGTGCCCTTAGTCAAATCATATAGGCAAATCACTTAGGTGATTATACTGAGGACATAAAAGAGATAAAATGGCAAAGAAAACAATAGTCGCATGTTTTGGCCAGTATTTTTGTGAAATCCATTGTTTCAATGGTAAATTTGTGAAGTACTTTGTTTGGGCTGGCAAAAATCCTCCTATTACACCCTAGTTTTTCTGCAATCAGCGCTCAGGCCCATTGTCAATTGATCAATTTTTGACTCATTTCAAACTTTTAACGCTGAGTAGATATCAACCGGTATGCATCAATGTGACAATGTTACAGTGTCACATGTTGGCGGTCAAACACAGGGTGTATCAGGGCATCTCAGTCATCTAGTGGATCATCTGAAATCTCATTAATATAATTGGTTGTAGGAGATCCATAAAGACTATTTTTTTATGAACAAAACTCGCTCTTGAAAATTTCTGTAAGGCAAAGCTAATTTTGATGAACAAAGTAGCTCTTGAAAATTTCTTTAAGTTTTGCCATGCTCTAGATTACTGAAATACTCCCTCCATTGTGAAATTATTTCTACTAGCTAGTTTAAATTTGAACAAACCTAATTTAGAGTGGAAGGAACATTGACAATCTCTCAATTTTTTATGATTTCTGAAAAGTTTTTTTAGAGGGAAAATGTGAGTGAGACAAAAGGAAATACTTAAGGTGCATGTGCTAAACACTTCCAATTTTTATGGGCCTCTAAGATCTTCTCCACCATCATCTAATATCACTTGTAAACAAAATATTAAGAAGTCCTGGCCTCAACCAGATGGGGCTGCAACACCTTGCTCCACAGTTAGAAGATATTTCCTTTGATGATTGGTGGCATAAGATTGGCTATACAACCTTTGCTCAAATCTGCAAGGGACTGAACTCCATGGTCGCACTTGGGGCTTGGACGCTTTGGACACATCGCAATGCATGTGTCTTTGATGGTGTTCAGCCACGTTTGACAAGAGCAGTGGCTTGTGCTGGGAGTGAACGTAGGTTATGGGAAGTGGCAGGAGCTCGAGGCATGTCCTCCTTGATCATGACATCTTCTGGGAGTTAGTTAGTTTGGGGTGTTTTAGTCTACAATTACTTCTGTGTCAGGTTGTTCTTTCAGGTCATGGTGTTGAGTTGTGTCAGGTTGTTCTTTTAGGTCATGGTGTTGAGTTGTATCTGATGTATTGTGGGTGAGTTGTGTTCGATGTATTGTGGATATGTGTTGCTTCAGGCTCTCGTCCCACTTTATTCTTCTTAATACGACGAAATGCAACTCTCTTGCATTTTAAAAAAAAATTAAGAAGTCATTAGAAAAATCGCCCTTTAATAATTGTGAAATCCCGGCCCAAAAGAGAAAAAGGCCCAGAGTGGAATGGGATAGTGTGAGAAATTTAGTACCACATGGAGAATTTGAGGGGGTGAAGACCAATTTAAATATCCGGCCGTGGAATGTAGAATAACTCGGGTTAACCCTTTTACGCGAAGTGAGGACGAAAGCGTAAGCAGTTATTCTGCGAGGTGGGACTCGCACGGTGTGTGAGCGGGTCTGGAGCCGTATTCCGGGCTTGGGATGTTACAGAATAGTATCACGGGCGTGTACGTGCCAGGGGCGTGAGTACGGTGTGCATGGCGCGTGGGCCCAGCGTGGTCACGGCATGACACGTATACCGGCACTGGGCGTACAGACGTGGCCAAGAGAGGAGATTCTGGATACATCTGTCCCGAAAGGGTAAATTGGTCTACTCCTCAACGAGGACGTTGAGTCTTAAGGGGGGAGAATGTGAAATCCCGGCCCAAAAAGAGAAAAAGGCCCAGAGTAGAATGGGATAGTGTGGGAAATTTAGTACCACATAGAGAATTTGAGGGGGTGGAGACTAATTTAAATACCCGGCCGTGGAATGTAGAATAACTCGGGTTAACCCTTTTACGCGAAGCGAGGACGAAAGCGTAAGCAGTTATTCTGTGAAGTGGGACCCGCACGGCGTGCGAGTGGGTCTGGAGCCGTATTTCGGGCTTGGGATGTTACAATAATTTTCTAAATCATCTCTGTATATATATTAACTTTCGAAACGAGAGCTCTCTGTTTCCATATTTTGGAGACCTGATCTACACTCTCTAAAGGTTAGGGCTCACGAAATTAGTTGATTTGGATTGATTAGAAGTTGTTTGAAAATCATATATTAAGAATTGTTGGAGAATGATACTTCTTTTACTCCTAATATTCTTTTTTGAAAGTACTAAACATTTTTTTGAACTCTTAGATGCTTTAATGACACATCAACTTGTCTTTTGAGTCTTGCTCGACCCTTTTTTCGATCATTCCCACTGCTTTGTGTTTCCTCCACCATGACTTGTCATATTGCAAGCTACAGGTAGGAATGAAGTGGAACTATTTGATCAGCCTGCATAAATATACAAAACGTAGGCATCTCATTTAAGCAACCACTTTGCATTAGAGCATGTAATGCATGCGGTTTAGTAGCCACCTGCAATTAATAGAGTTTGTAATGCAGGTGGTTATCATTAGTTGCCACTGGCATTAGGGAGCACTAATGCATGCCTCTAATGCAAGTGGTTCTTAATTAACGTCTGGAGAAATGCTCTATTTGTACAGGTTATAAAATGCTAACAGATTAAAATTCTGCCTGAAAAATACCTTTACAACCGCTTACACATACCACTTTTTGTAGTAGTGTTAGAGCAGCATGCAACCTATACTATGTAAGGCTAGAAGAGGGAATGAATATTTTCCTTCCTGCTATGACAAAGTGGATAGGACAGTGGAAATCAGATATTTCTATATGATTATCAGAAAAGTTTTTGTGTTGGAGATGGCATAGGTAATTTGTTGGATCTGATGTTATATTTTTTTATAAACCTCAAGTTCATGAATTTTATTTTTTAGTGTATACACATATTATAGACAGACTATGTACACACTTAAATGGTATTGATAATAAAGAAAGTATCCCTTCGGTTCCTTTGGTTGCAACCATGATAAATTCTCCTGAATTCCCCCTCCAATGTTCATGCTAGAGGCAAGAAGAAACGACATATATTAGAGTATTTATGGTTGCTTGACAGATGTGGTTGAAGGTTTTATTTTCATCATGGCATTTTCGCCTTGCTTTCGACCGCAACGGAAGGAATATTCCTATGGATGTAGAGGAAGCATGAGTTAAGTAAAATTCACATATATAGTTTTCTAATATATTCTATTTGTCTTTCAAATATCTTGATGTATAAGGGGTTTTTACTAAAATTTTCTTAGTGCAGTGATCTCTGATGTTAGGAAAATGTTACAGAAAGATAAATAACAGTTACTACATCGGGTTTTAAAATATTAAGAACATCAATTTTGACTATTTGTGTTATTAAAAAAATAATTAAATGTGTAAAAATCGTGTTTCAGTAATCACTAATAATAAACAAAGTATAATAAAATATAATATATTAATTTTACTTTTTGAAATAAGATGAATATTAGAAATTGATGTTAGAAGTAAGATGCCAATATTTTAAAATCGCAGGGAGACTCTCTCCGTTTTTAAATTGTTACTGTTGACTTTTAACATCAACTTTTATTATTTATTTTATTTAAAAAAGTTTGATGAATATCATATATTTTATTATAATTTATTTTATCATTTAAGTTATTTAAATCATAATTTATAAATTTGCACATTTAAATTAATTTTTAAATAAGATAAATGATTGAAGTTAATATTAAAATTTAATGGCGATAAAATTTAGGAAGAAAGGAGTCCGAGTGAGCCATTGGAAGAAGCTAAGCGATCTATTTGAACTAGCATGAAGCTCATGACACAGTTTACTCCAAAACATATAAAAAACCAAAAAAATGAACACAAAATCCTTGCGAGGAAAAAAAAAAAGCAGATTATGGAGACAATGGCAATGGACCGGGGGCTGGGCCTCTCGAGAACTCGATGACGTCCGCGTACCACTGCATAGCATGTGTACTTCCTCCGTTCGGAAATATAAGAACCTGATCTGTTCGTCCACAAACACAAGTAGCTGGTGGTTTCGAGACACGGTCATCAGTTCTCCACCATGAAGAATGGACACGTCACCCAGATGGAACGAGAAGCTTCCTGGTTTGCGTTGACCGGGAATTAAGTTTTTTGTCTTTGAGATAAATCAACAATTAATAATGACCTACCGGCCATTTTCTTCTCTGTCTTGAATATTGTGCGCATTCTTATAATCGTGGACGGAGGAAGCACTAGTCCAGAGCGTTCCAGAACCCGCGCACCGGCGGAGCATCTACGACGCCGTGCACCAAGCACACCGTGACACGATCGATGTCCACTGGCGAGTGGCCCCAACCAGAGGGCTACATCTGATTCGAAACGACAAATCCCAACTTAATTGCGCACCCAAAGTGATGGCTACGGCGCTGTTACGGCGCGCCTCCTCTGTCTTCCTCCCCTCCACGGCCTCGCGCTCCTACCCCCTCTTCCGCAGCGGCCACCTCCAGCCCCGCCCCCGCGCCGCGGCCATGGCTTCCGACGCCGCCGCCTCGTTCCAGAAAGTCCAGATCCAGCGCGAGGACACGGTCCGTCCCCTGATCTCCTCCTCCTCCTCCGTTTTCACTAGCGACTAAAGCCCGAGGGGCTTTTCTAGGGTTTTTACTACTCATCCTCTGTTCGATATAGTCAGTCATCGTGTGCCTTTAGCTAACATTTCGCAAAGCTGGTGAGGAATTAACTCCCTCTATAGGAATTTTCATGCCCCCCATCCACGAACTAGAGGTTAATTCGCTCGATTCGTTTGAAGAGCCTGGAATTGAATGATGGTTGTAACGGTAGCAAGTAGCATCGGGTGTCTTATGGATGAGGTAATGTATTTTGTGAATGGTGAAATCACGAATGCAGTCGAGCGTCATGATTCTGAAACGTAATCTATTCGTTTCGTTTGGTGTAATGTGCTTTCTTGTATTATTCTTTCCTTTGTTTTTTTCTTGTATTATTCTTTCCTTTGTTTTGGTTATCTTTCTTTGTGTCCTCTGCTTTCTCTATTGATGTTATTCCCTCAGCTTGCTTTTTCACTTTTTCTTTTTCTTTATCTCAAAGCCTTTTCGTGTACCTTCCTTGGTTAAGTTCCCTCAGTTTCATTTAAAATTGCAGTGACGCCATAAATCTTGTAACTTCTAGATTGTGTTTGGTAACCTAAAAAATGGAGGCTGGGTTAGGGCAATGAGAGGTGAAATGTCTGAGTTTGGGATTGTGAAAAAATGAAGATTAAATTCCTTCGTCGCCATCCAAACTTATCCGTTTCCCTCATTTGCCATAAATTTAAACTTTTTATCCCTTCCGTATCATTTTGTTTACATCATTAGGATACGATCGTTATTAGAAGTTCCAATTTTGATTTTTTTTGGCAATGTCTAATTTATCTTCATGTTAAGTAATAATGTAGTTGTACGTATCAAAATATAATCTCAGTCTCTCAAAGTAAATCAATATAACAAAATTAAAGGTGTTCAATCAGATCAAAAAATGGGGTCATAACAATAAAATTAGGTGTCCAAATCTATATAGTTTGTCAACAGAGGAGTATAATGGAAATTGATATAAAACATAGGAGGGCTGAAGGGTATGATCATACTATTTTCTCATATATATATATATATGAGAAAATGGCATGGAAGGGATGGAAAATTTAATCCGGTGGCAAATAAAGGAAATGATAATTTTAGATGGCGAATAAGGGAAAATCATAAGTTTGGATGGCGAATAAGGAATTTGCTCATAATTGAAGGGTTAAGATTTAGTGGAATGGGTGAATGAAGGATCTATATCTTTCCTTTTATTTCCTAATCCCATTCCCAACTGCCATCTCACGTTCCCCAAGCACCACCAGATTGTAATCAATTGCTTGGACATATAGTTAGAGAAATAGGATTTATTAGGGATAAGGAAATGGAGCATGCATTTCCCAGCATTTATAACCCAGGGGCAGGGGTGGGTGCGGGCAGGATCAGATACAACATATTTTGCAATTACAATTTTGCCCTAAAAAGTGCATAAATATGTTGTTATTTTTATTTGAGCTACGGTTATTACAGTCCAATAATTTTATAACCCAAGCCCAAACTCAACACATCCATACATGGGAAAAGGATTCAATCTTCAAATCCATAACCCTATCCCACCTCTTCATTTCCTGTTGCGTATCCCTTTCCACAACCCGACCACTATTACACACCACCCTAAGGAATGGCCAAGGATTATTTATGGAGTGTAATAACTTTGAAATTTAGCCATTAGGTATGCTTGATGAATTAATTGGAATTTGGAAAAGCTTGGACAGATTTGCTTAAAAATTTGCTCTACTACATGCCTGGAGGATATTTTTATTAACACTACAATTGATTTTTTAGTTTCAGTCCCTTATTAAAGTATTACTGTTCATGTGCAGACTTTTGATGCTTATGTTGTCGGCAAAGAAAATGCTCCTGGTATTGTGGTTTTGCAAGAGTGGTGGGGAGTTGACTATGAGATAAAGAATCATGCCACCTACATTTCCAAACTTGGTGGAGGATATAGAGCACTTATACCAGAGTATGATCATGTCTTGTGGCATTCTATTCCGTGATTTAAGTGACAAAATGAAGGATAAAGTTCAAATTACTACCCTCAAGTATAGCTCAAGTCCAGATTAGCCCCTAAACTCTTTTTTGGTTCATTTTATCCCCACACCTATGCCATTTGGCTCAATTTACCCGCTGCTATAATTTATCTTTTTTGTTTCTCCATATATTAAATTCTATCTTAAGCTAAAATTTTACAAGATGATGGAGCATATCATAACACATGTTAGAAAAATACGCCACATCTTTTTATCGTTATTTTTGTATAGTTTTTTCATTTTGTGTCATAAGGATTAATTTTCTATTAAATTTTCTTACCTATGAAAATAATTTCAAAAAAATTTTATGTTGTATTTTTTTTAACTTGTGTTATGGTTTCTCTATCATCTTGTAAAAGTTTAGCTTCAGATTATGCTTATATATTGAGAAACGCAAAAGACAAATTGTAGTAGGGGTAAATTGAGCCAATGGGCAAAGATGTGGGGATAAAATGAACCAAAAATTAGTTTAGGGGGTTATTTGGACTTGGGCTATACTTGAAGGTAGTAATTTGGATTTTATCCTAAGATGAATGCTTTTCATGAGATGACAACTCTTGTTTTGTTACTCAAGCAAGCACTTATTTCTTGATGTTATTGTTTCCTTTGTCAGTTTGTACCGTGGGAAAGTTGCCCTGGACGTTGCTGAGGCTCAACATCTAATGGAAGGTCTGGACTGGCAGGGGGCAGTGAAGGATATTCAGGCTTCAGTTAAATGGCTCAAGTCAAATGGATCACCTAAGGTTGGAGGGTCATTTATTTGTATTCTTGTTTAATATTTTTTTTGCTTTGTATATACTTTTTTCATAATGATGACCCAATTTTGAATAAACTTATAATGGGAATGTAGTAATGGTTACAACAAAGTGCTCAAAGAAAAACACCACAAAGCATAACTGGCTAGCGCAGGTTAAAACGAAGGATAACGGTCTTGCTACATGCTGGAGGACTTGCTAAGAGTTACAAATGTGAAAAGATGCAAAGCAACAATCCTGCAGGCATACAGCAAACATGACTTGCTCTTTGTATTTGACAATCTTTAAGTTACTGGAAAATATTTCAATTAATAACTCCTGTCCTATGTATAAATCTGTCACTGGTGTGATACTAGGATGCTTGAAAAATTATTATCATTGGCCTCTTATTCACACTTCAAAATCTGAATACAATTTATAAAGCTCCTCTATTTCTTTTTTGTTGGTTTTGTAGTCTGTTTTTCTTAATTCTATCAATGCAAAGTTTTTTTTTTTTTTGAGAATCATCAGTGCAAAGGGCTGGATGAATAATGTTAAAGTAATCCTACAATTTCTAGGCTAGGTATCCGTAGATGTGAGGGTTTTTTTTTTATGAAGCAAATTACAAAAACCATACTTTTTCAATAACTGGAATGGGATTCGACTCTAATTTTCTTGTTAACTTCTGATGTGTATATGTTGTGGATGCTTTTGTTGGGCAGCACTACAGCCGCAGAAGGAAGGGTGCTGCGGCACCTTCCAGATAGGTGCGGTTGCACCTTTCTAGCTAGGTTAGGCGCAGTTTATTGAGTGTTACAATAGGTAGTTAAGATTTAGAGAAATAAGAGAAGCCAGCCAACCGGGTAGCTATATAAACCCAGGCGCGGCTGGACTCTAGGCAGGCAGAAAACATAGAGAAAGTTGATCGACCTCCTAGGGAGGACGATCCTCTCTTGTCTGCGGTTAGCTGCTGTAAATTCCCTTCCAGTTCGTCGATAAAGCGTTCAAATTTCTAGCCATATCATCCTAGTATCACCCATTTGATCCTCTGGCCTGCAATGGAGGGGCTCAAGACCACCTTGGATGCCATCCTGGCCAACCTGTCGTCCATCAAGAATGAGGTTGCCATGATAAAAGGCGACCAGAGCTGCTTCACCGTCGCCGTCAACAGATTGCATCCGACCAGATCTCATTGGGCGGCTCCCACAATGGCAAGAAGGTGGTGCAGGCTGACCCACCACCACGCGAACTGCCCACCCATAAGCTACGCTTCCCAGAGTACGACGGAGCAGTTTTTCCGCGCCCATCGCACACCAGATGAGGAACACGTTTGGTACGCGTCCTTCTACATGGAGGGCGCGGCGCAAGACTAGTACTACCGGCTGGAGTAGAACAGCGGCGTTCTGTCCTGGCCGGACTTCGTTAGCAAGGTCCAGCGCGCGTTTGGGCCACCCTTGCGCAGCAACCCTCTTGGCACCCTGATGGAGCTGCGTCGTACGAGTACGGTGGAGGAATATACAGCCAAGTTCCTGCCCCTACTTGCCCGCTGCCCCAACCTCGACGAACGGGACCAGATCGACATCTACACGGGGGGCCTTCGCAACCCACTGCAGACCGATGTCGAGTTACAGTGCCTGTAGTCCCTTGACGACGCCATGGGACTCGCCAGGGCATTCGAGCTCCGTCAGGCATTGGACGAGGACAATGACATTCAGGCCTGCTTCGCAGGAACGCGTGTGCCGCCCCGCGTCAACCCGACGGCCCGGCCACGTCCTCCTGTGGCCGTCTCGATGCCACAGACGCTTCCAGCGGTCGCCAAGGGTCCTGTCCAGACGCCACCAGCCCCCATCAAGGGCGCGCCACCACCGGCTAGCGCTCGCTTCAAGCGCTTGTCTTCACAAGAGATGGTGCAGCGTCGTGCGGACGACCTCTGCTTCCATTGCCCCAAGAAATTCACTAAAGAACATCACCGGACCTGCACGATGAAGGGCCTCTACCTCATGGAGCTGATAGAGGACGCGGTCGACGAGGAGTCCCTGGCAGAGGGAGACACCTCTGGCGAGGAAGAGGTGATCTCTCTTCACGCCCTCACGGGGGTCACCACGGCAGACACGATGCTGCTGGACACCACTGTGCACGGCGTTTCCTTGCGCGCCCTGGTGGACTCGGGTTCCATCCACTACTCCATCGCTCGTGACACTGCTTGTCGACTCGATCTCCACCAGCGTCAAGACCGGGCCTGACCGTGGGCGTCGCCATAGGGACCACGTTCCATCTGATGGCGTGTGTAGCAGCGTGGAAGTCCCCATCGTCAGTGAGGCGTTCTCCATCAACCTCTTCGTCCTACCTCTCGCCGACTACGAGATTGTGCTGGGCTGCCACTGGCTCCGGTCCCTTGGACCCATCCTATGGGATTTCGGGCGCTAGACCATGGCCTTCTGACGTCGTGATCACTGGGTCAAGTGGACAGGCGTTGGCGCACCAAGCAGCATGCACCTCCGCGTCATTGAAAGCTTGGATCTGCTACAGCTCCTATTGGTGGAGTTCAGCGACATCTTCGCTGTCCCGACTTCACTACCACCGAATCGGAGCTGCGATCATCAGATCCACCTCCTCTCGGACATGGCACCGATTGCGGTCCGACTGTACTGCTACCCGCAGCTGCTCAAGGACGAACTTGAACGGCAATGTGCGGACATGCTCGAACAAGGCATCATTCGTCCGAGCACGTCGGCGTTCTCGCTAGTCCTCTTCGTCCGTAAAAAGAACAATTCCTAGTGTTTTTGCATCGACTACCGCGCCCTCAACGCCATGGCGGTGCGCAACATGTTCCCCATCCCGGTCGTCGAGGAGCTACTCAATGAACATCGTGGCACCACCTACTTCACCAAGCTCGACTTTCGCAGCGGCTACCACCAAGTCCGTATGCATGAAGACAACATCCACAAGACGTCGTTCTGCATACACCACGGACACTTTTGAGTTCGTGGTCATGGCGTTCAGACTGACGAATGCTCCGGTGACATTCCAATCCCTCATGAATGAGGTCCTTTGGCCTTTTCTTCGCAGATTTGTGCTTGTGTTCTTTGACGATATTTTGATCTACAACACATCTCTTTCGGAGCACCTGCAACACCTCTGTTCCGTGCTTGGCACACTCTGCTCTAACAGCCGGTTCCTCAAGCACTCCAAGTGCTCGTTCGTTGAGGGACGGTCGAGTACTTGGGCCACATCATCTCAAAAGATGGTGTGGCCATCGATCAAGCCAAGATTGAGGCGGTGTAGAACTGGTCGCTTCCGCGCACCTTGCGCACCCTACGCGACTTTCTTGGTCTCATAGGCTACTACAGGTGCCTCATCCAGAACTATGGCGTCATCGCTGCGCCGCGCACTGCCCTCCGCAAGTGGGACGCGTTTCGCTGGATAGATGCAGCGATGGCGGCCTTCGAAGCTCTCAAGGCAGCACTGACGATCGGACCAGTGCTGCAGTTACCAAATTTTGAGGCGACCATCATCGACTGCGACGCCTCAGGCTCTGGGTTCGGTGCCGTCCTCCTTCAAGGTGCCGGACCCATTGCCTTCTTCAGCCGCGTCGTGGCCCCTCGGCACGCCAAACTCGCCGCCTATGAGCGGGAGCTTATCGGCCTCGTCAAAGCAGTCCGGCACTAATGACCGTATGTCTGGGCGTGACAATTCACCGTCCGCACCGGCCACTCGCCTTGAGGTTCCTCCTCGACCAGCGCCTTTCGATGATCCCACAGCACACGTGGGTTAGCAAGCTCTTTGGCTATGATTTTAGGGTGGAGTACAAACCGGGACGCCTCAATGCGGCAGCAGACGCCCTATCTCGCCGTGATGAGGACACTACAGAGTTCGCCTCCTGCGCACTCTCACGGCCAGACTTAAATACTCTTCAACGAGCTCCGAGCTGAAGCCACCTCTCTGGCCGAGGTCATTGCCAAACGTGCCGAGGTGGGGCAAGGCCTTGTTATGGCAAATTGGTCCACCGCAGACGGCTTCGTGCTACATTAAGGCCGCATATTTGTGTCGGAGTTGTCGGCATTGTGGCCACAGCTACTCGCCCCAGTCTATGGCGCGGGCCATGAGGGTGTCCAAAAGACACTGCATCGACTGCTTGCGTCCTTCTACACCCCCAAGCACCTCGCATTGTCGGGGGCTACGTCCGGGGCTATGCGGTTTGCCAACGCAACAAGACTCCTTCATCCGGCAGGCCTGCTGCAGCCACTGGATGTTCCTCACTCCGTGTGGGCGGATATCACGCTGGATTTCAGAAGGCTTCCCCAAGGTCAGCGGCAAATCGATGGTGCTGACAATGGTCGATTGCTTCTCCAAATATGACTTCATCGCCCTTGGCCACCCCTACAGTGCGACCTCCGTCGCCCAAGCCTTCTTCGACCATATCGTGCGCCTCCATGGACTGCCGTGTTCCATCGTGAGCGAGAGGGACCCGGTGTTCACCAGCTCCTTTTGGACGAAGCTGTTCGGTCTTTTTGACGTCAAGCTCCGCCTCAGTTCTGCGTTTCACCCGCAGACGGACGGACAGTTGGAAGTGACCAATCGAATTCTCGGCTTCTACCTCCGCTGCCTCGCCAGGGATCGCCCATGGAGTTGGCTGCACTGGCTTCCTTTGGGCTGAGTTTTGCTACAACTCGTCCTACCAGACCGCCTTGCGCACTACGCCTTTCGAGGTTGTCTTTGGTCGACCAACACCATCCTTGACATCATATCAGCCTGGAGTGGCGCGTGGCCGCTCTAGACAGACAGCTGTCTAACAGGGATGACTTCCTCACTGTTGTTCAGGAGTGCCTCCTGCGGGCCCAAGCAATCAAGAAGCAAAACCATGATACCCACCATCGGATGCAACATTCGCAGTGGGGGAATGGGTTTGGCTCCGCCTGCATCAACGTGTGGCCATTGCCATCAAGAGTAATCAGAATGCAAAGATGGCACCTCAATATTATGGGCCTTTCCGAGTGCTTGAACTCATCAGCTCCGTGGCACACCGTCTCCAGCTTCCACCCAAGGCTCGTATCCAAGATGTCTTCCACGTTGTGTTCCTCAAGAAGTGTTGTGGTGACGCCCCGACTGAGATTGTTCCTCTACCCACAGTCATCCATGGCCATGCTGTACCTGAACCACAAACCGTGATCCGCGCACGACTCAATCGTGGCTCATGGGAAGTCCTGGTGCAGTGGTTGGGCCGTGGGTCGGCCGACTCCACATGGGAGCCCCTTGAAGAGTTCAAGCTGACTTACTCCAAATTTCAGCTCGAGGATGAGCTGTTTTGAAAGGAGGGGGGAAGTGTTGTGGATGCTTTTGTTGGGCAGCACTGCAGCCGCAGGAGGAAGGGTGCTGCGGCACCTTCCAGATAGGTGCGGTTGCACCTTTCTAGCTTGGTCAAGCGCATTTTGTTAAGATAAGATTGAGTTTGTTACAATAGGCAGTTAAGATTTAGAGAAATAAGAGGAGTAGCCAGCCGGCTGGGTAGCTATATAAACCCAGGCGCGGCTGGACTCTAGGCAAGCAGAAAACAGAGAGAGAGTTGATCGGCCTCCTAGGGAGGACAAACCTCTCTGATCTGCGGTTAGTGCTATAATTTCCCTTCTAGTTCATCAATAAAGCGCTCAAATTCGTAGCAATATCAGTATATGCTCCAGAATGTAGACAGTCTGTACCCTTTTAGGTCTGCATGGTGAAAGAAGCAAACCTTTTTACTATATGATACCGAAATGACATGTATTTCTGAGAAATTCTAGTGTTTTGTGATAAATCATGGTTGGATCAGCCTGATTGATGTTGTGATAAATCACTGTTGGAAGAGCCTCATGGTTGTAAAAATTACAAATTGCTTTAATGGATTAAGAATTTGAAGAATTGTTTAATGTCCAGTGAGTAATTATTACATTAAATATCTTGCTGAAGAAATCAGAATAAAAAGAGTATACTTGTCTGAATAACCTAGGCATGCCTGAATGTTTCTAAGAACTGTTTGATGGTGAAAGATTGAGAGACAAGGTGAAAAATTGTTTTTGTACCCTGCGCATTGTC
This sequence comes from Zoysia japonica, assembly GCA_001602275.1. Lineage (NCBI taxonomy): Eukaryota > Viridiplantae > Streptophyta > Magnoliopsida > Poales > Poaceae > Zoysia > Zoysia japonica. The sequence goes on along the minus strand of BCLF01000073.1, from coordinate 888,711 downwards.
TATAGGCTGAAAGATAATACCTGGAACAAAATAAGATATGCATAATGGTTATCTGTTATTTTTTTTTTCTCAAATGCGTAGGAGATCTACGCATCGTTTCATTAAGAGAGAGAAACATAGTACAAAAGAGGGGCTAGAACCCCCATACAGAACACGCACAAGGCCATACAAAGCGCCTGACACACAAAGGCGCGCCACCACCTAACCCTCTACCAGCTAAGCCGAAGAAAGGAGCGACCGGGACAGCAGGGTGTGCAGCTGCGAGGCCCCTGCCAAACACCAGAAATGAGCTTCTCGTTGGATTGCTTGAAGCACAGCAGAAACAGAAGGTTGTGCTCCGTTGAAGACACTATCATTCCGATCGTTCCAAATTTCCCAAGCGACCAAGATGACGAGCGTGTTAAAACCCCTTCTAAACTCCTTGGGGAAGCTGTATCTCGCAGTGCTCCACCAACTAGAGAAATGCAGGGAAGAGAACTGTGGTGAGGAGGAGATGGAACGCAGCCGCAGCAGGATGCTGGTCCAAACTTGCCTGGAGAAGACGCAAGACAGCTGGAGGTGCTGGATTGATTCCTCCTCTTGATCACAAAGGACACAGGCTGTAGGATGAGGCATGTTATGCTTTGCAAGCCGGTCGGCTGTCCAACATCGATTATTAATGGCGAGCCACAAGAAGAACTTACAACACAGCGGGGCCCACGATTTCCAGATTCTCTTCCAAGGAGCGAACCTGATTGTCCCGAGGAAAAAGGCCTCATAAGCCGACTTACTAGAGTACGACCCAGAGCTAGTGAAACGCCAAGAGTGTTGATCAATCGCTTCCGGCTGCAGGTTGAAGCCTTCCACCAGGTCCCAAATTTGAAGGTACTCGATCAAAACCTGTACTGTAAGAGCTCCCTGAATGTCAGAGGTCCAAGCCCGGTTAGAGAAAGCTTGTGCCACCGTCCTTTCCTTGGTTTTCCTTTTTGGGATCAAAGCAAAGAGATGGGGTGCAATTTCTGCAACAGTCTTCCCCTCCAACCAACGATCGGTCCAGAATTTGGTTGTGTGCCCGTTACCTACAACAGTGATCACTGCCACATGAAACATAGCCCGGGCATTACGGGGGACCTCAACAGGTAACCCCTCCCAAGGACGGGGAGCAGCAGTTTTCTCAAGCCAAAGCCAACGGATACGGAGAGACCAATTGAGCACTTATAGGTTGTGAATACCAAGCCCGCCATATTGCAAGGTTCTCTGGACCCGGTTCCAGCTCACCAGGCAGTTCCCACCGTTTGCTGACTGGCCTCCTTTCCAAAGGAAGCTCCTACGGATCTTGTCAATAGATTTGACCACCCACTTTGGCAGGTCCAGAACCGACATCAGATAAATGGGGACAGCTGTAAGGACTGCTTTCACCAAGATGAGGCGGCCTACCCTGTTTAAGAGAGAGGCCTTCCAATGTGGGAGGTAATCCGCCACCTTGTCAATTAACAGTTGAAGATCTGACTTGGTTGGTTTGCGAACTGAGAGAGGGAGACCCAAGTACGTGCAAGGGAAGCCCTTCAACTCACATGGAAGCAGTTCAGAAATTCTAACCCGGTCCTCCTCATTGCAGTGGATTGGAGTTACAGAACTCTTGATAATATTAGTCTTGAGGCCAGAGGAGTGACCAAAAACATCAAGCAGTTGGAGAACTCTGGAGAGGTCACGAGATGAAGGCCGCAGAAAAAGAACCACATCGTCTGCATAAAAGGAGATACGGTATCTCGCCTGCTGGACCGCAAGAGCTTGAAGGTGACCTTCCTGAGCTGCCCGAGCTACTAGCGAGTTGAGAACATCCATCACCAATATGAAAAGCATAGGGGAGAGGGGGTCCCCCCGGCGAAGACCCCTACGGTGTTGGATCACTCTGCTAGCTTGACCATTCACCAAAATCTGAGTAGACGAAGTTGAGAGCAGCAAGCAAATGAGATTACACCATCGCCTTCCAAACCCCAAGTGCTGTAGGACTTCCAAGAGGAAGGGCCACGAAACCGAATCGAAGGCCTTAGAGATGTCCAATTTCAACATCACATGCGGTTGATTCTGCCTGTGCAAACACTTAGCTAACTGTTGAACCAACAAGAAATTGTCATGAATCTTTCTCCCCTTGACAAAAGCAGTCTGGTTGATGGCAACCAAGTCGGACAACAGCGGAGCTAGACGGTTGGACATAAGCTTGGCCACTAGCTTAGCAAAGCTATGGATGAGGCTGATGGGGCGATAATCCTTAATAGAAACTGCATCCTGTTTCTTTGGCAGCAAGGTGATAAAAGCAGTGTTAAGCAGCCAGAATTTGAACACATGCCCGCGCTGAACAGCCGCTAGGGCAGCCAGCACATCCCCCTTGATGATTTCCCAACAAGTCTTGTAAAACAGCCCTGTAAAACCATCCGGACCCAGGGCCTTCTCCTGTGGCATGGACTTCACTGTTGCCCACACTTTTCCTCAGAGAAAGGAGCATCCAGCCCCGAAAGATCATGGGTGTGCGAGTGAAAGGTCGGGAGATAACCAACCTAGCAGCATATATACTGCTAGGGATGCAGGTTTTCAAATTTGTGGGTCGGTCCACGCCCAAAAAATCTGCTAAATGAACTAAAGATTTCATCCCACCCATACAAATTAATCACCTTATTATACTAGAAAGATTACTCACAACTACCCGATGGGTACCCATTTGCATCCACATGTTCTATAGATATCAATGCAAGTTTTAATCAAGTCTCATAAATAGGTTGCTAACCTTCTATTCAATGCTTTTTTGCAATCAGGTTGGTGTCACTGGCTATTGCATGGGAGGAGCTTTATCAATTGCAAGTGGAGTTCTAGTCCCGGAGGTTGATGCTGTTGTTGCTTTCTATGGGACTCCATCTTCTGAGCTTGCTGATCCTTCAAAGGCTAAGGCTCCTATTCAGGCTCATTTTGGGGAGCATGATAATTTTGTTGGATTTTCAGATGTCACTGTATGTCTCCTGAACCCGCCTATATCTATTACAATGACAAGTGAATCCATGCCTTCCCTTTTTGATTTTTGTTTATGGCATACTTATCCCTGATCCATAATACTAGCCAATTTCATGTATATTACTGATGTTGACTTGTGGCATAATGCAAATGTGATTCTAGAATGGTTCAACTTACATAATATCAATAACTGCATGAGCATTCAAAAGATAGCATTCAGGAACTACAGCTGTTGATGTAGCTACTACGAAAGTTATTGGAAACGGAGCTTGATTACACTGAAAACAGCAACTGGTGAAATCTGACAATGATATTTACAAATTTTTTAATATTTAGCATTGTTGGATAATTAATCATTTACTATCCTTTAGTTATAAGCATGTATGAACATGACTCTGCACAATCTGCTATATCAGGCATGATCTCATCATACTTTAAATTACTCAACTAGTAAAGAATATAGCACTGACACTTTGTTTCAGGCGGCTAAGTCTCTTGAGGAGAAGCTCAAGACTTCTGGGGTGCCGTATGAAGTTCACATGTATCCTGGATGCTCGCACGCCTTCATGAACACATCGCCAGAGGCCCTCAAGAGGAAGAAGGGAATGGGTTTGACTGATGAGAACAAAGAAGCTGTTGACCTTGCCTGGTCTCGGTTCTCCGCTTGGATGGGTCGTTTCCTTGGGTCCGCATGAGCCTTCTTCCGCGTCATGTGGTCTGTGATATGTGCATGGAGTCCCATCTCATATTCTCATGAATAAAATATTCTGATACAGGTTGCTGTATCCAAACTATACATATGTACTGGTTATGTCTGGAATCCGGACTTGCTTGGCACGCTGTGCCTTACCAATGAGCTCTGTTATACACCATGTCTTGTTCTGTGGGCGCAAATTTTGCATAAGCTGGAACGAAAATGTTTGGCTGCATCAGGTAAATAAAATGTTGGCCCAGAATTTTTAGCCGGCCAGCAGAACTGTTGCGTTTAACTGTTTAGCAGGCCAATAATATTGGATGCAAACTTTTAGTTTGTGATGTGTATGGTTTACATGGTACATTACTGTAATAGATCGTACGTCTTAAAGGATGAAAAATTCGGAAAAGGTAGTTACGAACACAATACCAGTATCAGTGGAAAGATACTAGATTATACTATCCTGTTTTGAAATTTCTGTCATTAGGACAACAAATTTACTTCAAAATTGAAACTAGATTTATTGTCAAATTGAACCAGATTTTCCGAATGATAATAATTTTAGAATCGATCAATGGAGTATTGTTGGAATAGAAGAACACCAGTATGGATCGTGAAATGATCGTTTTGAATGATACACTCTGTACAAGCATCGATTTGAACACCCTCGGTACATTTACGTTAGCATTCAAATGCTAACATAAGTATACGGTGGAAGTAGGTTTTAGGTCAAATTCAAGAATTGCTGGGAGATTGTTAGGTGGTGGTACAATTAGATAAAAAAAAGAGTGACTAGTGAATATTATATTAACCATTTTATATCGGTGTTTAGTTTGGTTGTGCTCAACTTTGTGGGAGCGGGGAAGCTGTTGCTGCTTTTTGATAGAATGTTGGCAAAGAGAATCAGTTACTATCCATTTTGATATGATTGAGATGACTGATTTTTCAGTAAGATGATTACTAATACAAGGCTTGATCTCTGCAATTAATAAAAAAAAAGATGTGACAAAATTGAAATCTCACAAATGTGGGATTCTCAAATCATGTCTAATAGGTAGTCATTGGACATAATTAAATATCAAAAAATTTGCGCAAAATCTAAACTAAACAAAAGAAAATGTGGTTTTGATAGCGGTGAGGCCTTTAAATAGGTGGAAGGATGGCCATGGGGGTGCTTGAGTCATTCTCAAAATCCAAAGACACTTGTAATAGGCTAAATTTAATATACAGCCGACGATTTAAGTTGGAGCGACAACACTTTTTATATTAAAATACGATTGGTGCTGATTCCAATATGATATGAAGATAAAGAACTATTTGAAATTAGACGTGATAAGCTTTTCAGAAAGTGCCGAATCACCTGAGTTCCATATGACGTTGTGGCATCCATTACAAGTTAACACTCTGCAGTTTGAATCTAGCTCTCGTGAATCTCCATCCTTTTATATTAGACTAGTTGTGGAGGTGTGTATATTGTTTTTGAAATTGATATTCTGATCATCCTTCCCACTTGATCTAGAGTCAACCTCAAATGAAGTTCATAAAAGAACCCACCACTCTACCCTGCCCTATAGTAATCATGAAATGTGGAGGGCACAGTGGTATTCTAATATAGTCATGTGAATTTTATCATTCTCTTCTTCTTTATGACAAGCCGTCCACATCTTGATCCAGTGGTTGGCTAAGTTGCTTGATCATATTGGAAAGAGTGATAACACATAGCTAGTCAGTTGATAGAACACAAAACTAGAGAAACTTTGCAAGGTGGTGTTAGTGTCAGTGCATGCCATTGTTTGATTCTATTTTTGCATTTCAAAATGATATTTTAGATTATTACCTATGAATACTTTAGATAATAAGAAATCTCTTTTATCATCATGTTTGCCAAAAGCATAAAAACATAGTAACCAAAATATTACAAACTATTATTTTGAGATAATTTCTCCAAACAATTCAGGTTACAAGGAACAATAAATTCAATATTACCTAAAGTAGGTAAAGATGGTAAGAGCTCCAACTTTTTCTCATTAATACTAGTGCAATAAAAAGGCCCATTCTCAACATGTGTGTACAAAAGAACATCATTTTGAGCTCCATGCGCTTGTTTTCTGGATTAAACATACTTGTTCACACAATTTGTAACAATCATAAGATAAATATGTATTTTGTGTCAAATCAAATGTCACTTGAGGCTTTACTAAGCATTGCAAAACACTATTATGACTAGTGGGCAATTGCAATTCAGCACAAGCAGCATGAGGGCATATAGATAGGGTGAGAGACTCAATGTATCATTTTTCTTACTCCCCTTGGGTGTACTAGGCGACACACAAACATCATTATCCATATCCATTATTTGATCAAGTAGCTCAACGTCCACTTTGAACTTGTTCTCACTCTCTTGCAATATGTTTGTATTAGCTTCATGACCATTGAAGCCTCTTAAAGGTGTAAATGATTTTAGTGATTGAACTAGAACTATGAACTAACTCGTTGGATGAAAGTTTATCACCACCTTTCTACACTTTTACGAGTTGGTTTACTCTAATTCGGACTTCGCCGGTTGCAAAGTGAGTAGAAAGAGTACCTCCGATGGATGTCAATTCCTTGGGAGATCATTGGTTGCTTGGAGCTCTAAGAAGCAAAATGCCGTGGCTCTCTCAATGGTCGAAATGGAATATATGGCAGCCGATGCTTGTTATGCTCAACTTCTCTATATAAAGCAAACTCTCATGGACTATGGATTGGTATACAATCAAATTTCTCTTTATTGTGATAATGAGAGTGCAATCAATATGGCACTTCATAAGGTTGATCATGGGCATGCTAAACATATTGAGGTCAAGCATCACTTCATATGGGATCATGTTGACAAGAAAGATATGGAGCTTATAAGCGTGAAGATAAATGATCAATTGGCTGACATATTCACGAAACCCCTTGATGAGAAGAATTTCAACGGGGGAAGAGGAGAGGTCAACATCTTTGGTCTTTCGAACTTCACTTGAGTAACCTCTAAAGCTTAGCATTTCCATTGTATATACTTGTTTGCTTGTGTTTGCCTTGTTTTTGTTGTTCTTCTTGTTTTGTAGGATCGTCATCTAACCCTTTAAAGATGGCAATAATCATGAAGAGCTTGGGAAGAATGTTCACAGGGTACCCAAGGCTAGAAGATGAGGGTCATTGTGAGTAAGCTTGCGAGGGGATTCAATGTGATGAGGGTATTTCTTTTCTTGTCTTTCTTCATCGTGTGCATGCTTTTTTTTATTTTTGTTTGCATTCATGTGCATTTCATGCATTGCATCTAGTGTCACATCAAGCACGAGTCTAGGGGAGTTACTCATAAACAATATAAGTTGATTGCTCCTAGACTCCATAGCAATTGTGAGCTTCATGCCATTGAATCACGATATTTCGAGCTCTAAGGTTAAATCTACTTACGCGGCTCAAAGACTATGATTCGTACATTCCCATATGCATCTCTAGCCCTTTTTTGTTGAGCGAAGAGGAAGTTTCTTGGATGACCATTTTGTATGAAATATACTAACTCAAGGGAGGGGGGAGAAAAAGCTTTGAATCAAGAAGACGATCAAGACATAAGGAGTTGTTGGACAAAAAAAGAATTACAGAAGAAAAGATCCGGTAATATTGTTTCATGTCTCATCATAATTATTATTCTATTGTATTCTCCTTCTTTGTGGTTTCTCTTTTTGGTTGATAGATGACAAAGGGGAGAGAAATGGAGATGATCAAATGAAGGACATGAAGATTGGGGAGAAAATTGGAGAAGAAATGAGGATGACGATCAAGGAAGGGTTCTGTCATAAGTCGTCGTCAAGAAAACAAAGGGAGTAATCTTTCCTATTCCTCTAAATCTGTTAATTACTACCCTTTGCCCTCTACTCGTCTTGTTGTTATTCTCTATTTATAGGAAACGGGCAGAGGGAACCAAAGATTTGAAGATGATTGAAGTCACACTCAAGAAAACCAATCAAATTAAAGAATATGAAGAGAATAAGCAATGCACTTATCGAGGGGAGCTCCAAAGTTAAGGTATGAAACCTCGTGCATATTTGTGGACTTCTTGCAAGAGATGGTAAGATAACTTGCGTCTATTCTTTTTCTTAAGGTTGTCTCGTGCTTCTATTCCTATCTTTTGTATCATCTCGATCATTTGCATCATAGTCGTCATCAATCACTAAAAAGGGTGAGATTGTTAGCTTCATGACCATTGAAGCCTCTTAAAGGTATGAATGATTTTGGTGATTGAATGAGAACCATGAACTAACTCATTGGATGCAGGTTTATCATCACTTTTCTACACTTCTATGAGTTGGTTTCTTCAAGTTTGTTCGAGTCTTCGTCGTGTTTCTAAGGAAGGAGCTGGTTCAAAGCTAAGGATGATCTAAAGCCATGTGTGGTTTAGTTTTTACGCCTTGAGTCTATAGAAAACACCGGTACTATTAAGAGGTGTCGGATCACTCGTTTCGGTTTTACAAGAATTAGGGTGTGTGAATGCTCTAGGTTCTCTGAGGCAATTGAGTGATCAGTGGGAGCTTGAAGTTGTTAAGAGTTACAGCAGAAAGCATGAAGATCTTGAAGAAGTCAAGTTCCAGCAGTCAAAGAGGTCATCAGACAGTCCGTCGGCGTCACTGGACAGTCCGCTGAGAGTCGTCAGCCAAGAGTCTAGAGAAGATGTTTTCTGGAGGCAATGAAGCTGGAGTCATCAGACAGTCCTACGGGAGTCATCGAACAGTTCAGTGAGTACAGAAGCTCTAAGTCCAGAGAGAGGTGCTCTCTAGAGTCATCAAGAAGAAGTCACCAGACAGTTCGTTGATCAGAGACCGAACAGTCCGGTGAGCCCCGGAGGAGGTATCCAGAAGAGGTGTCTCTGGAAGTTCAAAAAAGAAGGTCACCGAATAGTCCGATGATGGTATGAACCGGACATTCTGGTGTTACATGGAATGGATTCCAAAGAGGATGTTTTCTGCCAGTTGAAGATCAGGAGTCACCGAACAGTCCGGTGGTCCCAGTTATCGGACAGTTTGGTGACTGCAAAAAGCAGACAACTTTTTGGCAACGACTCTTAACGGTTGTTTCAGGGCTTGGGCCAATTTAAACCGTTGAGGTAGCGGTTGTGGAGCTTGCTCGCGGCTAGAACAGTTGGAGATTATTTGTTGAGAGTCAAAGTTCATCAAGGGAGCACAAGAGAACATCCAGTGAGACCTTGAGTGCTTGTGAAGAATAGCAAAGAGCATCCACGAAGTCTTAGAGCTTATGAGACTGAGAGGAGTGTCTTCGGCTTGTTACTCTTGGTCTATGGTAGCCTAGACCGGTTAGGTGTCGTTGTTCGAGCTTCCAAGTAGATTGTGGAAGTCAACATCAAGTTTGTACGCGGTTTCAAGTCCTCCGCTTGAAAAGGACACCAAGAGTGAGCGCCTGAGTCCTGAAAGCTTGCTTTAGTGCTTGGGTATTGTTTGCTACAGCCGAAGCGCCGGTGTCTTCACTCCGGGAGTGAAGAGTATCCTTGTGAGCATTGTTCTGGCAACAACGGGAGGAACCAAGACTCCGACGAGAGTGGTTCAACGGGGATTAGGGGAAGGCGTCATCATTCTGATACCTCAAGAAAAATCGCTGAGCATCTCTATCACCCTTCTCTTTACTTTCGCATTTAGTTTCTTGTGAGTAGTGTGATAAGTTGTTTAGTTGCTTCTCTTGGTGGCTCTCGTGCCGGATTGCTTACTAGCTTGATAGCTTGTCTTCTAGCTTATTTTACTCTTTTCTAGACCTTACTTACTAGGAGTTGTTTGTTAGTTTTGCTAGAAACTAAGAAAAGGAAGAATTTGGCCTAGTAGTGTAAGTGCCCGATTTAACCCTCTTCTTGGTCACTTGATCCTTTCAGTTTGGCATAGGACAAGAAATAAAATAGTGTTCTCTATCTAGTTGTGCTATTGTAGTAAGAGATGTATCACATAACTCTTCTTTTATCACATTCTCCTTATGACAAAAGTACATCAGCGATATATTTCACTAATCTATGATGTTGATTGTTCCTGATTGTATCTCTAGATGACAAAGTTGATTCTCAGCATTACAAGCAACTAAAATCAAGTGATAGATGTGGTTATAAGTTTTAGCGAGGACCATAATTTGGATTTCATAATTGAGACATTTCAAAAACCTATTCATAACATCTTCTCTCACCATTCATCTAAGCCACCAAATATGACATAAATCTTAAAAAGATTATAGTATTCATTGAGAATCATACTATCCTGCTTCAAGTTGTGTAATGTTGCTAGCAAATGATCAGCATAATGTGTAGCAATAAAACATGTCTAAAATAACTTTTAAAATCTTCTAAGGTTCTGTATCTCCATTATACCTACAAATATATTTCTATTCAACCAATGCATGTTCAGTCAAAACATTAGAGACAATGTAAATCTTTTATTTCTCAGATGTAACAACCCAAATTTCTAATAATTTCAAATGAAGAATTTCCTCTCGAATTTCTATTTTTTCAATTCGAATTCGTTCTTTTAAATTTCAGCGCTAGATCAATTCAGTTCGCGTGCTTTTGTTTTGGGCTGAAAATCTTGTGGGCCACCTTGTTTCGGAGCCAACCATTCTCGGCCGTTGGATCCCGTGGGTGAAAAAATTCTTTCTCTCCCTCATCCATTCCCAAATAAAATCCCTCTCTCCCTCATCCATTCCCACCAAACCCCCATTTCTTTTCCCTTTTCCTTTTCTCTCTCAAGCAAGCAGCAGAGCCACGGGGAGCGGGCGAGCGGGCACCACCCGATCCTGCCCCTCGAGTGCGCCGCCGTTCGATTCGTCGACCGTGCGCGCCGACCCCGGTCGTCTGTCGCTCGCGCGTGCGCCGTCCTCGCGTGGTCCTTGCTGCCGACTGCGCCTCGCTGATCCGTTTGTCAGCACCACTATCCGCTTCTCCGATCCGCGTCGACCGCAACGCAGCCGTCCACTTCGCTAGCTCTCTGTTCTGATCGCATCGCCGACAGCGCGCCGTCCTCTTCCCTGCTGCCCGATGTCGTCCGTTGACTCCATCCCCGCACCGTCCAGCTGTCTTCGTCACCCGCGTGTCGTTCATCAACCCCGTCCCGGTTCCGTCGCGTCGTGCTGTTCCCCGTCTCTGTCCAACCGCAAGGCCCCGTCTGCGCACCGTCGCTGTCGATCGCCGAGCCGTCGTCCGTCCGCGCGCGCCGACCCCGTTTTGCATCTCCAGCGCTTGTCGTCGTCTACATCATCTTCTCCACCCTTCGTAGATCCGGCCACACTGCTTCACGCCTCCCCATTTCAAGCCGTGGTGAGCATCCTTTGTTTCTCTATCTGTTGCCGCTCCTCCCTAGCTGTGCGGATTCCAATATGTTCGTATCCGTCTTGTGTGCTCTCCGCTTAACAGTGTCCGTTGGTTCCTCGGTTGCTTCCTTCGTCGGACAGGAGACCATATCGCGTTCGCGTCAGGGGTGTTGGAACTCTGGATTCGGTGGTACGAATGCTAGGTGACCCTGCCAAGGCGACGTCTCTGTTCGACCATACCTCTCAGCGAAGCTTCGAGTCAAGCTGTGGTGAGTTTTCTCGTCAGCAAGCCCCGTTTCCGTCTCCGTTTCCGTCTCTGTGTTGTTTGCCGTCTCAAGCTGCCAAGTATCATGACCTTCAGCCGTGCAGGATCAGCAGATCGAGAGGTCGTCAGTCTAGATGGTCACCGTCCGTCGATCGATCGGCGTCCTCGTCTGTGTGCTGCACGTCGATTGCGTCCCGTTTCGCCCCGTCCGGCTTCGATCTCGTCGTCCCCGACCCGATCCGTGTTCGCCTCGTTCGTCCGCCTGTCTGCGTCTCCCATTTGTCAACCGCAGCGGCTCGCGTCCCCATTCCGCGTCGTCCATCCTCGTCGACTTCTTCGCCAGCGCCGCCTTCGTCGGCTCCGTCCATCTGCGCCGACGCCGTCTCCATCCTGGTCTTAGCCGTCCGCGTCTCGACCGCTTCGTCGCCCGACCTCGCCTGTTCGTCTCGGAGTGGTGTCGTTCGCTCGCGTCGCCCGACCGCGTCCCCGTCCGTCCTCGCTCGTCTGCAGCAGTCTGCTCGCCCGACTCAACGCCAGCTTCTTCGTCCGTCCGCCTGTGCCGTGCCTCGTCCGTCTCCGACCCGCTCGTCGTCCTTCTCCGATCGGCGTTCCGGAAGTGCGTCTCGATCTCCTTGCGGTGCTGATTTCTGGATCTGAGCATTTCTGCCTTTGTCAGTTGTGGTGTGTTATGGTGGGCCTTCTTGCTGCTGCCGTCTCCTGCTCGTCGACGCCGTGCAGTGCTGGTGGGACCTCTGCCTCTGTCACTCGTCGCTGGCGATGGTGGTTTGTTGCGTGGGAGGTTGACCTTGGATTATTTTGCTTGCCCAGAGTCAGAGTTCATCGCAGATCGTTGCTGTTGCTCACCTCGACGCCGGGGTCTCCGTCATCGCTTTCAGGTTGGATTCATCCAGCAGCTTCACGTCGACCTCTCCGTTCAAATCAGTGGTGAGCTACCCCACCTCTGCAGTTCCGGGTTTTTGTTTTGCTTGAGGCCACCGTCAGTTGTGCTAGTGCGGTTGTGGTTGTGTTTGAGCAATGTGTTGTCTGGAGCTTTCCGTGCGTCGGCTAGCTGCAGTAGTCTTACTGGTTTTGTTGTTGTTCAGCGCATCAATGAGCAGCAGGTTTTGTGTTTATTCCTCGCTGGCTGTGCTAGTTGGAGCTGTTGCCTGTGGTGGTCGAGGTGCTGGTCAGGTTGTGCCGTGAGAGGAGATTGCATGCTGCTGTAGAGGTTTTGGAAAAGGAATCAAGTCTTGAGTAAGAGCTTAGTCTTCGAACTTGTGCACCGTTTTTTAAGAGACGTAAGTTCAGTGTTGATTCAAAAGGTCAAAAGGATTTCAGAACGTTCAATTTCTGAAATTCTTTTCGTTCAGTAAATTTTTGGAAGTCCAAGAGAATTCTATTTGATCTCTAAAGTTTTCTTAGAAAGTCTCTATAAATCCATCTCGTTGAGCTCTTTGCATAGGTACCTTTCGAGATCCAATTTTGGAGCGTTCTGTCTTGTAATTTAAATTTAAATTTAATTATTCAAATTGAAATTGCCGCGTACCTAGTTTTTCACCTCTTTTTCGTGCCATTTGTCCAGTTGGAGAAGATTGCTCTGCACGAGGACTTAGATCCTAGATAGGATCTCGACTCATAAAAGCAAGCCGTGTTCTTTGATCAAACTTTGATCTCAATTTTTAAACTGCATGTTTTTTATAAAACCATAATTTGCATACTAACTGTTTTAAAATATGCTAGCAACATCTTCAAGCCATGCCTATTTATCGTTTCACATATTATGAGCCATAGAACTTACTTTACGTCTATGCTTAGCCATGTTTAGTTGCATTTATTTATTATACTTCACACTTATCACCATAAAAAAATTTTGTGTTAAATATTTTTGAACTCGGATTCAAATGTGTGAGTTTTGCAAATAACTCTATACATATTATTTAGCTGAGGCAGGTAGATGTTTGAGAGTTGGGGGTCTTTCGGGAAGTCCCTATAGGTGTACCTGTGGTTGGTACAATGGAAAGATCTGGGATGGAATCTTTTTGTGAGACTTGTTGGTTGTTGGCGTTCAGGATGGAGTGTGCCTGCCCTGGTACATGACGGCCAGGTCGTCGTGTCACATGTCTCTAGTGCTTTATCATGCACACCACGTTACCCTGTATGGACAGAGACTTGATCTTGAAGTTTACTGAGACTGGTTGTTTACCTGTGGGTTGGCGGTGTTGTGTTAGTGTGGTGTCGAGTTACAACTCCTCACACAAGATGAAGATACCTCACCTGATCAGTGGTAGGCTCCTCACAGCTTCAGGACCCAGCAGCGTAGGCGATTGGGACCCTATCTGGAGGACGGGTAACGCTAGTTAAAGAGCTTGTGGATGAGTCTTCTATGGTCGTTATATTGAGGGCTGCAGTTGCGGTCCTTGCTATGGTGCCACATCTTATGGGTCCAGGTGCATATACTCTGCAGAGTTAAAGTTAATACGCATTGCCATGTCCCATGGAGAGACACCGTTTGAGAGCTTCCACGATGATTAGTTTTGTTTTCTTCCCTTCACCTTTGTTTTGAAATGTTTTAGACTCCGACCTTTGAGTTGTGGTCGGGTGTAGTGATTACACCGGCATTTAAAATGATCCCCCATTTAGGATAACGGAGATCTCTGAGAGGTAAGATAATAAAATTTGGTTGTTTTAAAATAAAACTTTTTTTATTTTAAAAATAAAATGTTTTAAACTTGCATTTAGCACTTGAGCCAGCTTCCATCCTTTAAATTACCCATGCATACAATGTATGCATGCATATATTGTTGGTAGGTAGCGTGCGATTTGCTGAGTATTCACATACTCACGGCTTTTTATGCCCTTCTTTTTCAGTTGTCAACCGTTCTCGTCTGCTTTCCAGCCGTGGTTTGAGGTTTGCTCCTGCATTTGAGTTGCCTGTGGAGGAAGAGGGTTGTCTTGGTGCTTATTTCCCCTGTTGCTCCTGTTGCTGTTTTAATTCTTGGATTCTCGGTAGTCTTGTTCCACCCTGAAATGTTCAAAAAGTTTTATGGATGATCTCGTTGAATTAATTTATCTTATCCTTGTTTACTCATTCGTTTTTTGATTGCTCACTTGTGATAAATGTGCTTGCCAACCTCCTGGAATTGGCGAAAGTACGTAAGATCGGGTCTTACTGTAAGGTAAGAAAATCCGATCGTTATATCAGATAAGTCATGTTCATCATATTCTTTATCCACATTTAGCTTCCAATCAATGTATGCATGAGAGTCAAATTTCTGAGTAAAAGAAAGTATTGCTGAGCTGATTACATGCAAATACCATCATGCACCTCAAGTTGAGTCACTTTCACATGTTGTTGAGGGTGTAAGCCACTAGCACCATTTTTCTTACTTGTGCCTATCAGGGTTAGCAAACAAGAAAATAATTTGATAAATAGCTAGGTTGTGTCCAACGCTCCTTCTCTCAAGCCTACTCAATCAAGTTCTTGCATGTTCTTACCAAATCAATAGGTCTGACTTGCAGCCAGCGGTGTCAACAAGCAAAAATTGGTGGAGCGATTCCTAGGTACACAAATTCTATTTACTGTAGAAATATGTGGAACTTGGATAGTTTCACTTTGTAGCAAAGATTAGGACAATGAATTCAGCAAATGCAAAGTTGAATAAGTGTTCGACTACAATACGATGTTGATCCTAGGCTAAATTATGCTAGAAACTTGAGTCTTAGAGATAAAGATAGCCACACAAATGATACAAAAGGCTCTGGACAGTAGCAACTACAACTCACTTTTCTTCTCCCTTTTTTTTAACTGTTCTCTCTGTGTGTGTGTTTCTTCTTGTTTTTCTTTTCCTTTTCTTTCTTTTCTTTTCTCTTTCTCTTTGGAATGACTTAAAGCAGAGATAAAAAATTTAGATAGCCAATGAAGTGACAAAAACTCGAAACTCTAAAGATTAGACACTAAGACTAGGAGCGTGACACAATGATGCAACAACGGATTCAACTATGAAAAAATTAGAAGGAAAGATGCAAAGCCTCAATGCATATAGGATAGCGGAAACAAATCAAGATTCCATTTTTTTTTGCTTTTATGCAGGCAGTAGAAAGGTGAATAAAATTACAAAATAGAGGTGTAGATCTAACCAAGCAATTTGAACTCTTATGCCACTTGATAGGACTTGAGGGCCCAATCTTTCGATGAGATGATAACTACCAATTTGTTGGTGTCGACCCTCGCGATCTGACTAGAAACGAATAGGTCGTGTGTGCTCTAAAAATCGTAGAACTAGCTCCAAATGCCTATTGATCTCGCTCGAATAGCAAGATCAACCAGAATACGTGGTTCAATTATAGCATGCAATCGAAAAACAAGCAAAAATAAGATGTGGTAAACCGAAATCACTCAAATGTGGTTGTTGGAACAACTGAAGATCAGAGGGTTTACATAAATGCTAAACTAGAACAAAAGAAAACCTAAGTGTGATGGGGTAATCTTCAAACCCTAGGACATGTCCCCAATGGGCTCGACTTGATACACAAGCTAACGACTCAAGTTGGGGTGAGGCAATATCTTCTGTATTAAAATAACGATTGACGCTGACTCTAATAAGGTATTAACAGGAGGCCAGATCTGTAGTAAAGTAGACATGATAAGCTTTCCTGAAAGTACTTAAACATCAAAATTGGATTCCATAAGAGGTCATGGCGTCCATCACAAATTAGCATTGTTTTGCGATCTGAATCTATAGCTCGCACAAATGTCCCTCCTTTATGTCCTCACCATTATTTCTAATCAAAAGACGAGTGTACCGGTTTCCATTGTATAAATAAGATGAGTAAGAATCTGAGATAGAATTCACCTAATGGCTGAGCTGAGCTCACATGCAAGAGCGTGAGTAATTAGATTGTAATATTGGCCTGTTGTGGAGGTCTGGATATGGGCACTGAAGTTATCATCAGAAGGTATGATGTCCCCGTCACTTATACATTGTAGTTGTGAAGATAGGAGCCGAGGTGATAAAATTCACCAGAATTTGGAGTACGATGGAACTTCTGACAGATCTTTTCAGTGAACTCTTTACACAAATAGATGTGTATGCATTTGTTTGTTCATTGAGGCTGGCTGAAATGTTGAATCTGGGATCAATGTTTTTTTATCTTTGTGCAAATGACCAGAGATGGCTCCATGGGCATGAAACAAAGCAAAGGCTCCAGCTTTTCTCCTCTTTCTTCCGATAGAATACATATGTGCAAACATCCAAATTTGTGTTGCAAGCTCTGTATGTCTTAAAACAAGGACCTAAGAAGAACTAGTTCATCTTGAAGCAATTTGAGTAATTACTATATAATTATCTGGAGGCATCCTCAGCCTACTAATAGGAATTGCTTTTACCTTTTCCTCTTAGCTACTCTATCACATTAATGTGCCTATGTCAACACATGTTCCAAAATCAAGTATTTTACTCCTATGAATTTTAAACTTCACATCGTCCAAAGCTTACTCGTACAAAGTTAATGAGTGAACCAACTTGTTACATTATAAGCACTCCCTCGTTGTGCATGCCAACTTACTTTCGTATATCTTATCAAGATTTTTTATTCTGAATTAAATTTAAATTACGCTAATATTTAATGATCTATATGTCTTCAAATAATGTCAATTTGTATAGATTATTTTATTTTGTTACTCTGCACATCTGCAAATTTATTAGTAATACCTTTTCAAATATTTGCCAGTGTTTCCCTTAGATAGTGACATACTGTCATGCATTCTCCTGCTTCTAATGCACGCCCCAAATAAGCCAACCGACCACCGGCTTGACTGAAACTGAACCCACCTCGTCCCATCCTCTGACCAAGACAAGCTCGTCAGCTCCGTCGTGACTTCCATACAAGATCGGCCAGCTATGGCGCACCACCTCCACCTCTGGCCATGACAAGCTCCACCATGGTGTACCACCACCTTTAGCCACAATGAGCTTCACTGCGATGCAACCCCCCCCCCCCCCCCCCCCCCCCCCCCCCCCCCCGCCCCCGCCCTGCCGGCCATGTGTAGCCTCTAGCCGCCGGCCAGCCTAGCCCCATGAAATCTTGATTCGCTTCTGTATTGAAGGAGATAAAGTCACCAAATGAACCGAAACAAAATTGTTGAATGAGAAAAAAGTAATGAAGGAATGAAACAAAATTACTGAAGGATAGAAACTACTGTAGCAACTGGCAAGGTGTTAGCAGGTGCGATATACATAGGACGGTGATTGGTTGCCCCCATCAAGCTTGGCTTGGCTGGGGTTCGCGGATCCAGACCCGCCTGAGCATCCCAGTGTGATTAGTTGGTGGGATGTATCCCTCCTAGGTTGGTTGAGATTGTGATTGGTTTTCTTGTTTCTTTACTAGGCTGCATCTGTGGGTGCAATCTACTGTTGATTGGTTGGCTGCATGAAATAGGGTCTGGTTACCCTGGATGGGAGTGGTAACCATGGTTTGTGACAATCTTTGGGCGCCAGTCATTTTCAGAGGTTGGCGGCATGTTCTCAGGTTTTGGAGCCAACTATCCTTCTGGAGCCCAGGTTCTCATGTTCTGGCGCCAAGTTCTCAGGTTTTGGGCCCATCTTGTCAGGTTTCATCAGACATATACCATGTTTCAGAGATTTTGCACCAAGTTTTATTCTTATGATGCCAAAGCTTTGTACTTGGCACCATAATGTTAGCCAAAGTAAATTACGCAATTATCAACTAAAACCACTGAAAGGCCTTATATTTTGCAGACATAGGAATTTTTACAACCACATGAATGCAATGGAAATTTGATAATTTACAGCCACCAAAATGCAATGGAAATTTGATCATATCTCAATATATAATATTTTTGATAATATCAGAATAACAAGTCAAACCAAATATCAATTGCAAATTTTTTTAAACTCAACAATAGTTAACAACACAAAACTTTCGCAAACCTAAAAAACAGTGACCTATACAGATTACTTGTACAGATAAAAAATAGAGAACAATACAACAGAAATTTTATCACTGTGCCTAATCTGTATAAGATCACAATGCAACAAAAATTTGAAAACATCAAAAATAGTGACCAATACAGATTATTTGTCTTAGCTCAAAAAATAGATAAAAATACAACACTGAAACCAATATCAATTTTATTGCTCTATTCATTAGAACCATAAATACAATCTTATTTTCACTAGAATCATTTTTAAGGCTCTATTCATGAGAATCAGAATAGAACCATAAATATGATCTCATTTACACTAGAATCATATTTATTGCTCTATTCACCAGAATAAAAACTATAACAACATCAGAATAATTTTTTATAGTTTATTTTCACCATAAATACTAGAAACAAAACCAGAATAATTTTTAATGTTCTATTCACCAGAATCAAAACTAGAGCAACATCAGACTAATTTCAACAACCATAACTATGATATTATTTTCACTAGAATCAAAACTTTCACAAATTTAGAATAATTTCTATAGTTTATTTTCTCCAGAATCATTTTTACTGCTAAAATCAGATATCAACACAGAAGCAAATACCAAAAAAAGGCCAGAATAAAAACTAGATCAAGATACATTCAAAATAGAGAATTATAGACATTTTTAAACCTCATTGCATAGATCCATTGGTCTCATATGACAAAATAACATCATTTAAGTGCCCAAGATCAGAACTGGCCACTAGAATAAAAATCGAAGCAATAACCAGCAAACAGAAAGCATTGATGGGAGATAAAAGAAAGATCATCATTGCACATGTGCAATTTTTGTCTCATGTAACAGAGTTCAATCATCTGGTTCGACACCCAAAGTCAGGGCGTCAGCAGGGTGCTTAAATAAGTTATGCAACTACCAAAAGGAGGGGTAGCTCAGCCCACTCCAGAGTATTAGTGTTCAATGTTGTTAGCATTCTAACTACCAAAATCTGATAAAGCTACTGGGTTAGCCATAGAACCAACAGATAGTCCTTCTTGACTTGGTAAGTCCTTAGCTACAGAACTCATGTGGCTCAGATATCTAGACAAAGCACAAGCCATCATGTTTGTTCTAGAGCAGGTGACAAAGAGCAAACATCAGTGCTGCTCTAAAGAACCCATGGCACTGCATCACACTGTTGTAGAGATTAGAGTGTACTTCATTGTGTTGTGGCTTATCTAGAGCCATTGCCACCTTGATTACAGCTTCAGCCATGCCCATCATCACCATTAACTCTTTGTCACAGGTTCTCTTCCTCTTTTTTCCCTTTTCCTCAGCAGTGTTGGATTCATCCACAAGTTTAGAGGTGCCTATAATCTTCGAAGTCTCTACCTATTGTCGTACCCTATTTTTGAGATATCCCATGTATACCATACCAATCTCTGGATCAGTAGTTGGCATGCACGTACACTGTGGTTTCATTGCACATACCATAGTTATTACATATATTGTCTCGAATAGAGTCTTACAGACAAGTCTTATATTACAAACCAACGAGGTGAATTAACAACCTCGAACAGTCATTACAAAAGAGAGAAAGACAATAAGGAAAAAAAAGTACAGGCAAACTTGCACAGAGAATGAGATTCCTACACGTCGCCATCGATCTTAGCATCATCTTCTTCTTCATCTGAACAGCAGCGCAAGGGTGAGTATGGAAGGTACTCAGCAAGCCCTAACCCTACACAGGGCTTTATTCATGCATAGGTGGCCAACAAGGAAAAGCCAAGGTTTTTTCTTTAGCGAAAGCAATATTTTATGCAGGCACTCTATGGAGATGTTTTCAAACAGGAAGAATTGAGTTCCTATTCTAATAGTATTTTAGAGGATGGAACTGGAGGAGAAATCATCTTTCTCGCCGGTTCCCAAATTTTAACTAGAAGGGCCTCCACTATCCCAGCCAGACACTTTCCAAAACACGGGCGGCTACACCCAATCACGCTAGCAAGGGGGGTAAACAAGACTAATCATTGTGAGCCCAAGCTGTAGTGTGTCATTACCGTGACAACGGTCATTCTATGGATTATACACTCTGTAGAGGTTGTACATTATACCCACAGGCTATACTTCTCTTGATCAACATAGTCGCATAATGTTCTATCTAACACACGCTAAGGTTACCACAGATTCTGCCTCAAGATGCAACATGGGTCATCTCTTAGAGTTTTCCAAGTCCCGATGACGCGATAGCACATTCTCGAAGCCAGAGCGTGGGATACGACAACCAAGTTTGTTCCTTGGTCCCTCGTATAACTGGGTGATTACACAACCAGGGGCTATATCTGTAGGCAGTATGATCCCATGACGCAAGCTATTATTGTAATCGAAGACCGGACCATAAGTATCTCACATCTGCTTCCGCGACTTGTGTCTCTCGACTGCCTTAAAGCTCGATGTGGATAACAAGAGGGGTAGAGTAAGTTTTGTCCATTCAAGTTCTGTGGTTGCACGAAATCACTACGTTGAGGTCCGATGAACTAGTCCTTATGTGACAGGTTGACGCTTGTCCATGATAGATGGACTAGACCGTAGCGTAACACCTATCACATCACCATGCACCAGAAGCCACGCCCCACGACCAGAAATATCCTTCTTCACCTAGCACCAGTTGTACTAACACTCATCCCACTTTATTTTACTCACGCCACCAAACTCACTTTAACCCGTTTTGATAAATGATTGTTATGTGGTGTGGCAATGCATGCCATCTCATAGGAGTTCCTAAGCAATCTAATAACAAGGCAACTT
The DNA here is from genome assembly GCA_001602275.1 of Zoysia japonica. Taxonomy (NCBI): domain Eukaryota; kingdom Viridiplantae; phylum Streptophyta; class Magnoliopsida; order Poales; family Poaceae; genus Zoysia; species Zoysia japonica. The sequence goes on along the minus strand of BCLF01000073.1, from coordinate 867,709 downwards.
TCTGTTCATTAAAAGACCTTAACAATGGAAGTCCTATGGTTAACAAGGTAAAGTCGTCAACATAAATTTAAACATGCAAGCAATTGGGTCCTATAGGTACATAAGCAAAATTTAGAAACAAGATGATCAAGAGGTTAGTGCTTGCCTCGAAGGTGTCCTCGGGCTCTTCTTCGTACTAAGTCACCAGCCTCCTCGTCTTTGAGCGCTTCGTCATCTACACGAGAAAATGATAAAATAAATCTACAACAGAAAAAAACAATTAAACAAAGAAATGGAATACAATCAAGATAACCAGAGGTTTCAGAGAGTTGGGTGGCTTCAAAAGATAGGATTTGGGAATACGGTTCTAACGGTGCAAAAATTGTGGTGAACGGAGGTGGTATGTTAAAATGGTGATAAGAACAAGGTTCAAGGGCCTTTTTGTAATTATTGTAATGTTCGAAGGACTAACGTGAGATTTATGAAAGCCCTTCGGGCTTCTCTAAGTGTGTTTATATTGTGGAGGGGTGTATTTGTGAAGTGGGGATTTTCTGTGAATTTTTGGAAATTTATTTGGAGGTAGAAGGCCTGGAAATATTTTTGTGTAAGTTTGTGGGTTCCCGTAGCATTTTAGGGTCCTATGACTGACAGGTAGGGTCTGCTTTGTGGGTGAGGCTGCCAGATGGGCCAAGGGCCCACTGGCCAGCGTGTGGGGCTGCAGGCGGCTGCCAGGTGGGGCCCGGAGGCCTGGTGGTGTGTGTGGGCTGCCGCGCCCAAGCGCTGTGGGCGTGAAGGCGCGGCCCAGTTGTGGCCTTGAGGCCCACAGGCTGGGGCCTGTACGCTCACGGCGCGCGCGCACCTGGGAGCATGGCACGGCTGGCTGCGATGACGCTCGCCGGCGATGCGCCCCTGAGGCGCCGGTCCACTTTGTGGGGTGTTGAGAGCTGCACACGGGTGCAGTGAACCCGTCCGCGCGGCCAATTTGGCTGGAGATCGCACGATGACCGCCGGCACCATGGAGGCGTGGTGGCCCACGGCGGCGCATGGCGTGGAGCTCCGGTGAGGCCGGAATCCCTCGGCTGGCTTGCCGAAGAGGCAAAAGAAAGGCTTGTGGTGCTCATTGTGCAAAGAAAAGGGGAAAGACATGACCAAGGGTGTGGAATCGAAGTGTCGGTGGCGGCGGCCGGAGGTAAGGAAGAACGGCGAGAATCTTCGAAATTGATGAGGAAAGGAAGGGGGAGGCAACCTGTGAACTGCGGTGGGAGGACGGTGAGAGCGTTAGGAACCTGGGGGTCGCTTTTGTTGTCGGCGAGGGGGTCAGGTTGGGGCGGCGCGTGCCGACCGGCGGGCGGCAGTGCAGTGCTGTGCTTCAATGCGGCATGGGCGCTCCGGCTGCGGTCGTGTGGCGCACTCGCGAGGCTAGGGTGGTGCGGCACTGTGCCGAGGGGGCTCGGCGCTGTGTCAGGTGGTGCGGGATGCGGTTGCGTCGGGTGGCTGGGACACAATGGCGGTGGCGGCGGAGGCGGATTTGGTCGGATGGCGCGTGGCTTCAATACGCCGTGCCGGTAGTGGAGAGAAGGAGGGAGTTAAGGCGGCGGCTAGGTGGCGAGGCGGCGGGGCGGCGCGCTGCTGTGTGCGCCCGATCAGGCGGCGCCCGCACGTGGTGGCGGCGGCGTCTTGGGGAAGACGACTTCCCAGGCTGGGCTGGCCGTTGCGTCTTGGGCCAGTGCGAGCGCGGGAGAGTGAGCAGGCCGTGGTGTACGGGAGGGCGAGATGGGCCAAGGGGCGCGCAGCCCGTGTGGGAATGGAGTGGAGGGAGTTTTAGGGAGTTAGGCCGAATAGAGGATTTCGGCCCAAATACCAAGGACTTGAATATTTGGAGGAATGTTGGGAATGACCAAAGAATTTTGAATTCAAATAAGTTCAAAAACTCAATAAACCCAAGGAAACAAAATCCCAAGCACCTGTCACCTTAAATTTTTAAATCCTTGAAATTTCCTTTTTAGTAATTCATCATTTTATGTGAGGTTTTATTTTTTAAAGAATAAAAGAAATGTGTAAAAAAATCTCAAGGAAGAAATTTATTTTCTAGTTTAAATTTTTAAGGTTATCACACCTGTGCACCATCATAGTTAACTGTTTCAGACTTCAACCCATAGCAACCTTTCCTCATCATCACCATCTTGCCCATAATTGGTAGGTCGACCAAACGTTTCACTCGATTCCATTGCAAACCTCCCGGTTGACTGCCCACTACCAAAGATGATCATCATAGGAATGTAGTACTCAAGAGGAGTGTTGAGGAATTCAGCATCCTTAGGGTGAATCTTTGTTTACAAACTTAACTAATTAGTACCAACTCTTAATGCATGAAACAATTTGTGAAAGAGGATTTACTAGTTATGGCAAACATACCTTTGTATGGTACAACAAATGCTCCTCGGCTAGCAATATGGTGTAGTTCTCCTCATCCAAGTTGGCCCACTAAAATACTTGAGTCGACTGATCTCAACCCATCTCTGGCACCATTTTTGCAGGTGGTTGTACACTTGTGTGCCAGTGACGTCAAGACCACTAAACTCAGTCAAATTCCTTGCAACGGCATTGACATGAACATCCGTGAACCACTTATCTATCCTCACTTCTTGTCCAACCTACTCCACAAACCTCCTAAGCTTAAACATAGACATGGCTGAAGTCCAACGGATTGTTGGCCTCCCCCCTGGTTTGGATAGCATTGCTCCCAACCTCAGCATTGAGATCGCACAAGTTAGCATCATTTGCTAAGAGTAAGATGAATGTTGTTAGATAACAAAAAAGTTGAGCATCTAGCAAGTATGAAAAGGAAATAGTCAAACACAAAAGGAAACAAACAAGACACATGTACAAGAAGGATCAGCGTTACACATGTCCTTTTGGTTTAATGTAGCAGTAATAAATCATTGTGCATAGTTTGACAGTACAGGTCAAGAAGTCCATAGGTAACAGAAAACTATAACAAAAATTATCATTGCACAGTTCCAATGATCTCATTTAGCAAAAGTAAATCATTACGCATAATTTGACAGTACAATACCACAATAGTGCAGAATTAAACAGTAAAATACCACAATAGTATAGAATTAAATAGTACAATCCTAGTGTACAACTACATAATACAACTCTAGCCAGGAGCTGACCCACTATTCTGCCACATCTGGGAGCACACATTCCCTTTGTTGAGACCAATCATTGTTATCGGGTTCCACATCATTAGGTGCTGCTTCATCACCCATATTTGGTGCCCAGGTTTATTCGGGAGGAACATGCTGATCATGACCATCCCTCAAGATCCAGTTGCGTAGAATGCAGTGGGCAAGCACAAGCTTCACCTAAGTCTTGTATGGGTGACACGGTTTGTTTTCTAAGATCCTAAACCTCTATAGCACCGTAAGCTCTCTCAACAATGACTCGCAGATATGAGAGCCTCAAATTGAAAAGCTCTTGCTGGTCCCAAACTCAGCTAGATGATATCTTGTAGCACGATAAGGTAGAAGGAAGCTAGGTCGAACAACATATCTAACATCCACCAGGTAGAACTTATCTAAAAGTCCAATTGCTAACATTAGAACCTAAAGAGCCACAATGCTAGATATATTGTTTATGTGCAAGTGGTACCTAGTGGAACTCTAAGAAAGCCATCCCTTTCTAGGGCATCAGCGAGGATTTTAGCATCATATGTTGAACCCTCCCAACAAGCAAGGACATAGGAGAACCTAAGATCAATGTCCACAACTCCGAAAACATTTTATGTGGTTGTCTGCTTTCGACCTCTAAATGCAGCATGCATCTTCACAGGTACTCAGGCTACAACATGTGTTCCATCAATGGCTCCTATAAAATAGCAAGCATTCAAATATATCAACATACAATAAGCAATGCAACCACAAATAGTCAAGTGCACTAGTGAATGTGATCCTGACCTTGAAATAAGGGTATCAACGTTGGCTATTATTGAGTTTGGATGCATAATAGTAGAAGGAGGTTGGATCATCTCATTGCTTAATTCATCAACAATAGACATACCTCTTGAAAGTAACGTCTAATAGTCTCTACATATCATCTAAATGAATGACCAATGATACGGATGCTTTCATTGTGACCTCTACAGCATTGGCCCATAGGTAATGGAGCAGATACTTGTTGTGCAATGCCTAAACCACATCATAAACCAAGCAGCAATAGCAACTACAATAGCAGCAGTCCCACGACTTGTAAACCGGAGATCCATATATGGCCAGCACAAGTATGAGGACACAATCCAATTAGCAGGAACCAGTACTGCACAGCCAAATTGCAATATTTAATCACATCAGTAAAAAGTGTGCCACGCTTGCCACATTCAAGGGATGCTCCTTCAGTGGCATGCCTAGATCATCAACCAAGGAATTGTGCTTAGAATACTATTAGATCAAACATCAGTGCAACCTCAGATCTAGATGCAAAAAATGATAGTAAGTATTTATTCACTTCAAGTAACAGACATGAGACCAGTACTATCAAACTGCAAGATTTAATCATATGAAACAATCAACTAGCCATGGCTGCTACATCCATGGGATGCTCCTCCTACAAGTCTAAATCATCAAAGAAGGACCTATGATTAGCGTATTCATATAGATCAACATGATGCAACATCATAATCTAGAGGCACAAATGATAGTAACAGGTATTAGATCAAGTGACAGGCTTGAGGATTGTAAATTTTTAAGACTTAATAATTCGGAACAGGAAGCTCGCTATGGCAGCCACATCCTTTGGACGCTCCTCCACAAGCATTCATAAATCAACCACCAATGACCTGTGCTCAATAGATTTCTATAGATCTACATGATGCAATGTCAGATCCCCGATAGGAAAAACCGAAGAGCAGCTCAAGCATTGCGTACAACAATGTAACAAGGGACAAAAGGTGATAAAGAGAGTAGAAAGGTCGGATCTTTGCCCCGACTCGCATATATATACCATGCAAGATTTACGGCAACTGGAACCTGAATAGGACGCGATGGCCTCACCGACGGGAGCAGTGACGGCGGTGAGAGATGAGAGAAGTTGTGGCGCATGAGAGGAGGAATGGCGTGTGGTTACCTAACCCTCACCTGGACTCACCCTATTATGCGGTTTATACCAAGGGTGCAAGGTTGGCTTGCTCGATCACCTAGGTTTGCGCAACAGACCTAGGAGTAAAGTTCATCGTTCACAATCAGGTCGGGCCTGGCTGTAGAGGTCAGACTGAGCGGCTGATGCAGGGAACCAATCAGATGAAGTCTGCATCAAATGGGCCCGGCCAGGAAGAGTTTGGGTGTCTTTGAAGTGCCCTAAAAGGTATGCATTGATTTTGGTGATTGAATGAACAACTATAGCTAACGGTTGTGTTGTAAGTACCACCCTGCTAATTCTACATCAACATGGTGGTCTTCCTTGGTGGATGACAAGTATGAACCCTAGAAGAGGAGTTATCGGGCGTTGGAGGACTAAGGCTGAACCAGCTGAAGATTCAGTCACCGGACAGTCCGGTGAGCCCTGGAGGAGCCAGTCTAGAGAGAGGTGCTCTCTGGAGTCGAGGTGGAGCAGTCACCGCACAGTCAGTCGGTGTAGTGACCGGACAGTCCAGTGAGCTCAGAGCTGAAGTCCAGATAAGATGTCTCTGGGGATCCAAAAGTGAAAGTCACCGAACAGTTCGGTGTCCTATGGAATGAATTCCAAAGAGGGTGTTTCTCGGGCCGAGGAGGAAGAAGGGTCACCGAACAGTCCGGTGGTCCAGTCACTGGACAGTCCGGTGATTGCTTAAAGCAGTCAGCTTTATGACATCACGTCCCAACGGTTGTTTCTAAGCTTGGAGCCTATTTAAACCGTGGAGGAGGACGTTTTCTAGTGTGCCCTTGATCAGAATTGCTGAAGCCAAGTTGTGAGAGGCCGAGCGATACTACCAAGAGAGCACATTGTAAGATTGGAGATCTTTGGTGCTAGTAGGAGAGTGATAGGGGGCATTCATACACTTCTAGAGCTTGTAGGACTTGAGAGAAGTGATCTTTGCCTATTACTCTTGGTGTGGATAGCTAGACCAGTTAGAAGTCGGTGATCAAGATTCTGAGGAGATTGTGGAAGACATCGCCATGTTTGTACACCGTTACAGGTCTCCCGCTCAAAAGGGACACCAAAATGGAGCGCCCAAGCCTTGGAGGCTTGATCTAGCGCTTGGGTATTGTGTGCGACAGCTGGGCCACCGGTGACTTCACTCCGAGAGTGAAGCATACCCTTGTGAGCAGGGTTTCAGGAACGATGAGAGGGATCAGGACTCCGACGAAAGTGGTCAAACGATGATTAGGGGAATGTGCCTACCTTTCGAGATCTCGGGAAAAATCACTGATCACTCTTTATCTTACTCTCTTTATTTATCGCATTTACTTACCGTTTGAGTAGTGTGATAGTTGTTCTTTGATTCTTCTTGGTGGCTATCGTGTTAGTGCTTGCTTGTTGTTATTTTCTTATCACTAGCATTGTTAGGGGTCTTGGCCTTCTAGAATTGTTTAGGTTTGCTTTCGCTGCGATTGAGTCTTATAGTTTTAGTTCATAGTGAAATTAGTGCTATAAGCCCACCGATTCAACCCTCTTCTCGGTGTTTTTGATTCTTACAAGTGGTATCAGAGCCAAGTGCTCATTTTTGAGCTTCACCGTTTTGAGTAAAGATGCCGAACGAGATGGAGACTCAGCCCGTATTCGATGGGGATGATTACTCTTATTAGAACGCTCACATGCAAGCCTATCTAGAGTCGATCAATGGAAAAGCGTGGCAAGTTACTAAGAATGTTATAAATGAGAATGAGAGACTTGATCCCATTTTCATTAAGTTCAATGCTAAGGTCAGAAATGCCATGTTTGGATGCATTTCTAAAAATTTCTTTTCTAGGATTAATGCATCATCCACCGTGCATGAGATACAGATTGAATTGCAAAACATACAAGAGGGCTCCTTTGAGGCTAAGTAAGAGCGTTACTATGTTCTTAAGAATAAATATGATTCCATCACCACGTTACCTCATGAAAAAGCTAATGATGTGTATTCTTGCTTGCATGTAGTGGTGGAGGAGATCAACGCCTTGGGCCTCAAGGACAAAATTGATGATGTGGAGATCTTGAGGAAGCTCTTGAGGATGTTGCTGCCAAGCTACAACTCCATCGTCACGTGTCTCATCTTAGCCAACTTGGCTACTCTCACCATTGATGTTATGCTTGGCAAGTTCAGGGCCTATGAGAGATACATGTTGGGCTGCTTCACCGACTCTCAATTGCCCAAAAATCTTGACCTACAAGTTGCTCAAGAATCTCCCAATGGCAAGAACAAGAAGAAGAAGAAGGTGGAGGAAGATGAGGATGAGGAGAGTGATAATGAGGAGATGAAGAAGCTATTTCGCAAGGGAAGACCCTCATCTTCCAAAGGGAACTCTGGGTGCTTCAATTGTGGCATGAAGCGCCATTTTGCTAAGCAGTGTCCCAAGTCCAAGGAGAGCAAGAAGGAAACATCTAGTGAGAGTGATGACGAAGAACGCAAGCCTAAGAAGAAATTCAAGAAGAAATTTTTTGTCAAGAAGGAGAGCAAGAGCAAAGAGAAGAGGTCCTTGCATAAAGCTTATATTGTTGGTGAGTGGCTCACCGATGATGATTCAGACTCTTCATCTTCAAGCTAAGAAGAGCTCGTGGGTATTGCGATGACAAGCTCCACCAATGAGCTACCACCAGTTCCACTATGCTTGATGGCCCGAAGTTATGAGGGCTTCATTGATGCGGATGATGATCTTGAGGAAGAGGAGAGATATGATGATAAAGATGATGGACCAAGCTACAATGATCTTGTCCTCTTCTTTGAGAAAGTCAACAAGACCATCATCAAAAAGTCCAAGAAGATCAAGGTGTGACTAAGGAGCATGAAGTGGCGGTATTCCGAGTTTGAGAGCTTGAGGGGGGAGCTCAATGCTCTTAAGCACTCTCATGGTGTTCTACGTGAGTCCTATGAGGATCTCAAAGCGAAGCACGTAGAGCTAAGTGAGAAGCATAAGGCATTGGTGCGCTCCCATGAAGCTCTTGATCTTGACTCTCTCCTTAACTCTTCTAAGCATTTAAATAAAGCTTCTACTTCTTGCAATCTAACCCTCTCCGAGGAGAGTACTACTCTTAAGCCATCTATTTTAAAGGAATACACGAAGCTCAAGGAGGAGAGAGAGGCCGTGATGGATGCATTCGAGCGGCTTACTAGAGGAAGGCAAATTCAAAAGAAAATCCTAAGCAAGAGCCTCATCAACAACTATAATCACAAGGGCTTAGGATCATATCCTTCCTCTATCAACATCATTGGCAAACAAGATGAGATATCCAAATGGATAGTCTCGCTTATGGCGGATGACTACTATTGTGAAAAGTGTTACCTTGATGGTCACCGCTCCAAGGATTATCTCAAGGTGAGCGTGCCTAAGATTATATTTAACGCTAACCTTTTCCATGAGGATGTGCACTACAAGCTTTTCAGGGACTAGACAAGAGGACAATCAAGAAGATATGAGTCCCCAAGGTGATCGTGGACTGAGAGAGGAAGCCAAAACTTTCTTGGGTTCCCAAGTAGAAGTGAGGGGGCCTAGGTGGTGGACCATGAAGCGAATTGAAGATTCTTGAAGTCCACCACATGTCGATCGAGCTACAACGCCAATCTACTCTTCAAAGAAGTTATTCTTGTACATAGTAGAGTAGGTTTCTTTTCTTGCAATGCATGGTAGATAGGACTCTCCGTGGACTAGAAGTTTGCACTATCAAGCATACATGTGTAAAAAGATAAAAGAAAAGAACAAAAAAATTAGATCGATGCCTAACCACCTTGAGATATCCATATGCATGGGGGAAGAGCTTGAGAAGGTGGTTTGGCTATCTCAAGGCAAAGCGGCGGGCATATGGTGAATAAGCTTGAGATGGGTCAAACTTGGCACCGAATATGTTTATTTATGCAGTGTCCTTAATTTGCTTGCATCTACATGGCATGCTTTAAATTCTCTTGCATTAGACTAACTTGTTTGCAAGCATTGCATATAGGAACCACGGAGGAGGTGTGTTACTCTATGGAGAAAGTGACTACATTGTCCATATGGATTCACATACTTCACAAAGAGTAACCAAAGCAATTGTTGAGCTTCATGCCCATTGAACCCTGTGTTTAACGGTCTCTAACATTTATTTACATGGATCGTGAACTAAGGGTTCATACATTTTCTTTTTTGGAGCCTCCTTCTAGCTTTGGTTTTTATCGCTCGATCTTATTTACGATTTGCGAAAATGCTAAACTCTTCGTAAGTTATCTATTTGCAAAGGAGTGTTTGAGAGTTCCCTTTCTAGACAAGTGTGGTGTTTATTTGGGTCTTTGGTGAGGACACTTAAAGTTTAGAAATAATTACTTGATTCTGCAATTTCTTGGAGTCACAAGATATTCTGGCGCGTTCACTAGAAATTCCTGTGACTACATCTTTGAAATCAGTCACTTTGCGGAATTGGATAGACATCGGACATTCTGACAGTATCACCGGACAGTCCGGTGTTTGGAAGAAGAAGCGGGTGCCTCTCTGGAATTGGAATTCTCTAAACACCGAACAGTCCGGCTCTTTGTAGTCACCAGACAATTTTTTTGGACCGGACAGTGAGGTGATCCATTTGATCGGCGAAATCTTGGCCATCCATTTTTCTTGTGGTCAATCTGGGTCCTTGATTTGTTTTAATCTAAACCGCACGTGTTCTTTTGCCTCACTCCAAAAATCATGCGCGTTTCCTCTTCGGCCGCCGCCGCGCTCGCGCTTGCTCTCGTCATCGCGCCGCTCTACCTCACCGCCCTGCCCTGCCTCACGCGCACCGCCCTTCTCACCCTCGCGCTGCCCTAGCTCGCCAAGGCTGCCGCCCAATCTTGCCGCTAGGCTGCATCGCCGCCTCGCTGCTGCTCTGCCCCTGCTAGCCGTCAGCCCAGAGAGCATCGCTGTGTTTGCTTTGCCGCGCCGTTCACTTTCTGAGCCGACACCACGTGCTTCTCCAAAACCCTCGTAGGGTTTTAGCCTTGGGGTGATCGGTTGCTCTTCCGGCGATTTCTTCGGTGATTTTCGGCACTTCTCCTGCGGGGTGTCGTGTTCTACCACTTTCATTTCATCAGAAATGCCCCGCATACTTTGTTTGTTAATCAATTTGCAAAAATTGGTATAAATTGCTTAAAGGTCTCACCTTTTATTGCCAATTGACGTGATTAGTTGATAATTCCCGTACTTAGTACCATATTGAGGTCATCTCTTGCATATTTTGATATGGCATTGAGTCTCCTGTCGCTAGTGTCATAATTTGGATGCTTTGCTATATCATAAATTGTGGCATTAGTCTGTCAATATCACCGTTGCCCTTATTTGCTTTATTTGATCGGTGATATGTCCTTGATTCCACCGCTAGGACTTCATTTAGAGTCGCTCACCTTTTGTGCTTACAACCTATATTTTATTCCTATGTGATGCAGTGACAGTTGTTCAATGGATCAGGACAGGACAGATTTAGTGGTAGTCCAAAAGTCTCAGTTAGTCCAGTGGTTTTCTTGGACGGGTTAAGAGCTAAGCTCTTAATCCTATCTTGTTGAGTCAGCTGGTCAGTAGTGCTTTCAACGACAGTTGATCTTTCAGACAGTTGACAGTATGGGCAGGCAGAGACTGAGTTCAGAGGAGAAGGGAAAGAACAAGGTTGTTGAGCCTGAGAAGGAGACGAAGCAAAGGACAGACTACCCAGAGTGGGACAGATGTAGATGTGCCTACACATAGGAGGTCAAGTGCTTTGAGGATTGGAGGGTCTGAGTCCCAGCGGGAGTTGAGGAGGTAGATCCGACAGAGAGTGGCAACCACTCCTCTAGTGGCAGAGGTGCAGGCGCGGAGATCTCCTGCCAGAAGGCAATCGAGAACCACGGAGAGAGAGGCAGTCCAGCGGAGTTCACAACAGAGGACACAGAGATGTCCACATCAGAGGACTGGAGTTTGTGAGATGTGCACTTCTAGAGCCGAGAGAGCACGCCGGGCCATGGGTAGGATTGCAAAGGTAGAGGTTGATTGTTGAAGCTAAAGGGCCCGACCAAAGAGGAGAGTTGATTTCACTGCTTGGTTCCTCGCCGGTAGATATGCGGATACTGGTCTATTCTGGACTGTGCTCTAGCGGAGGATCTATGAGGCCTACGGGACGCAGCTTGCCACTAAAGGCAAGAGCTCAGTGTTTGCAGCTCACTGCCACTATTTTTTAGAGGCACTGAGCAGAGGAGCTAGGTCAGATATGGAGGAGTATATTGCATACCATTCAGGTTTGACAGAGTTGGTCACCCAGCCGTTGAGGTTTAGTGAGGAGGTTGTGCTTGAGTTCTATGCTCGCTGTGGATCTCTCTCGATAGGTCTTATCTCTAGTTCATGTATTGAGGGGAACCACATCGGTTTGAGAGATCTGATGTCATTTCTACTTTGGAGTTTGTATCTTTTGAGACACAAATCCAAGCTCTGGCTCACTCGGATTTCTTTCCACCATATCGCACATTTGGAGGGATGGAGTCGAGCGATGAGAGAATGAGTATTGCGTACCCGCCACCACACAGGGAGCATTACTCTATGCACCCTCTGAGGTTGACACATGAGGCACGAATCTTGAGAGGGTTGCTGGGAAGGACGATAGCTCCGAGAGTTGGCTACAGAGAGCATGTTATTATTCTACATCAGTGGTTGCTCGGCTACTTGCTGAGGCATGAGGCTTTTGATCTGACTGATTTGCTGCTAGCACAGATGGAGGATGTTATATATGAGAGGATTGGCGCTTGTCTGTTATCTTTTGCCCCTTACATATGTTTGTTGCTGAGGAGAGCCAGAGTTATGACTGAGGTGGAGTATTTAGCTTTACCAGAGATCACCACCTCCTTTAGTCCAGCTGAGCCATCTGACTCCAGGGTTCTTCGAGTTTCTGCTTCTCAAAGCACTCCTGGAGGAGAGGAGACCACAGCCCTGGAGGATGTTGAGACTGAGGCTCTAGAGAAAGCACAGCCGGGAGCTGGGAGCACTGAGGCTTCAGGTTAGGTTGAGACTCTGTCCTCTCGTTCTACACTTGACCATGCTCTTGCTGCCAGGTTGGATGCTATTCATGCAGAGCAGGAGGAGCAGAGAAGATACCGAGAGGAGCATGCTGAGCTTATTCGCTGAGAGAGAGCCGAGTTCGAGGAGAGGATCTAACTCGAGCACCTCCAGATTTAGGAGCGACTTTGGATGAAGAGAGAGCTTGCTGAGGAGAGGAGACGGCATGACAGGGAGTTCTATAAGAGGTCACAGCGCTCTAAGTTGGAGATGGAAGCGGCCATATCTTATATGTCTGCTGGGTTTGGAGCTATTGCATCATATCTCAAGGGGACCGATATGCTACCATTGCCTGCTTTCCCAACGACTACACTATCGGGTCCCTTGCTAGTGCAACTTCAGCTGACAGCTCCTCAGCAGCAGTATTCGTCAGTTCCAGCCTTTATAGCAGATCTTCAGAGTCAGCAGCAGCAGCCCACTTTAACGACTCTGCTCTCAACCCCGCTTTCACTGTTCATATCATTTGGGGCAGCCAACACTTCTACGACTACTGTGGAGTTAGTGTACTTGTTACCTCAACTCAGTTCTCCCCAGTCTCCTTGTACTCTATGTCGGCACAATTTGCATCAGCTGAGCCTAAAGTTTCAGTTCTAGCATTTGATTCAGGGACGGCTGTTGGTAGTTCTCCGTTGGCTCCCGGAGTTCTATCTTTTGAGTCTACACAGTCAAGTCAGCGACAGTTGAGCCCCCGTATGAGTCTTCACAACCAGAGCCTTCTACTTCCACAACTGAGCAGTCCAGAGCTTCAGATGCAGCTACTCTGGTCGATGCTGGATATTCAGCAGAGAAGGCAGCTCAGGCCATTGCCAGCTCAGATCAGCCAGCTTCAGTTGATGAAAAGGAGCCCTCCCCTACGTCTTCCTTCGGTTTGAGTGTCTTTGATGATTCTGAGTAGCCTGGAGGAGATGTGTCAGCACCAGCAGCCGAGCCAGCTTCAGAGGAGCAGCCACTGACCGTCACTACACCCAGCTCTTCGGTCACGCATAATTAGTTATTCTTGTAGGAGCTTGGGTGAGAGATTTGTGGTGTATCGCCTTTTGAGTGGCTAGCTATCTAGGGGGAGGCCGTGAATGGGTAGTTAGGGCTTTTGGATCTTATTTGGCGGATTCTATTGGCTCTTCGTGACATTTTGATGAGCTTATGTTTCATTTGACTCTTTTAGCTCTTTGGAATGCACTTAGTTTTTGGACTAACCTCGTGGATTCTTTGTGTATAGCTCCTAGTGCTTTATCTGTTTTGCTGGTTCCTTTGTGCATGTGCGCTCTCGTCTCATTCTCTATCATGCACTATTCTTTGTTAAAACAGCCTTCTCCCTCTCTATATGCTTCCTCGGTGCCATCTTTTTGGATGATTAGATGACAAAGGGGGAGAGAGCTACCAAACAGGGGGACAACTAGAGGACAGCGACACTTCCTAACCATGACAAAGGAGATGAACTCTTGCAATTTTTTTTTGAGAAATCAAGGTAAGGGGGTAAGTGTTCTTTCGAGATGTGTTTTATTCTCTATCTTCTTTCATCTCGTTTGAGTTGTTTGTGAGTACTATAGTTGTCATCAATGACCAAAAAGAGAAAGATTGTTAGCTTCATGACCTTTGAAGTCCCCTAAAAGGTATGAATTAATTTTGGTGATTGAATGAACAACCATAGGAAACGATTGTGTTGCAGGTACCACCCCGCTAATTCTACATCAACATGATGGGCTTCCTCGGTGGATAACAAGGACGAACCCAGAAGAGGAGTTGTCGGATGTTAGAGGACCAAGGCTAAGGACTAGCTAAAGAGTCCATAGGAACGCCGGTATTATTATGGGGGGTAAGGTCATTTGTCTCTTGTCATACAAGTGTTAGAGGGTGTGAATGCTTCTTAGATCCTCAGAAAGCACTAAAGATGGAAGAGGAAGCGAAGTCAAAGACCGGAACTCAAGAACCAGCTGAAAATTCAGTCACCGGATAGTCCGGTGAGCCCTGAAGGAGCTAGTCCAGAGGGATGTGCTCTCTAGAGTCGAGGTGAAACAGTCATCGGACTGTCCATCGATGCAATGACCGGATAGTCTGGTGAGCCAGGAGCTGAAGTCCAGAGAAGATGTCTCTGGAGATCCAAAAGTGAAAGTCACCGGACAGTCCGGTGAAGGTATGCACCGGACAGTCCGGTGTCCTATGGGATGGATTCTAGAGAGGGTGTTTCCTAGGTCGAGGAGGAAGAAGGTGTCACCAGACAGTCCGGTGGTCCAGTCACCCAACAGTCCAGTAATTGCTTAAAGCAGTCAGCTTTTATGACATAACGTCCCAACGGTTGTTTCTAGGCTTGGAGCCTATTTAAAAAGTGGAGGGAGATGTTTTTCAGTCTGCCCTTGATCAGAATTGCTGGAGCCAAGTTTTGAGAGGCCTAGGGACACCACCAAAAGAGCACATTACAAGATTAGAGATCTAGTTTGGGAGCATTCATACACTTCTAGATCCTGTAGGGTTTGAGAGGAGTGATCTTTGCCTATTACTCTTGGTGTGGGCATCCTAGATCGGCTAGGAGTCGGTGATCGAGCTTTTGAGGAGATTATGGAACACATCGCCAAGTTTGTACGCGGTTACAGGTCTCCGCTCGAAAAGGACACCAAGAGAGAGCGCTCAAGCCTTGAAGGCTTGCTCTAGCGCTTAGATATTGTGTGCGACAGCCGGGCTACCGGTGACTTCACTCCGGGAGTGAAGCGTACCCTTGTGTGCATCGTTCCAGAAACAACGGGAGGGACCGGGACTCTGACGGGAGTGGTCTAACGAGGATTAGGGGAAGGCGCCTACCTTCCGAGACCTCGGAAAAAAATCACTGAGCAATCTCTATCTCACCCTCTTTACTTACAGTATTTACTTACTGTTTGAGTAGTGTGATAGGTTGTTCTTTGATTCTTCTTGGTGGCTATCGTGCTAGTGCTTGCTTGTTGTTATTTACTTATCACTAGCATTGTTAGAGGTCTTGGCCTTTGGGAATTGTTTAGGTTTGCTTCTGTTGCGATCGAGTCTTATAGTTTTAGTTCGTAACGAAATTAGTGCTATAAGTCCACCAATTCAACCCCTCTTCTCGGTGTCTTTGATCCTTACAGTGGGAGAGCCAATCAGCCCCATAGACATGGGCGCATAGGCTCGTGTGGATTGGTTTGATTGGTTGTGTAGTTATTTGCCAGATAGTTATTCTACAACTAGGGTATTAAATAGGAGTGGCATATATTCTACACCTATGTGCATTGGGCTCACAGTTTTTATCGATTCACACCAGTGTAGCCTAAAAATATATTATTATGGCCACATTACCCCCATTCAGACTTTTTTACAGAATAAAACAGAGTAAACTACTGAACTTTTTAGTTATCATATCATTGCAATTAAGCTCTCAATACTATAGATAATTAAGTTTTTTTCGTGAGAGTTTAGATTTCTCTAAATTTATTCCCCTGCTTATAAGCATGATGACCCCTTATACCCATGCGACTACGTGTGGATCAATGGTCATGTAGAAGATATTCATCGCTCACCCAAGATTCATTTCTCAGTTTACAGATGTACGTGTCTGGAGGGATCTCATGGTGGCGGAGCAATTTTGTTTTTCCAATTTAACTGTCCTACTCATTTCGTAATGTATTTTTCTCCTAATGACAATTTGGGTGCTGGTTTCAGGGAGTGTCGGGTTTTGCACCCGACGGGTGTTGTTCCATTTGTCCACCTATAGTGACAGCCGCACCTGACCCAAAATGACACGTTGCGGGTTGGGTTTTCCCCCACCCGTGGGTGACCCGACACCCACTCAAAACTCCTCCCGCACTCTCTCCTCTATTTGGCGGGTTTTTCTTCCACCCGATCCGAACCTGACCCTTTGCCATCCCTTTGACAATGGAGGATCCATCATCCGCCCGAGACCCGGCGGGGACCCGACACCCATGTATGTAACTACTATGAATATGCACTTTGTGACAAAATATAATGCAAACCTGATGGGGATCTGACACCCCCCAAAACCTGACGGGTTTAGGTGCCGGTTTCATTTTTCACCCGCGGGTACAGGTTTGATATTGCATCTGCAAATTCTTTTGAAGCCGACGTGTTGTTAATAAATCCGACTCGAAACCACCCCTTCCCTACTCTTATATTACATGAAAAAGGCTTCTGTAAAGATGTTTACCTTAGGCGATAAGTACTCCCGCCGTTCTAAAAGATAAGCATTTCTAGGTTGAGTTAAAGTTAAATGCTTTTAAATTTTACTACTAATATCTTGAAAATTACATAATTTTTTAATTTAAAAATATATTTTTTATGAAAGCTTATATAACTTTTATATGATAAAATTATTATTTTTATTAATTATTAATATTCAATGTGATAAAGTTTGACGTTGAAAAAAACTGGAAATGCTTATATTTTGGAACGGAGGAGGTAGTTTTTTTTTGAAGGAAAAAGGAGGTAGTTTTTTACAATACTTCATAACAAATTACGCCATGTGTCTTTTAACATATGTTCCCTCAACGCCCCGTGTCAACTCTCCAAATTGCTGCCGTCTGCTTTTAATACTCGTTGACATAGGAGTAGTAGTACAGAACTACTGCACATTACTATTACAGGTAGACGACATTAAGCTTTCTATTTTGGTTAACCAAGTTGTCTCCAGACTCCAGATAATGCACGGGGCACATGCTATTAACAAGTGTCCGTCATTAATAATGGTGAATAAATAAATTTACAGTACAACACGTTATTGAGGGATGACAACGTGATAGCGGGTTAAGTTATTTGATGCAATCACCGCGCAATAGAACAATTTGGGCAATGATTACAAGATTATACTATCCTGTTTTGAAATTTCAGTTATATGGACAATAAATCTACTTCAAAATTGAAACTAGAATTGTTGTCAAAGTGAACTGGATTTTTTTTTCTGAATGATGATAATTTAGAACCAATTGATGGAGTATTGTTGGAATAGAAGAACACCAATATGGATCGTGAGATGATCATTTTGAATGAGACACTATGTACAAGCATCGATTTGAACACCCTCGGTTCATTTATGAAGCTCCAAATGCTAACATAAATAGACGGAGGCAGTAGGTTTTAGGCCAAATTCATGAATTGCTGGGAGATTGCTGGCTAGGTGCTGCTGCAATTAGATAAAAAAAGTGGAGTAACTAGTGAAGAAATAATAATTATATCAACCATTTTATGTCGGTGTTCACTTAGTTTGGTTGTGCTCAACTTTGTGGGAGCAGGGAAGCTGTTGCTGCTTTTTGACAGAACGTTGGCCAAGAGAATCTGTTACCTACTCTCCATTCAGATATGATTGGGGTGCTTGATCTTTCGGTAAGATAATAACTATCCATTTGAAGGAGTTGATCCTCACTAACACAAGGCTCAATCCCTTCAATTAATCAATGAGCCAAGATGTGATAAAACTGAAATCTCTCAAATATGAGGTTCTCAAATCCTGTCTAATAGGTGGTCATAGGACATAACTGAAGATCAGAAAATTTGCATAAAATGTAAACTAAACAAAAGAAAATTCAAGTGTTTTTGATAACGGCTGAGGCCTTTAAATAGGTGGGAGGATGGCCATGAGGGTGCTAGGGTCATCATCAAACCCTAGGACACACTTGTAATGGGCTCAACTTGATATACAGGCCGATGATCCAAGTTGGAGTGGCACAACATCTTTTATATTAAAATTATGATTGGCGCTGACTTCGATATGGTATGTAGATAAGGTCAGATCTGTTTGAAATTAGGCGTGATAAGCTTTCCAGAAAGTGTGGAATCATCCAAATTGGGTTCCATATGACGTTTGTGGCATCCATTAAAAATTAGCACTGTTCTGCAGTTCGAATCTAGCCTGCGCGAATCTCCATCCTTTTATATTAGATTTGTTGTGGAGGTGTGCATATTGGTATTGAAATCCTTATCAGAACTCATCATCCTCCCTTACTTGATTTAGACTCAACCTCGAGTGAAGATCATAATAAAAACCCACCACTCCACCATGCCCTCTGAAAATCATGAAAGGTGAAGACCACAGTGGTATTCTAATATAGTCATGTGGATCTTGTCATTCTCCTCTTCATGACAAGCCGTCCAGATCTTGATCCAGTGGTTGGTTAAGTTGCTTAATATCGTATTGGAAGGAGTGATAACACATAGCTTATCAGTTGATAGAACACAAAACTAGAGAAACTTTGCAAAGCATTGTTAGTGTCAGTGCATGTCATTGTTTGATTCTATTTTTGCATTTCAAAATGATATTTCAGATTAGTACCTATGAATACTTTAGATACTTTATCATCATGTTTGCCAAAAGCATAAAAAACATAGTAACCAAAACATTACAAACTATTATTTTGAGATAATTTTTCCAAACAATTCAGGTTACAAGGAACAATAAATTCAATATTACCTAAAGTAGGTAGATATGGTATGAGCTCCAACTTTTCTCATTAATATCAGTGCAATGAAAAGGCCTATTCTCAACATGTGTCTACAAAAGAACATCATTTTGAGCTCCATGCGTTTGTTTTCTGGATTAAACATACTTGCTCACATAATTTGTTACAATCATAAGAGAAATATGTATTTTGTGTCACTCTACTAAGCATTGCAAAGCACTAGTATGACAAGTGGGCAACTGCAATTCAGCACATGCAGTATGCGAGTATACAAATGGGGTTAGACACTCAATGTATCATTTTCTTACTCCACTTTGCTGCACTGAGCGACACACATACATCATTATCCATATCCATTATTTGATCAAGTAGCTCAATGTCCTCTCTTCGAACTTGTTCTCACTCTACTGCAATATGTTTGGCATGGGACAAGAAATAAAAGAGTGCTCTCTATCTAGTTGTGCTTTTATAGTAAGAGATGTATCACACAATTGTTCTTTATCACATTCTCCTTGTAACAAAGGTACATCAGCGATACATTCCACTAATCTATGATATTGGTTGTTCTTGCTTGTATTCTAGATGATAAAAAAAAAGTGATAGATGTGGTTGTAAGTTTTAGAGGAGCAAAATTTGGATTTCAGAATTCAGACATTTCATAAACCTATTGATAACATCTTCTCGGCATTCATTTAAGCCACCAAATATGACACAAATCTTAAAAAAATTATAGTATCTTCAAGTAGTGTAATTTTGCAAGCAAATGACCAGCATAATGTGTAGAAATAAAAGCATCTCTATAATAGCTTTTAAAGTCTTTCTAAGATTCTGGAACTTAATTGTGCCTACAAATATATTTTTATCCAAGCTAAGCATGTTCAGTCAAACCACAAGAGGCATTGTAAATCTTTTATTTCTCAGATAAGTCATGTTCATCAAATTCTTTATCCACTTTTGCTTCCAATCAATGTATACATGAGGGTCAAATTTCTAGGTAATGGAAAGTATTGCTGAGCTGATTTCATGCAAATACCATCATGTACCTCAAGTTGAGCCACTTTCACGTGTTGTTGAGGGTGTAAGCCACTAGCACCATTTTTCTTAGTTGTGCCTAGGGTTAGCAAACAAGAAAATAATTTGATAAATAGCAAGGTTGTGTCCAACGCTCCTTCTCTCAAACCTACTCAGCCAAGTTATTGCATGTTCTTATCAAATCAACAAGTCTGACTTGCAGCTGGCAGCGTCACCAAGAAGAAATTGGTGGAGCGATTCCTAGGTAGACAAACTCTATTTATTGTAGAAATATGTGCAACTTGGACAGTTTCAATTTGTAGCAAAGATTAGCACAATCAATTCAGCAAATGCAAAGTTGAATAAGTTTTCAACAGCAATATGATGTTGGTCCTAGGCTAAACTATGCTAGAGACATGAGTCTTAGAGACAAAGATAGTCACACAAATGATACAAAAGGCTCAGGACAGCAGCAACTACAACTCACTTTTCTCTTTGTCTCTTCATCTCTTTGGAATGACTTAAAACAGGGATAAAAAAAATGGATTAATTTGATACATGCCATTACAATTTTGTGAAATTTGAAATATACCATTTGGGCCCACGTGTCATTCACTTGCAGGGTCCCATGTGTCGTTGACACATTAATGTCATATTTTAAAGTTTGCAAAATTATAATGGCATGTATCAAATTCGCCCTAAAAAATTTAGATCACCAACAACGTGACAAGAACTCAAAACTCTAAAGGACTTCACACTAAGACTAGTAACTTGACTGACGCAACTATGAATTCAACAATGAAAAAACTAAAAGGAAAGATGCAAAGGCTCAAAGGGTATAGGACACCGGAAACAAATCAAGATTCCATTTTTTGCTTTTATGCTAGCAGTAGAAAGATGAACAAAATTACAAATTAGAGGTGTAGCTCTCACCGAGCAACTTGAACTCTGATACCACTTGATAGGACCTGAGTGCTCAATCTTTTGATTGTTAACTATCGATTTTGTGAAGTCGACACTCGTGATTTGACTACAAACAAATAGGTGTGTGTGTGCTTTGGTAATTGTAGAACCAGCTCTGAATGCCTAATGACCTCACTCGAACAGCAAGATCAACCAAAATACGTAATGACCTCGCTCGAACAGCAAGATCAACTAAAATACATGGTTCAATTCCTACACGCAATTGAAGAACAAGCAAGAACAAGATGTGGTAAACTAAAATCACTCACATGTGGTCATTGGATGTAACTGAAGATCAGAGAGTTTCCATAAATTCAAAATTAGAACAAATGAAAACCCAAGTGTGATGGGGTAGTCTTAAAACCCTAGGACACGTGCCTAATTGGGCTCGACTTGATACACGAGGCAACGACTCAAGTTAGGGTGATGCAGCATCTTTGGTATTAAAATGACGATTGACGCTGACTCTAATAAGGTATGAACAGGAGGTCAGATCCGTTGTAAAGTAGGCATGATAAGCTTTGTAGGAAGTACTTAAACATCCAAATTAGATTCCATATGAGGTCATGGTGTCCATGACAAATTAGCGCTATTTTCCGGTCTGAATCCAGCACACGCAAATGTCCATCTTTATGTCCTCACCATCATTCCTAATCAAAACAAGAGTGTACGGGTTTCCATTGTATAAATAAGATGAGTAAGAATCTGAGATAGAATTCACCTGATGGCTGAGCTGAGCTCACGTGGATGAGCATGAGTAATCAGACTATAATCTTGACCTGTTGTGGAGGTCTAGATATGGGCATTGAAGTCATCATTAGAAGGTATGATGTCCCCATCACTTATATATTGTAGTTGTGAAGATATGAGCTGCGGTGATAAAATTCATTAGATGAGCCAAGGTGATAAAATCACTAGAATTTGGATTATGAGGAAACTTCTGACAGATTTGTTCCGGTGAACTATTTACACAAATAGATGTGTATGCATTTGTTTGTTCATTGAGGATGGTTGAAATGCTGAATTTGGGACCAAATTTTTTCTCTCTGCAAATGACCAGAGATGACTCCTTAGGCATGAAACAAAGCAAAGGCTCCAACTTTTCTCCTCTTTCTTCCAATAGAATATATATGTGCAAACATTCAAATTTGTGTTGTAGGCATCGTATGTCTTGAAACAAGGAACAAAGCAAAGGCTCCAACTTTTCTCCTCTTTCTTCCAGTAGAATATATATGTGCAAACATTCAAATTTGTGTTGTAAGCATCGTATGTCTTGAAACAAGGATCTAAGATAAACTAGTACAACTTGAAGCAATTTGAGTAATTACTATATAATTATCTGTTGGAGGCACCCACTATACCAATTCCACCCTTTCCCGACCACCATCTGTGGGGAAAAGTCCGTTTTTGCCGACACATAATTTGACTGGAAATGTGTAAATAAACACCATCTAATTATCTGTCGGTAATACTCATAAGTAGCAACAAATTAACTGTCGGCGTAGCCTATCCAACGGGTTATGTGTCGGCTTTTTTTTTGCCCACCCACAAACTGTCGGCATAGGGGTGCTTTAGGCGGGAAAAAAAGGCAGGGACCCAAAATTTTTTACCTTGGACGGTCATAACCTAGGCTCAATCCCACTGCCTCCTGCTTGCGCCGCACCCGCCCCAATCCCACCAGCCACCGCGGCGTCGCCCCTGCCGGCCAGTCCTGCCCGGCGACGAGGACGAGTTCACTGCCCGGCGACGAGTTCCCTGCCCACAGCCTGAAGCCCGCTCCTGCTGCTCACGTAGTGGTGACTGCTCCTGCCTCCTCCATCCTGCCCCCACCACACGTTGCCCCAGCGAGCTCCACAGGTGCCACAGCGAGTCCCTATCCCATTGGCTGCCCCAGCCACCATGCCTTCCCCAGGGAGACTCTGCCTCAAGTGCTGCCCTCAACGAGCCCCCCTCCTGCTCCTAGCAAGCCCCAACCACCTCTAGTCCTCAGTGCACGCCCCAGTAAGCAGCATCCAGCGAACCCTAGTTTGTCCCCTCCACATCCTCATCTCTCCTTCCCTGCCATCTTTCTCACTGTGCTCGCCCCTGAAGCTGCAGATGTGGTACGAACACCCAGCTGCCTCCCTCCTGCTCTACACTGCAGACCTATGTTTTCCTGCTCTCCTCTGGTTAGTAAGAAAAGTTTTCCTTTGTTATTTGATCCTATTTGTTGCACATGATTTTAATTGATTGATTGGTATTGTGTGCACTTGGTTATTGTAGAGAATCGATTTGAAAGATACAAGATTTGGGCTTCTGAAACAGTGGTGTTTAGAAAATCTGCAAGTAAGATTTTTATTGTCCTCCTTTGTAATTTTGTCATTGAAGAGTGTGTGAAATTCTTTACGACTGAACAAATAAAGTACCAATTTATTTCAGGCAGGTCCAATTTTTCCATTTGAACTGTGCGGGCTGTATGATTAGGATTGACCATCAACCACTTAAACAACAGCAGGTATGTTTTCTATTGATTGTATCAACTCTTAATAATTTGCTCTGCAGC
This sequence comes from Zoysia japonica, assembly GCA_001602275.1. NCBI lineage: Eukaryota > Viridiplantae > Streptophyta > Magnoliopsida > Poales > Poaceae > Zoysia > Zoysia japonica. Next base: position 844,604 of record BCLF01000073.1, on the reverse strand, counting down.
TATGAAATTTTAATTATACATGTCAAGCATGTTTTAATGATTATTAACAAAGTTGATTGTTTGAATGTGTGTGTGTTTCTGATCCTATGTGTGTCACTAATATGTAGGTGCATCAATCTATTTTACACAGTCACCTTTGGTATTAATTTTGGCAAAAGGTGCATAATGGATAAAAGATGGATGAATCTGCCTAGGTACATTATAATTTTTCATAAATATTAGATGCATCATCTTCTTATCATTTGGTCTAATGTCATGGACTTAATAATATGTAGGCAAAGTGATGAGTATAGGAAAGGAGTGGCTATGTTTTTAGAGTTTTCCTTTAATAATTCAGCTCAAGGAAATAAGATATTGTGTCCCTGCAAGATATGTAAAAATTCATGTTGGAGAGTTAGTGATATTGTACGTGAGCATTTGATTTGTGATGGGTTTACAAAAGGGTATGGAACTTGGGTCAATCACGGGGAACCAAGTTCCAGCATTTTTCCAAGTACCATGCAGTCTTGTAGGGTACAAGTTGGTAACTCAAATGAAGAGGATGATATTTCTGATTTACTTCAAGACTTAGCAGGGGATTTAGATGATGGGGGGGATTTAGAAATAAATGAGGTGCAATTGAATGAAGATATGGAATCCTTTTACAAGTTGGTAGATGATGCTGGTAAAGAACTATACCCAGGCTGCAAGAATTTTTCAAAGTTGCGTTTCATGGTTAGATTACTCCATATCAAATTTCTTGGAGGATGGAGTAATAAAAGTTTGGACATGCTGTTAGAGCTACTTAGAGATGTTTTGCCTGAAGGTTCATTACTTCCCAAAAACTTCAATGTGGCGAAAAGTACAATAAAATGCCTTGGTCTTGGGTACACCAATATTCATGCATGCGAAAACGATTGCATATTATTTTGGGAAAAGAATGAACATTTAACTGTTTGCTCAACATGCAATACTTCAAGATGGAAATCTGAAACAACAAGTCGTAACGGGAAAAAGGTACATAGGGTTCCTAGGAAAGTACTTCGCTATTTTCCAATAAAGAAAAGGCTACAAAGATATTTTATGTCCTCCAAAACAGCAGCTGACACAAGGTGGCACGATGAAGGACGCACGCAGGATGGTTTGCTTAGGCATCCCGCTGATGCACCTTTTTGGAAGGATTTTGATTCTAGATATCCAGAGTTCTCCTCAGATAGTCGAAATCTCAGGCTTGCTGTTGCTAGTGATGGCTTCAATCCTTTTAGAACTATGACCTCAAATTATAGCATCTGGCCTGTCATTTTGATCCCATACAATCTGCCACCATGGAAGTGCATGAAGCAGACAAATTTCATCTTATCTTTGATAATTCCTGGTCGTAAGGCACCTGGGTCTGACATGGATGTCTACCTTCAACCACTGATAAGTGATATGATAGACATGTTTGTTGATGGCATTAGAACATATGATGCTTCGAAGGATGAATATTTTCAATTGCGTGCTGCCATATTATGCACAATAACTGATCTTCCAGGTCTTGGGCATTTGCTTGCAGTGAGCACATCTGGTGCAGTCGCTTGTCCTAAATGCCACTCAGATGTATGTTCTGTTCAGTTGAAAAAGGGGGGAAAACATGTTTACATGTGTCATCGTAGATTCTTAGATACTGGCCATTTTTTTAGGTTCAATACAAATTCATTTTATGGTTCTATGGGGCATCGATCTGCACCTGTACCCCTTAGGGGAGAAGAGATCTGCACCTGTACCCCTTAGGGGAGAAGAGATTTTTCAGCTGACAGAAAATATAAAATATAACTTTGGTAAGGATCCATCTACAAAAAAGCCAGTTAAGCAACCACGCAATAATGGAAAGGTACCGGGAACTGGTTGGAAAAGACAATCAATTTGGTTTAAGTTGCCATATTGGAAAGACTTGCTGCTACAGCATAATTTTGATGTTATGCATATTGAAAAGAATATTTGTGACTTCATCATTAACACCCTTTTAGAAGTTGATGGAAAATCAAAAGATAATTTAAATGCCGCCGATTTGGAAATGCCGGGATAAAAAAAATACACATCTACAAGGCTTCAAATGGAAATTGAAGGCCGCCGACAAGCTGATATGAAAGTTAAAGAATTAGAAAGCCGTATGGACTATATGCAACAACAGATGGATAAATTGATGCAGCACCTTCAACACTCGAATAACACTGGAATTGGATCTAACAATGAACAAGAGGTGTGAATTGTTCCTTTTTTCAGTAATATTATTCCTTGTAATTTTGTAAATTATTCCATGCTTGTGGTGTGTTGTAGAATTCACATGCCAGACCTATCTATGCTAATCAAGAGTTAGAGGGTCATGAAGATGACGCTGCATCAAATTTGAGGGATGATGTGGATGATGAGCACTTAAGTGATTATGAAAACATGTTTCCCACTAGACGTGTGGTCAAGCCACCAGAGCAACAACAAGAGGTAATTAAATAGCCTTAAGGTGCAATACACTATACCATATGTTCTTTGCTTTTCTCAACACTTTCTATGCCTTAGGGTGGAAAAGATGTCATACTATATAGTGTTGTGAGACCATATGGTGTTCCAGTGGCTAAGGCAACTATTCAAACAACAAACCTGAATGGCACTGTTGCTGGTACTCGTCTTGGTGTCCAATTTTATGGGGTAGTTGTCAACCATATCTTAGTGAGAGATGCTCTATTACCTCGTCCATATGGAAGGGTGAAATCTCTTGCTGATGCTAGCGGAAGATGCATTGCATGGCCACGTGATAGAGTAAGTGTTTATGTTTTTTTTTGTCCTCAGTTGATGCTCCAACAATTAGCATGAATTTGATGTTCAAATAATGCTCCAACTGCTAATAAGTGTTTATGTTTTTTTGCAGGTGATGGATGACAAGAAGTCATTGAGGCAATGATAACTTTCACACTTTGGAAAAAGGCAATCCCAAAGTGAAGGTACTGATCTGTAATGCATATATTTACTTGGAGCCCAAAATGATATGCATGTATGCATGGTTTATGCAGTTTGTAGTTTTTTTTTAAGAGTGAAATAGATCTAGGGTCTATAAACTTTTTTTGTATTCTCATTTCGTTCCACAAACTATGAAAATGATCTCTAAGTGCTGTTAACAGCCAGTGGCAGAATTCCATTTTACACATTGGTGCTAATTAGTCAGCAGCAAAGATCTTTATAAGAGTGAAATGCATGCAGTCAGCACCAAGGATAAAATACTTTGAATTGTTGCTAATTACTGAATTTATTTTGTGCCACAAGATTTGTGTAATTATGCTTATTCTGCCACAAGCATTTCACTCTTTTTTTAATGATATGGTCATATCTTTGTGAATGATTATTTATTTGTTCCATGTTAGGTGCTAATGGCAGGAGACAAATGTTACAAGCATTTTGGATTTGTAACTTTTTGTGTGACTACCAGGAGGCTAGAAGTTTCCATTTTGGAGAACTGATCTTTGTGTTAATGAGCTGTGGAGGACTGACCTTTTGTGTTAATGAGTTGTGGAGGACTGACCTTTTGTGTGACCACCAGGAAGCATTTTGGATTTGTAACTCTAAAATGTTTTAGAAATTGTAAATATGCAGCTCATAGTCAAGCTAAATTAGGTGTAGCATAGATTCAGGGGCTGATACTTGGGCCTGTGATCTTCTCACTTGCGAACCTTGTGATCTAGTGGCTACATGCTTGATATGATATGGTGGTTGTCTGAAATTGAGATATTTTGTGAACTTTGTGATCTATTGTGATTTTCTAGTGGCTGCTTCAATTCTGTTGCATATATGTATGATGTCATGGAATTTTAGTCTCCTGTGATGGTTCAGGGCAACGTGAATTATATTGATTGTATTCAAATGTACATATATGTTTTGCCGACAGTTTATTGGTTCCGCAAAGTTGACGGCATCTGTAAGTTGAAACAAATATTCCCCACCTCAAAACTGTCGGCAAAAATGAACTAATTCCCAACTACTAAACTGTCGGCAAAAACAGAAACTGTCGGCAATTGTTAGCCGTCGGTAAAACTAAACTCTGTCGGCAAATGTGGACCAAACGGCGGCAAGTTATGTGTCGGAAAAACTAAAATCTGTCGGTAAAAGCTTTGTCGACTGCTTCTACGGCGACTGTCTGAAAAGTGCCGGCAGAACTGTTCCCTACATCTAAACTATCGGCAAAAGTCGTTATTGCCGACTATAGAAAGTGTCGGGAAAGCATGGAAATGATATAGTGACCCTCAGCCTACTAATAGGAATTGCTTTTACCTTTTCCTCTTAGCTACTCCATCAGATTAATGTGCCTATGTCAAAACATCTTCAAAAATCCAGTATTTTACTCCTATGAATTTTAAACTTAACATCGTTGGTCTGTACATTCCAAATCTAACTCGTACAAAGTTGATAAGCGAACTAATTTGTTACATTATAATCACTCCCTCATTGTGCATGCCAACTTACTTTTGTATATCTTATTATGATTTTTTATTCTGAATTAAATTTAAATTAAGCTAATATTTAATGATTTATATGTTTTCAAATATTGTCAATATGTATAAGATATTTTGTTACTCTGCACATCTGCAAATTTAGTAGTAATTCCTTTTCAAATGTTTGCCAATATTTCCCTTAGACAGTGACATACTGTCATGCATTATCCTGCTTCTAATGCACGCCCCCAAATGAGCCAACCGACCACCCGGCTTGACTCAAACCGAACCCACCTCATCCCAACATCTGTCCAAGACAAGCTCGGTAGCTTCATCGTGACTTCCAGACAAGATCGGCCAACCATAGCGCACCACCTCCAACTCTGGCCAGCCATGTATAGCCTCTAGCCACCGGCCAGCCTGGCCACGTGAAATCATTATTTGCTTTTGTATTGAAGGAGAGAAAGTCACCGAATGAATCGAAACAAAATTGTTGAATTAGAAATGTAGGATTGAAAACAAAATTACTGAAGGATAGAAACTACTGAGGCAATCAGCATGGTGTTAGCGGGTGCGATACACATAGGACGGTGATTTGTTGCCCCCATCAGGCCTGGCCTGACTGGGGTTCGCGGATCCAGCCCACCTGAGCCTGTTTACTCCGGTGCGTCCCAGTGTGATTAGGGCCTGTTCGGTTAGCATGGATTGAGGAAGAATAGAGGGGGAATAAAGAGGATTAAATCCTGATCTACTTTGTGAGGGATTGAACTCTCCCCATTCCATGTCAATCCTGGTTGAGATTGTGGTTGGGTTCCTTGTTTCTTTACTAGGCTGCATCTGTGGGTGCAATCTACTGTTGATTGGTAGGCTCCATGAAATACGGTCTGGTTACCCTAGATGGGAATGGTAACCAGCACTGGTTTGTGACAATCTTTGCGCACCAGTCATTTTTTGAGGTTGAGGCATGTTCTCAGGTTTTGGAGCCAATTATCCTTCTGGCACCCAAGTTCTCACGTTCTGGCACCCAGGTTATCAGGTTTTGGCGCTAACTTGTCAGGTTTTATCAGACATACGCCATGTTTCAGAGATTTGGCGCCAAGTAATATTCTTATGGTGCCAAAGCTTTGTACCTGGTACCATAACGTTAGCCAAAGTAATAAATTACGTGACTATCAACTAAAACTACTGAAAGGCCCTGTATTTTGCAGACATAGGAATTTTTTCAGCCACAGGAATGCAATAGAAATTTGATCATATCTCCATATATAACATTTTTGATAATATCAGAATAACAGCTTAAACAAAATATCAATTGCAAATTTCTGAAACTCAACAATAGTTAACAACACAGAACTTTTGCAAACCTAAAAAACAGTGACCCATACAGATTACTTGTATAGATATAAAATAGAGAGCAATACAACAAAAATTTATCATTGAGCATAATCTGTTTTAGATCACAATGCAACAAAAATTTGCAAACATAAAAAATAGTAAACAATACAGATCATTTGTCTCAACTAAAAAAATAGATAACACTACAACACTGAAACCAATATCAATTTTATTGCTCTATTCACTAGAACAAAAACTAGAACCATAAATACGATCTTAGATTCACTAGAATCATTTTTAAGGCTCTATTCAAGAGAATCAGAACTAGAACCATAAATATGATCTTATTTACACGAGAATCATATATATTGCTCTATTCACCAGAATAAAAACTTTAACAACATCAGAATAATTTCTATAGTTTATTTTCACCATAATCATTTTTATTGCTCAAAACTAGATAACAACATAGAAGCAAGTACTAGAAACAAGACCAGAATAATTTTTAATGTTCTATTGACCAGAATTAAAACTAGAGCAGCATCAGACAAATTTCTACAACCATAAATAGGATATTATTTTCACCAGAATCAAAACTTTAAAGAATTCAGAATAATTTCTATAGTTTATTTTCTCCAGAATCATTTTTACTGCTAAAAATAGATATCAACACAGAAGCAAATACCAAAAAACAAGACTAGAATAAAAACTAGATCAAGATACATTCAAAATAGAGAATTGTAGACATATTTAAACCTTATTGCACGGATCCATTGGTCTCATTTGACAAAATAAAATCATTTAAGTGCCCAAGATCAGAACTGATTATCAGAAGAAAAACCGAGGCAATCACCAGCAAGCAGAAAGCACTGATTGGAGATAAAAAAAAAAAGAAAGAAAGATCATCATTGCATATGTGCAACGGTCCCAGCTAACAGAATTCAATCATTCGGTTCGACACCCAAGGTTAGGGCATCAGCAGGGTGCTTAAGTTAGTTATGGAACTCCCAAAAGGAGGGGATTCAACTCCGCCTCACTCCAGAGTATTAGTGTTCAATGTTGTAGCATTCTAACTACCAAAATCTGATAAAGCTAATGGGTTAGTCACATAACCTACAGGTAGTAGTTCTTGCCTTGGTAAGTCCTTAGCCACAGAACTCGATGTAGCTTAGACATCTGGACAAAACACATGCCTTCATGTTTGTTCTAGAGGAGGTGACAAAGAGCAAACATCGGCGCTTCCCTAGAGAACCCACGGCACTGCATCACACTGCTTTACAGATTAGAGTGTACTTCATTGTGTTGAGGCTTCTCTAGAGCCACTGCCACCTTAATTACAGCTTTAGCCATGCCCATCATCACCATAAACTCTTCGTCACAGGTTCTCTTCCTCTTTTCTCCCTTTTCCTCAGTAGTGTTGTATCCATCCACAGGCTTAGAGGTGCCTGTAATTTTGTTAACTGTTAGGGTGCACAGGTAGCTACCTGTGCACCCTAAGAGTTAACAATTTCAGACTTCAACCCATAGCCACCTTCATCCTCATCACCACCATTTTGCCCATAATTGGTAGGTCGACCAAACTTTTCACTCGATCCCATTGTAAACCTCCATGTTGTTGACTGCCCACTACCAAAGATGATAATCATAGGAATGTAGTTCTCAAGAGGAGTGTTGAGGAATTCAACATCCTTAGGGCAATCCTTCATTTACAAATTTAACTAATTAGTACCAACTCTTAATGCATGAAAGAACTCGTGAAAGAGTATCAGGATTACTAGTTATGGCAAACATACCATTTGCGCAGGAGGTTGTACCCTTGTGTGCCAGTGACGTCAACACCACTAAACTTAATCAAATTCCTTGCAACAGCATTGATATGACACTCCGTGAACCCCTTATATATCCTCACTCCTTGTCCAACCAACTCCACAAACCTCCTAAGCTCAAAGATGGACATGGCTGAAATCCAACGGATTGGTGGCCTCCCTCCCCTGGTTAGCATTGCTCCCAACCTCAGCACTAAGTCCCACAAGTTAGCATAATTTGCTAAAAGTAAGATGAATATTATTAGATAACCACAAAAGTTGAGCATCTAGCAAGTATCAAAAGGAAACAGTCAAACACAAAAGGAAACAGACAAGACACATGTACAAGAAGGATCATCATTGCACATGTCCCTTTGGTCCCATTTTTTTAGATAATGGAACAAAAGTTCCAGCCGCCACATCCCCTCGAGGATGCACAAAGCCATTCAATACAAAAGCACTTAGGCTCTATAAACCCAACAATGGGTGCAAACACAATAAAAAAACTATAATCTGATACATAGGAAAGAACCAACATTAATCGTAAATTCTATTCCTAAAACTCCAACCAAATTTAGCAAACACATCCATGATGACCGTCTCCCAGAGTCTACAGCCAAGTATCAAGTTTGTGCTTTCCTCCTCGTTATGCAACAAGGACCAATGTCGTATCCAATACGTTGCTTGAAATATTACCTGCAAAGAAGACTGTGATTTAGCATTATTGAACACCATATCATTTCTATTCAACCAAATTGCCCAACATGGAGCTGCAGCACCCATTAAGGTTCAATTCTTGACTTTTTTGGTACACCTCTAAGCCAGGAACAAAACATATGAGGAGTACTAACGGGTGGTTAAATTCCAAAAGTGTTCCAAATGAATCTAGAGCAATGACACTCAAAAAACAAATGTTGTATGGATTCTAAAGAATTGCAATAACAACGCTTAGTATTTCGGGCTAATTTGATACATGCAAACTTTGAAATATGCCATTGATGTGTCAATGACACATGGGGCCCTGCAAGTGAATGATACGTGGGTTCGAATGGCATATTTTAAATTTTACAAAATTGTAATGGCATGTATCAAATTAATCCTAGTATTTCTAGCCAATTCCACTTCGCAAGATTACCTTTTGTAAGAGTCACATCTTTCTGTAAATACCAAAGAAAAATTTTAATTTTCAGTGGTACTCTAATTTTCCAAAGTGGGCTTTTGTATGACACTACCCCATCTTGGATTAAAGCCAAATACATGGAGCACACCAAGAAGATCCCACTCTTGTCTAAATCCCATCTAAAGATATCCTTACCGTCAGTAAGGTTAACAAACGCAACCTTTTGAACCAGCTCGTACCATTTATTTAGATTATCATTTGTTAAAGCTATCCTAAAGGAAACTTTTAGTGGCCTTGTACATAGTACACTCGCCACCGTCACATTCTTATTCCTTACTATGTTGTACAGCGACGGGTAGATGGTTCCTAAAGGTTGATCTCCGATCCGGGTGTCCTCCCAAAATCTAATTTGGGTACCACTCTGGAGAAAGAAAAGTTCCTCCTGCTAAAACAAAATCTTTGACTTTCATTAGACATGATATTATACTTGATACTCGACCTTTAGCGGCAAATCGGTGAGGATTAAAGCATCCAGAACAAGAACAGCTTAACCGGCTAGAGGCGAAGTAGATAGTGGAAACAAAGACCCAAATCCACAAGCAACTTGGAAAGCAGACCGAAAACCCAGCACACCGTCATCTTCCACGAATCTTCCTCTGACTAAAATCACAGATGCAAACGAGTGAGTACATAAGGTACTTAGCAAGCCCTAACACTAAGCAGGGGCATACTTATAGATGGATGTCAGGTTGTAGAAAGAACAATGCTTAGGGGTTTGTTGATGTTTTTTCGGTTACACACCAAGAACACTAGGTCGTGCGGGTCCCAACGAACCAGATCGGCAATGTCGCCTTCGATCAGTTTGAGAAGGGGTAGGTATCATGATTTTGCTGTGAAGAGCGTCTAGATTTACGGGCAAACCTACAAAGTGGTAGACAACACGCTTTCATGGCGAAGAACAACTAGTTTACGAGCAAACTAGTAAAGGCCGTCGAATCTCTCGCCCGGGAGGGACTCCGTCTAGGCGTGAGCGTCGGACGTGCCCTAGGTCGGCCGGCAGGCCCAGGACGTCATCTATGGCCGTGGAGATAGGTGGATGAATAGCATAGAGGGTTGGAAGAGGATTAGGGTTTGGAGAGGTAAAAAGTAAAGGGTACTTGGTAGAATCGATTGGGTTACCTCCTCAATTGGCTTTAGGCCTCTTTATATAGAGATGGGATGGTCTTACCTCGTGCAGCCACGAACCTCCTTGATGAGAAAATAAATTAGCTCTGATTTGGTGTAAAAACTACCAAAAATAGACTTGGATATCGGATACTCCGGTCTTGGGCCGGACACTCCGATACCGGATGCTCCAGCACATTGTCGGACCCTCCGAGGGTCTAAAATGCGGTTTCAGAAGAGGGCCGGCCAGAGTCTTCGACCCTTGGCCAGACACTCCAGTACCTTGCCGGACACTCCGAGGGTCCAAAAATGCGATACCAAAAAGGGGTTGACCGGAGTCTCCGGCCCTGTCGCAGCCATTTTTGTTAAGGTTGTGATTTCCTTGTTCGGACTCTAATTTAGGTGATCCATATACCCGTTTTGATTGTCTGGGCGAGGGCTACATTTTGGAACCTTCAAATCATGGATTTGGCTTCATTTTCAGGTTTTTTTAAGCACTTCTTTTCTTCTTTAGTAGAATTTAGCCATACTCTTCGAAAATATCTTCCATGTCCTGAAAAACATGTTAGAAAATAATTCTTTCGAAATAACTATTACCGGCCGAAATTTAGACATCTCCTACTATATTCGGCCTATCAAACAGGAACTCCCGATCTTCTCAAGATGCAAATTTTGAGTGTCAACACATGCCCCTCTGTTTTTTGGTAAAGTATACATACCAAAAAATATTCTTTGAACTCAAAATTATTCTAGAGTGATAAACAAAAAATCCATTGGCCATGTTATCTCATGAGATGTTCATATTCATGGCCGAATGGAACTAAGCACTTTACCGCACGCTTGGCATGCATGACAAATATATCTATTGTAGCACCTTCTTCCTTATATTTTACATAGCGGCTTTTGCCCCACGAGTGCCAAAATTATTAGTAGCTCAACGATGGTTGGTTACAACTTATCGGCTATAGAAGTCTCATGCTCTTCTACCTATGTCAAAACTATGTCGTTCTGCATTTAAACGCTTATATGCCGAACTTTGAACTTCCCTTTGAATATTGAGCTACAATCGCATGAGTAATGACTAAAAAGATTCTCTATCACTTTGATTCGGCTCTATCCAACTTTAGAACAAAAATAACCGAATTGTCACTTTCTCAATAAAAACCAGAACTTCCTGATTGCCAAACCGAAACTTCCGATTTTTTAAAGATTTCAACATTGGCAATTTCGAGTATCAGTCATTTGACAACTGAAAATCATGTTTCATCGGCATTGCAACCGGATACTCATCATGCCAAATACATAGCTGCAATCATTATGTGCCTAAATGCTTAACAACACCAAATTCATGATATAATGTTTAGCATATAGGCATACATCAATGTGAGCACTATGATCCATCCTTCATATAACTTATATGACAAAAATAGACTCCAAGAAGTAATACAAATGCCATATATGTAGTTATTTCAGTCTTCATAACTAAAATTAATTTCAACAATTCTATGGCTATTTGAATATGACCGTTTATGGCATGAGCAATATTTGTACTCTCAAGGATTAAAATAATACCAAGAAGGATGAGAGCAAACATATGGAGATGGCTCCAAGTCATACGCATTGGTGACATGAACAATGAATCAAAATGAAGAAATGACCAATAATCTTGATGATCGGGCACATACCTTCAATGTTTTTTAGCCTTTCTTTTTTTTCACTATCTTCTTTGCACCCATCACTTGATCACCATGATTGTCATGTTCTTGCAAATTCTCTTTGCGAATCCATACCGTGCCCTTCTCTTTCAGCTCTTCCACAATAAGTTTTTGCAATTCCTTTATTTGCCAATTTGAGAAACCGAGTGGACCTCTCGGTTTTGTTTCTGTCTTGGGAATTGGCAATTCTAATTTGCTTTTGGACACCTCCAACTTCTTTGGTTCAGATTTGGCATCAAGTATATCAACACTTGGTTGCTTCATCTTTTTGCCATTAATGATCGAAGCTTTCAAAGCGTGGATTGACTTTTCTTCGCTTAAATTTGGATCTGAACTTTTATCCTTACGGTCATATTTTTTGACACGATAAACTTGTCGAACTACCTTCCTTTTCTCTTGATCTATTGACCGATTCTTCTTATCGAAACGGTCTCTCATGTATGGTTGTCTTCCAATGGTTTGCCTTCTTGTATTTATATTTTGCCTAAGATAGAATTGAGGCTCCATCCATGAACCACGCCACTCGCACGATGAATAAAGATGAAAGCCCATAGTGGGTGATCCATATGGCATTGGTATAATAGGCCTAAAAGAAAGATGCGGAGCCTCTGAATAAAGTTTCTTTCTTTTTCCGATTTGAATCCTCATGTTTGTATTGTGGAGGCACTCTTGGTGGCTTAAGGTAATTAGGCTTAGAAGTACTCATTGTATCTCTTTCTTTCACATATTTATGCTAAAGGCTCCTCAAAAGTAAGCTTTAGCTTTCTACCCTCATGTTGGCCATGGCGTTTACCTCCATCAACCTTTTTTCAATTGACTCTTGGATTTTTTCCTCATTCCATTGACTTTGCGAAAACTAAAAGTTCTGGTTTGGCAAACCGAAAGTTTTAGTTTTTTCAGCTTTGCTAGGTTTGGCCGATTTGAAGTTAATCGGTCGTGAGCAAGCTTAAAAACCTTTTGCTGCCCCCCAATGCACGATGGATCTTCTACAATCTCTATAAAGTCATCACCTTTAGCAATGTCATCATGAATCTCATCGGTAATTGTATTCTCTTCATTTAGGGGCTTTAAATTATTTTTGCCAAGAATCAACTTGTTGCTCTTAGTTGAATCGGCTCATGACCAATTTGATAACATTTTACTATCAAGACCAATTAGAGCCAACTGGTCACTCATATGTGTGTGTCTAAAACTCAATCGTCCATCATTGATGGCCGATTGGACTTTTTGACGAAACATATTGCAATTTTTAGTACTATGATAAAAAGAGTTATGCCATTTACAATACGTTCGCTTCCCTACATCTTGAAGTGATGATATGGCTTTATGATCCGTGAGCCTAATAAAATTATTCTCTAGCAAGCTATCTAATAGATCATCACACAAAGTCAAATCAAAAGTATACTTTGTTTTCTTTAGCCGTTTCTTTTGAGGGGACAGCTTTAAGATTGAGCAAACGAATGGTTTAGATTTCTCATCTATCCATTGGGTCATACATGTACTTGTGTTTCCATTTCAGAATGTTTTAGAATTTGTCACCACACTAGCATCGGTTTTTGCAACATTGGTTAATCTTGATTTTGTTCTTTCAAGACCCCAATGACCACAAGTAAACCATTTGGATAACAACTTAGGCAATGATGAGGTTGAAACTTTGAATGCTAAAATATTAATGTTATCGGCCTTTCTAATTTTTACAGTGCATGGACCGACACTATGTGAAGCTCTTTGTTGCTAACAAGTAAATTACTCTCCTCAATCAATCTCTTAGCATTATTTTCTATGGCAGAACTAATGTATGTATTAACTGAAAATTTATGATCTAATTGGGAATTAAGTACTCGTAAAGCATATCTTATCAAATGTGTTGGAGAGATGTGGAACCTTGATATGAATTGAACTGTGGTATGGCAACGCCTTCATTTTCCTTTCGTCTCTGTCTCCATGCTCTCATTGATGCTCTTTGCTAACTGAACCTTGTTAGGTTATGGGTTGAGGTCCATGAATGATGGAATAATCACTTGACAAACATATGACCAGTTTAGGAAAATTAAACATAGCTACCTTTTTACATTTGATATCCTCATGTGCAGCTGTGTTTGTTTTCTCGATCTCGCTTGTAACCGATAATTCAGTAACAATTGGCTTTTTATTGGAACGACTTCTAATTCTTTCAAGAAATTCTGCAAAATCCGCATCTAATTTCTTCTCTATACTTGAAAATGCATCGTGAGGGAACATGGGAGCCATTGTTGAATTTTCACCCATTCGGCCATGATCATTATTTGCACTTAAAGCCGAATTAGTGGGTGAAGTATATGCAAGCGTGGCATGTGGAGGTATGTGGATGCTTGCTAAATTTTCATTAATTTGGCTACAATTTTCAGTAGCATGAGAAGCCGAATTATGACCATTAAGATTTGAGTACAATACTGAATTTGTAGGTGCGACCTCCACTCTAGGAACATACGAAACATCATATGGCACTTGAGAACAATTCGATGATCAATATGAACTAGCATGGCCATATATGTCATGTATCGGCACGTTATGTGAGCTATCATAGGTGCTGCAATTGGTGCCGATGTATTGCAAGAAGAAACACTATATTGGGCAATTATAAAATTATTAGTATATGGTATTTCATAAAACTTTGCCCAACCCATCATGCTGGCTTGATCTTGATAACTACTCATCGGCATATGAGCTTGCTCCATTGCCAATGCATGAGGATATGCGCATTGTATGTTGCTACTAGAATTTAAACTAGGAGTAAATGCATCATGAACGATGGGTCTTTGCATATGCTGAGGATTATGATTTAAATAGTTAAGACAACCATAGTTATAATTACTAGTTGATGCAATATGCTCACTAGGGTATCTAGGAACATCAATATGAGAATTTGCGATGCTTGCAAAATGAGCATTAAGTGCTGATATTGCATATTGTACCTTGTGATCATCGTGACGATATGGATAGCCTGCCATGTGTTTGTTTCTATTCTTTTCTTGATCAAACTGCAACAACAAAATGGCCTTGATTTCATGTTCTTCTTTATTCTTGCCCTTACAAATAAACCTGCTCAACAAGAATAAGGACAACCGCAAATAGATGCAATCGGCTCAAGAAGGCCAGGCGCAATGGTGATGGCAAACGACAAAGATGGATCAATTAGAGAAAATGCTAGGTTAGAAAAATTCGGTTGTTACGATGAAAACTAAATAATCATCCCCAGCGGAGTTGCCAAAAAGTGTGTTGACGCTTTTTTCCGGTCAGCTCGACAATGTCGCCTTCAATCGGTTCGAGAAGGGGTAGGTATTATAATGTTGCTGTGAAGGGCGGCTAGGTTCGAGAATGGGCAAACCTGCAATGTGATAGACAACGGGCTTTTGTGGCGAAGAATGACTAGTTTACGAGTAAACTAGTAAAGGCCGTCGAATCTCCTGCCCGGAAGGGACCCCGTCTGGGCGTGAGCGTCGCCGGACGTGCCCTAGGTCGGCCGGTAGGCCCTAGTACGTAATTTATGGCCGTGGAGACTGGTGGATGAACAGCATAGGGGGTTAGAAGAGGATTAGGGTTTGAAAAGGTAAAAAGTAAAGGGTACTTGATAGAATCGATTGGATTACCTCCTCAATTGGCCTTAGGCCTCTTTATATAGATGTGGGGTGGTCTCTTACCCAGTGCAGCCATAAATCTCCATGATTAGAAAATAAATTAGCTCTGATTTGATGTAAAAAAATACCAAAAATAGATTTAGGTATGGATACTCTGGCCCTTGGCCAGACACGCCGGCACCAGACGCTCCGGTACCTTGCCGGACACTCCGGGGTCCAAAAAAGCGATTCCAAAAAGGGGTTGACCGGAGTCTTCGGCCCTTGACCGAAGTCTTCGGCCCTGTCGCAGCTATTTTTGTTAAGGTCGTTATTTCCTTGATCGGATTCCGATTTAGGTGATCCATATACCCGTTTTAATCGTCTCGGCGAGGGCTACATTTTGGTACCTTCAAATCATGGATTTGGCTTCATCTTCATATCATTTTAAGAACTTCTTTCCGTCTTTAATAGAATTTAGCTAAACTCTTCAAAAATTATCTTCCACGTCCTGAATAACATGTTGGAGAACAATTCTTTCGATGTAGCTATTACCGGCTAAAATTTAGACATCTCCTACTATATTCGGCCTTCAAACATGAACTTCCGATCTTCCTAGGATGCAAATTTTGAGTGCCAACAGGGTTCCTTTGCAAAAATCCATTTTACACAAGGTTTACTAAGGAAGTATTTAAAACCAGGAGATCAAAACATTGTTTGTCATCATTTTAGTGGGTGGACTTGGGGGAGAATAAACCTTTCCCGTCAGTTCTCAGATTTTAACTGGAAGGGCCTCCAATATCCAATCCAGACACTTTCCAAAAACACGGGCAACTACACCCACTCACACAATCAAGAAAGCATATGAAACTAATCATTGTGAGCCCAGACAATAGTGTGCCATAACTAGTGACAACAAACTTCCCAAAAAGATTTTACACTCTGCAGAGGTTGTACACTTTTCCCACAGGCTACGCACTCTTTGCAGGAGAGTAACATAATGCTAGTCCCACCTTATCCGCCACCCCCGTATGCCCACCTCGGGAAGCAACCAAGGGCTGAAACACCAGTACTCACTTTCCTTGAGTTCTCAGGCACTTCATTTTCCTCTAGCTGACTCAGATACGCTGAGCTGAGGTACTTCTTTTTCCTCTGAGTCAGATCGCTCGGGTACGTTCCTCCTCGAGTGTCCACCCTTGATCCCCGATTCCCTACTGGTCGCCTAGTGAGGCATACGGTACATGCCAATAAGTTAGGGTAAGTTCTGCCCATAACAGGTTCTGTGGTTGCTTGAAAATCACTACGTTGAGACCAATGAACCTGTCCTTATGCGGTCAGGGCGAGCGCTAGTCCACAGCAAGTGGACTTGACCGAAGCTTAACACTTATCACCAATCACCACTAGAAGCCTCGCCCTCCAACCAGAAATTTGCCTTCTCCACTTAACACATGTTGCACTATCACCCACACATTTTATTTTACTCGCACCACCAAGCACACATTTACACATTTTATAAAATATTGGTGTTTGGTGTGGTGATGCGTGGCATCACAAGAGAGAGTCCTAAGCATTTCTAATTTCAAGGCAACATTCCGTTCTTTAAAAGATTTCAACCACAAAAATCCTATGGCTAACAACAGGTATCATCGACGAGTCAACAAGCTGGTATTTAATACTAATGAGAGCACGTAACTAACATTATTACGAATACCTAATAACAACTAGGATCAATACTACTCAATGTTTAAATACATGAAAAATACATGCAAGCATTTAGGCCATATAGGTGCGAAACAAATCATAGGATAAATATGATCAAGGTGGTTAGAGCTTGCCTGCAAATCCTTAATCTTTAGGGCTTGATGTCAAAATCTCCGGGCTTCTCCTTGTGTCAGTCCTTCTGGCTCCTCTTGGAATACAGCTCTTCCTCAAACTCAACGTTGTCTACACGGTAGAATACACCTAATTAAACTACCGTAAAAGAAATAAAAGCTCGAGAAGGATCGATAAGATTCAGTTAAACTTCAAATAAGAGCTGAATAAACTCCACGAGGAAAACTAAGGATAAAGTCATGCATGATGTGGTGATGATCTTAATGCAATGCTTCTTAGTATTATTTATTATGGGTTAGTTATTAGAATAAATATTTATGTAGCTACTTTATCTTAGTGCTTATGCGGTTACATGGGTAATTAAGTGTGGCTATGTATTGATTATTATACTAAAGTTCTTGTACGAGTATGTGCCTATATCATGGTTCACTCAAAGAAATTCTAGGAGTTTGATGTGTCATTTTTATGCACAATCAAAACTTATCAGTGTTTACTAAGGATTAATAATTAATTGATTATTAAGTTCATTTTAAACAATGTTTGCGTGATTACTTTACTTAATCATGTGGGTGTATGCATTATAAAGTACCTAAAGCACTAATGTGTTTATGTGATTGTAAGCTAGTACAAGGCATGTACAGTGAGCATGGCAATTGAGTGACGTGTCATTTTATGCATTATCTCGTCTTATCGACATTTACTAAAGAGCAGCGACTAATTCTTACTTTATTTAAGCTATGTTACGTGATTGCGATAGGAAGCCATGTGTATGCATGTATTATCTAGTGCCTAACGTGCTATAACCCTAACGTGTAACATGCACTAGAAACGTGACTAGCATATGATATGTCATTTCATGCGTCATTTTATGTTCAATTCTCTTTACTATCATATGCTAGTGTTTAATTACTAATTAGTATCGTATGTTAGTGTTTATTTACTAACTTTTATTTTTAAGTATGTTTATTTAGTTTATATTAAGTAAATGAATATGCAGAGACTAGAGATTAATTATCTAATTCCCTAGTATGCAATTGTATTCTAATTATTGGTGCCTAATTAATTAAATTTCAGTTTTATAATTGTATTACTAAAAGTATCATGTGGCACATGCAATAATGTAGGCTAATGCAAAGTGAGATGCACACTAATCATATTATTAACCTGTATTTATCATGATTATATGAGGTACACTATTTGAAAGTAAAATACATCAAATAATGAGCACAAATAAATCAATAAAGAACCAAAAAAATTAAATAAATAAACTCCAATAAAACTCGAATGCCAAAAAGGAGGGTAACATGATCAGGTGATAACTGAGTTTGATTTTAGTGAATTTGTCGTGGGATTTTTCGGTGGTGGAATGATTGGCTATAGATTTATCGGGTGTCAAGTATTTATCGGGGGTTATGGATTTTATAAATCAAACTAGGGAAAATATGAGAGGTTTTAAGATTTGAAACCGATTTCATAAAATAGTATCGCGTGAGGGCAAGAATCACTGAAATCGGAATTACCGGTGAAAAGATATGGTGTTTGCAAGATGTAGGGGCTGTAGGGACCTATCTGTAATTATTAGAAAGTTACTAGGGGCTATTCTATAATTATCAGAGTTGTCAAGGACTTATAAGTAATTACAGAAAATACTAGGGGTTCATATAAAATTTATTTGGACTAAACTATAATTATTTTAGTATAATTTGGGGCTGTTTTAAGTAAAATATTAGAAATGGGTCATAATTTACTGAACTGCAGGGGTTTGGATGTAAAAGTGCCATTTCCTGGAATTTGTGGGATTATTTTTGTACAGGAAAAGTGTGGAATAGGTCCATGGACCTATGGACCGGAGCAGAGGGCTCAGTCCACTGTCTACCGTGAACCCGAATAATTTGGGATGTTGGATCCGAGGGGATGGCTGGGATTTTATTGCGACGTGGACGAATCCGGACCGTTGGATCTCTATCTGATGGTCCAGATTTAATATAACTATACCGGTTATGTTAGATCTAATCTGAGCCCTAGGTTCCAAATTGGTCGGTTGAGATTTAAGGTGGCTGAGTGATCTAATCTGGCGCGTTGGTTTGGGATCGGACGGTGAGGTCATGATCTAGAGGGCCGGCAGGCCCGGGCGGTGGTCGTGCCGAGCCAGACGGCGGTGCCATGGCGGCGCTCCACCGGAGAAATGTGAGGCGCACTGCAGGCCTCCGAAACTCGATGGAAAAATGCCTGTGAGAGAGAGAGGAGGGTGCAGGGGTTCACCTAGGAGTGCTGCCGGAGCTCGGGACGCTGCGGTGGCTGCTGGCGACGACGAGGGTGTGCGCTCGGCGGCGGTTACCTGGTGGCAGGGCGCAGGCACAGTCAAGGTAGCTCAGCGCAATCCGTAATCGGAAGAGGGTGTCCGTGGGGAGCTGCCGGTGCAGAGAGGAGTAAGAAGAGCTTGCTAGAGGCGCGGAATCGCGGTGAACTTGAGCAGCGGTGCTAGGAAGGGGAAGGGTAGAATCTGGGTCTTTAATGGGATTTGAGGCCTGTAGCTGCGGCGAGGAGCTCTGTGGGAGCTCTAGCAGGTTATTTATAGCCGGAGGAGGTCGGTAAGGCGGCGGGATGAGGTTGAATTCAATTCCAGCGACGGCAGTGTCGGGTCCAGTCAGAGGGGCATGGCTTAAATGCAGCGGCCGGTCGGGGAGGCACGGAAATGGTGGCGGTGCCCATGGCCTTTGACTGGCGAGGAGAGAGGAGAGGCGTGAGAGGAGAAACGGGATGGGCTGAGGAGTAAAAGTGGGCGAGTTAAGGGGGCATGGCTACCGGGCGGCGCACGCACGGATAGTCGGCTGGTCGCCGGCCAACTGGCGGAGTGGTGCGGCGAGCGGCACGTGGCACTCCTGGCTGGCTGCATTGTCGGTAGTAGGAAGACAATAGGCAGCTGGGCCAGGCCGGCGCGCTGGGCTGGGGGAAAGAAGGAAAGGGCGACCCGCGTGGGGAGGAGGGTAAAAGAAAGAAGGCCGCTGGGCCGTGCGGCTGGGCTGGTGACTGGGCCACGCGAGAAACAAAAGGGAGGGGGAGTTGGGCCAGTAGGGGAGAAGGGAGAAAGGATTTGGGCCCAGTAGAAGAAATGGGTTTGAATATTTCTTGATTTGATTGGATTCAAATTTAAATAGAAATCATATGAATTTGGCAAGCTAAAATCCAGTAAATAAAAGGAGAAAATCAAGCACTTGAGTACACTCAAATTTTAAAACTCTAAAAATTTTCAAATTTACAGAGTTTTTAATTTACGTGAGATTTTATCTTTTGAAGAAGAGAGAAGAGGAAATTTTGTTAGCATATTTTAGAAAATTTTAAATTTTCACATTTTTATCTCTTGGGTAAATTTTGGATGTCACAATACCACGCTCCATCTAGTGAGCCTATGGCCCCGTTTGGAACCGCTTACCATCGGCTTCCATTGGAAGTAAGCGGCGAGGCTTTCCAAACGGCGCGATTTTGACGCGGCTTCTCGCCACCACGATTCCCCACGACGCTCCTATTTGCCTGCAACGCAGAAGCGGCCTCCATCCAGCTTTGGCCCAACGCGAGAAGAGCAGCGACCCGCCTTCATCCAGCTCCATCACCCTTGCTTCTGTTCCGCCTCTTTCATCCCAGCTTGCGTCGCCCCTGGCTCTGACCTGGCCTCCGTCACCGTCCACGTCCCAGTCTTCGTCGCCGCGTGCCTCCGTCGTCCGCACCGCCGCCTCCGTCGTCGTCCGCGCCCCTGCCTCCGTCTGCCCACACCTCGAGCCTGCCTCCGCTGCGGTCCTCGCCTCCCCATCCTTAGCCTCGAGCTCGCCTCCTTCCATACCCCAGGCATCCTGACCACAATCTGTGCCTCTGCCCACATCTCCGACAAGCGATGCTTAGTGGTGAGGTGAAGCGGTAACCCAAATGGCTAGCTTCTTTTCACAGCGTGCTGAGAAAAAATTGCTCTCCTAGGAAGTTGGTTTTCAGAGAAATCGTGGTGGTGGTAAGTTGTTCCAAACGGGCTCTATATTTCTTCTTATGCTCATCGCATTGCCAGAAGAAATGAGATCTGTAGTAGTAATCATTGTGCATAGTTTGACAGTACAGATCAAGAAGTGCATAGGTAACCAAAAAGTATAACAAAAATTATCATTGCACAGTTCCAATGATCTCATTTAGCAAATCATTATGCATAATTTGATAGTACAGTACCACAATGGTGCAGAATTAAACAGTAAAATATTACAATAGTATAGAATTAAATAGTACAATACTATCCTAGTGTACAACTACATAATACAACTCTAGCCATGAGCTGACCCGCTATTCAACCACATCTGGCAGCACACGTTTCCCTTTGTTGAGACCAATCATTATTATCAGGTTCCACATCATTAGGTGCTGCTTCATCACCCATATTTGCCGAGGTTTGTTCGAAAGGAACATGCTGATCATGACCATCCCTCAAGATCTAGTTGTGTAGAATGCAGCAGGCAAGCACAAGCTACACCTAAGTCTTGTATGGGTGGAATGGTTTGTTGTCTAAGATCCTAAACCTATTCTTAAGTGCACCAAAAGCTCTCTCAACAATGACTCGTAGAGATGAGTGCCTCAAATTGAAAAGCTCTTGCTGGTCCCAATCTCGGCTAGATGATATCTTGTAGCACGATAAGGTGGAAGGAAGCTAGGTGGAACAGCATATCCAGCATCCACTAGGTAGAACTTATCTAAACACCCAATTGCTAATATTAGAACCTAAAGAGCCACAATGCTAGATATGGTGTTTATGCGCAAGTGGTGTATGGTGGAAATCTAAGAAAACCATCTCTTTCTAGGGCATCAGCAAGGATTCTAGCATCATATGTTGAACCCTCCCAACAAGCAAGGACATAGGAGAGATAAGATCAAAGTCCACAGCTCCCAGCATATTTTGTGTGGTTGTGTGCTTTCGACCTCTAAATGCAGCTTGCATCTTTACAGAGACTCAGGTTATAACATGTGTTCCATCAATGGCTCCTATACAATCTTATTAGCAAGCATTCAAACAGATCAACATACAATAAGTCAAGTACACTAGTGAATGTTGTAACAGCTCGTAAATCGGTTTGGGCCAGATTCCCTTCTCTCTATTAGCCCAACTGGCCTGCTATCTTTTTGTCGATCTCAACCCTTGTTTTCCTCTTGATCCAACGGCTGCCCTCCATCCTCACCTACCACTACACCCCTAAAACTCTTCCCAACCCTAGCCGCCCTGTGCAGCCGGCCCCGCCGTCACCCCTGCTCCGTGCACCCCTGCATCGCCCTCACACCGCGCCACCGCTCCAGCTCAGCCTCGCCGCGCCGCGCGCTCTTGGCTGCCCTGCCGAGCGCACCGTCCGAGAACGTCCAGTGCACGCGCCTCTGCCTGCGCCACCCCTGCGCCTCTACGCCGCCCCGTCGCCGCCCCTCTCCGACCGCGCCGCGCCTCGCTGACCTCATTCGTCTTCGCGTCATCGTCCTGCTCACTGCTGTGTGGCGCCGTCCGTCGATCCAGCGCGCGCCCGTCCCTGGCTGCGCCGGAGCTGCTAGTCATCCCCGACGTGCCTTCGCTTTGTCACCGGGAGTCGCGCTGTCCCTGACATGCGCCGTCCTCTTCCTTTGCCACGTGACCCCATCCTGCTCGCTGTCCAACCTTGTCCGCCTGTGCCCTGGTCGTCTCCGTCACGCCGCCTGGTCCTCGTCGAGCCTCGTCACCGCTCGTCCCCGACCTCGGCGCCGTCCTGCCCGCCAACCCCGCGTCTGACCTCGTCCACGTCATCGTTCTCCACCTCGCCGTCGTCAGCGCGCCGCCGTTCTCACCGCAGCCGTGCCTGTCCTCTCCTGGCTTCGACCGCATTGTCTTCCTCCCGTTCGTCCTCGTGCCATCCCACTCATCGTCTGTGCCTCGCCGGTCTGCTTGCATCCCCGTCCGCCTGTCGTCGTCCCCTCGTTGGCCTGCATTGTTCGCGTCGCCTGCGCCCCATCTTCCTCGAGCTGCGTCTCCATCCCTGCTCTATCCAGTGCCATTGTCATCTTTGTCCCGTGCATCGTCTGCTCCGTGCAGTCACGGCCACACGCTGCTCCCGTCCGATCTGCAATGACTCCATATCTCGGTGAGAATCTGTTTATCCCTTGTATGTTTGTTTCGAGGACCACTATTGTCTCGTGTTTGTAACGACCGAGATTTTCTTTACCTTTCGATAAGTCCCGATCTTCCGTGACCTTGCCAATCCCAGGAGTTTGGCAAGCACGACATCACAAGCGATCAATCAAGAAACCATAACAGAAATATTAAACAAGAAACCAGAATAGAAAATAGCAAATTAAAGCAAATTATTAAAATAAAATCCTTCAAAGGGGTCCATCGGCACGTAGGCTAGAAATATCTCATAGCAGATAGATCACTATCAAGAATCCAACAAGAGCGACAGCGAAAGCATCAACAAGGCAGCGGTAGCGAACCTCCTCCACACAGGCTAGCTTGAGCGCAGGAGCGGACGTCACGGACCGTCAGAGACGTAGTCGAAGTCGAAGCTGAGAGTATCCTCTGAAAACAACAAATTAGAAAGCCGTGAGTACGAATACTCTGCAAACCACGTACTACCTATCAACAATGTAAGCATGCAAATGGTTTCAAGGGTAAAGGCATGGCTCAAGTGCTAAATGCAAGTTTAAAACATTTTATCTACTTTAAAGATGAAAGAAAGCTTTATTTTAAAACTGTCAAATTTTATTATCTTGCCCCGTAGAGATCTCCGCTATCTCGGACGGGGGTTCATTTTAAATGCCGGTGTAATCTTCACACTCGGCCACAGCTCAAAGACCGGAGTCTAAAACAGTTTGAAATAGGAGAGGAGGAAGAAAAACAAAACTACTCAACGAGGAGCACAACTCAGGGGGTGTTCTTCTAAAAGGACGTGAGGTTATGCACCTGGACCCGCGAGAAGCGTCATCAGAAACTACCGTCGTAGTCCCGACGAACGCACAAGACCCGTCCACAAGCTTTAACTGGCGTCATCCGTTCTTCAGGATAGGGATCCCAAAAGCCTACGCAACCGGGTCCTGGAGCTGTGAAGAGCCTACCACTGATCAAGTGGGGTATCTCGATCTCATGTGGGGAGTCAGAGCTCTACACCACACTAACACAACACCGCCAACCCACGGGTAAACAACCAGTCTCGGCAAGCTTCAAGATCAAGCCACTGCCCATACAGGGTAACGTGGTGTGCATGGTTGTCAACTGAGCATACAAGGCTCGAAGGACTCGATCCTTAATTGTCGAGTCAGACACCATCTCCAACCTCAACGTCAACAACAAGTCTCATGGAAAGATCCCAACCCGGATCTTCACGTTGTACCCGCAACAGGTACGCCCACAGGGACTTCCCAAAAGTCCCCAGCTCCTCATACTCCAACCTGGCCTCGCTAAATAGTTATGTATAGTTATTTGCAAAACTCACACATTTGAATCACAGTTCAAAAGCATTTAACACAAATTCTATTTTTATAGTGATAGGAGTGAGATAAAAATAAATGCGACTAAGCATGGCTAAACATAAAAATAAAATAAATATTCTAAAGCAATCCTAGGGTTTATATTTGTGGAACAGTAAATAGGCACGGCTTAGGAATGTTGCTAGCACATTTTAAAATAGTTGGCATGCAAATTAGGGTTGCAAACAAAACATACAGTTTAAAATACTGGGTACAAAGTGATCAAAGAACGCGGCTTTCCTGACAACAACTCAAGATCGAAGTCGAAATCCGCATCGTCGAACTGAGCTGGCTCACGGAACTCCTTCTCGGGAACACCGGCTAAACACAAAACGAACAAGGAATTAGACACTAATTACGCGACAAATAAAAACCAGAAATTAAATCTAAATTGAAACTACTAAACTAAACGTGCGCAAAACGTTCCTGGAACAACCCTACACGACAATGCGATGAGACAAATTAACGGAACAATTTTGGGAATAATCGGAGATCAAATGGTGTTCCCCGAAAATTGTAGATGATCTAGACCACAAGAATTTAGATTAATCATAGAATAATTAATCGCAAATAAATTAGCAATTAATCTAACAATTAATCGGAGAGAAAAAAGGAATTTAAAAGAGAGGAATTAATCTCACCGGGGATCTGGAAATTGAAAACGAAATCCGAAGATTCGGAGACCGCACTAGAAAAGTCGGAGACGTAGAAACCAGAGACAGTAGAGACGCGCGACGGAGGAGACCGGTACTGGAACTCGGTCAGAACATCGTGTAAATTGGAGATGGTGATGGCAGGGTCGGTCCACGGCGCGGGAACCCACGTGGAGAAGAGGCTGGCGTGGCGACGCGGGGCAGCTGACGACGCGCTTCGGTTGACGGCGTCGGGGAAACTCGCTGGAGACGCGGCGAGCGGTGATAGCGACGGCAACATAGGCTGGCTCGGTGACACGGCGCGAGGGTCGAGACACTGGGGTCGTGCGACGGGTCTGCAGACGACGCGGCTCGGTGTTGACGGCGCGAACTCCAGCGGCGGGCTCGGGGCACGGAGATCTTGCGTGACAGCGACGAACGGCAGCAGAGGACAGCTCGCGCGGCGCGTGGCTGGATCCAGCGGACGGAGCGGCGGCGGGATCGAGGAGGCAATGCAGGAGAGAAGCGGCGTGTGGAGGCGGTTACAAGATTTTTATGGAGAATGGGGAGAGAGAAAAGGGGATAAGAATGGGAGAGATTTTTATAGGAGGGATTAGTGGGGAATGTTAGGAATTAATTCGAAATATTAATTAAAATTGTGAGGTAAACAAAGGCCGGAAAAAGAAACAATTAGAGAAGATATTTAGGGATCTGAAAATTAATTAAGAGATTCCGGAAAATAATTTTGGCCCCAACGTAAAATACGGGGACCAAATTATTTCGGCACCGGATCAGTTTAGATAAAAGGATTTCGAATTTAGACGAAATGAAATTCGAGATAAAAGATATTTGAACAGAACGAAATTTGGGACAGATGATTTAATCGGAACGGAATTTGGGAAATTCGCTGCTTTATTAATTCGAAATTCCGGGATGTTACACCCCAGTTCCTCATACTCCATCCTGCCCCCGCTAAATAGTTATGTAAAGTTATTTGCAAAACTCACACATTTGAAGCACAGTTCAAAATCATTTAATCCTAGGGTTCATATTTGTGGAACAGTAAATAGGCACGGCTTAGGAATGTTGCTAGCATATTTAAAAATAGTTGACATGCAAATTAGGATTGCAAATAAAACATGCAGTTTAAAATACTGAATACAAAGTGATCAAGGAACGCGGTTTGCCTGGCAACTCGGGATCGAAATCGGGATTTGGGTCGACGAACTGAGCGGACTCGCAGAACTCCTCCTCTGAAACACCGGCTAAACAAAATACGAACAAAGAATCAGACACTAATTACGTGACAATTAAATCGAAATAATAAATCTAAATTAAAACAACTAGGCTAAACGTGTGCAAAACATTCCTCGAAAAATCCTACACGACAATCGCGATGAGACAAATTAATGGAACAATTTTGGGAAATAACTGAGATCAAACGGAGTTCTCTAAAAATCATAGACGATCTAGACCACAAGGAATTAGATTAATCGCAGAACAATTAATCGCAAATTAGACTAGCAATTAATCCAACAACTAATCGGAGATGAAAAGAAATTTAAGAGATAGAAATTATTCTCACCGGAGATCTGGAAATTGGAGACGAAATCCGAAGATCGGTACTGGAGGCTGGAGACGAAAATCGGAACCGCGACGTGCACTGGAAACCGATCGGGGCCGGAGCGGTCTTCGGACCGGTGACCAAAGGAGGGGGCAGCGCGCAGGAATCCGGACGGTGACGTTGAGGTTGGTCCACGACGCGGGAACCCACGCGGAGAAGAGGCTGGCGGGCGACGCGTACTCGGCTCGGGCGGCTCGGCTGGAGACGTGGAACGGCTCCGCGACAAGCTATTGGGACGCGGCTTCGATGCTGACGTCGTCGGGGCTTCACGTGGAGTCGGGTCGTCGGGGCACGAGAGACGAGGCGATGACAGCACGATGGAAACGGCGATGGCGTCGCGGCTAGAGATGTGCGGCAGGCGCGTGGGGAACGAGATCGAAGCGGCAACGTGGTCGGGGTGGCGCACGTGGAGAGGCGAGCTGCGGCGGCGGAATCGAGGACCGAGCACGCAGAGGAGCGACGGTTCCGGAGCGGTGGCGCACGGAGATTTTTCTAGAAAATGAGGAGGAGAATGGAGATGATAAGAATGAGAGGAGATATTTATAGGAGGTTTAGATACAGACGAGGATAGGTGGGAAAAGATAATATTGAGAGAAATAATTAGAGAAAATATTTGAGGATCTGAAAAATAAATTTGGAATTTCTAGAAAATAATTTTAGCTCCAACGAAAAAAATACGCGGACTAAATTATCTCAGCACCGGAACAATTTAGATAAAAGGATTTCGAATTTAAACGGAACAAAATTCGAGACAAATGATTTTTGATCGGAGCAAAAATTGGAAAATTCGCCGATTTGTTAATTCAAAATTTACGGGATGTTAAAGAGTTTGTTGATCGTTCCTTGTTACCGTGTTTGTGGGGCAGTTGGTGATCGTTTCAATGATGCCGGAGCTTTGGAGCAGCAGGGCAGTGAGCTTTTCGGTCATCACGGTTCCAGTCGGTGTCGTCGGTTCTGCCTTCATCTTCTTCAATATCTCGATCGTCTCCGGTGAGCTTCTTCCATTCCTGTCGTTTCCTTTGGTGTCCGTTTTTGTTGGTTGAGGTTTGAATCCTATCTGTGCTAGGAGGAGCAAATCGTTGGAGCATGAACACGTCTTGATTGCCAGGCTGCCGCATGGCCAGAGTCTGTCGCCGTAGGCAGGAGGTGCAATTGTCGAGGTGGAGCTGCCACTGTCACCATTCTGTCACCACCACTGTCGTTTCCTTGGTGAGACCGTGTTCCCTGTCTTCATTTTCCGCGTCCTGTTGGTATGCTATGTTGGGAATAAGGCATGCTTGGCGTTTGTATTCAGATCAGTGGATCACCGCCGTTCTTCGTGTTCGGGTGCCCAGGATCTGAGCTACGCCATCTTCACCTCGGCCCATGTTCCCGCAACTTCTCTTCGGCTCTTGCTCAAGTCTCGGTGAGCATCTCTGTTTCTCTGTTCAGTTTTCCTTTTCTTCGGCTCTTGGTGACTTCTTCATCTTCCTTCTTTGTTGGCCAGATTCGCATTGAGCCACCGCGTTGTGCAGGTTCAACCATCCACACCGTCGTTCCTGGGGTCAGCTCACCGATTGTTTTGTTGGAGAACTTTCCGTGCCCTCGACACTGTCGACTCTTTGTTGGACCAAGCCTAGTGAGCTATGTTCTCTTGTCCTTGCGCCTTCCTGGTCGCTCAGCAAGGTTCGTAAGTCATGGCTGTGAGTTGGTGCTAAAGTCTAAGTTTACCACGTTCAGGCCAAGGTCATGCGGAGTCGTCCGTGACCGAACCTGAGTTCGAGGTTGTTCGGTCATCTCGAGTTCCAGCGTCATTTTCCCCTTCGGCCTTCATCCCTGCAGCTTCGCTTCAGCCTTGGCTCAAGTTTTGGGTGAGCACTTCTGCCCTTTGTTCTCTTTCCTGTTGGTTAGGTCAATCCGTAGCTCGTGTGGTGTCCAGTTCAGTTTCAAGGCAAAGACACACTGAATTGACTGTGTCCAAGCACTAGATCGTCTCTTGTGGATCGATCTATTGAGCTGTGGAATCCGATTCAGTTTTGGGGCAAGGACAGACCATTTCGGCTGTGTCCAGACACCAAATCGGGTTCTGCCAGCTGATCTGTATTCTTATGTGATCGAGCTAGTTTTGGGTCTAGGACACACGGGTTCAGTTGTGTCCCGACCCTAGTTCTGTCGTTGTCGGGTGATCTGTGGGTGTTTGCTTGTGCTGCAGCAATCAGTCTAGTTTTAGGTCATGATAACACAGGTTCGTCCGTGTCTGAGCTCTGTTTCATGGGCTGTCGGGTGAGCTGTGACAGTGCAGCATGTCACACAGCCGGTGCTGTGTCCAAGCCCTTGGACACGCGCCCACGGTCCGGATGTTACCCAGCTCTAGGTCAGACGGCGATGACCGTGTCCAAGCCCCAGTTCGTGCTTTGGTCGTGCAGCCGGTGACTGTCCCGTGGGTCACACGACAAGCACCAGTCCAAGCCCTTGGACACGTGTCCATGGTTCGGCTGTGAGCCAGCGCGTGGTCACGAGGCTATGACTGTGTCCAAGCCTTAGATCGCGTGCGTTTGGGCCGGGAGGTAATCGGTGCCGAGTCACATGCTGATTACTGTGTCCCAACCCTAGGCCACGCATAGTCGATCAATGGGTGATTGGTTCCCAGGACACGTTGCTGTGACCGTGTCCTAACCTCAGATGACTCACGATCGAGTCAGTTGATGATCCGGCCTCAGGACACGTCGTTGTGACTGTGTTCTGGCCCCAGATCTTTTCTGTCCGGGCCAACGTGTGACTGGAGCCCTAGACACATGCCGTCTACCGTGTTCGGACCTCAAATCGCACATGCTCGTTCCAGTCTATTTTTTTCACCTGGGACAAGATCGGGAGACCGTGTCCTGGAGCAAGTTCTTATCTAATGCCTGTATCCCTTAGTAGAGTCTGTTCTAGTAGTTGTTATGTCGTCCTTTTCAGTTTCTCACCTGTTTCTTATGCCATTTGTCCAGCTGGAGATGTTGCTAAGTTCTTGAGGACTGTTCTGCACGAGGACCTAGTTCCTTGACGATCTCACAAGGCAAGCCGTGTTCCTTGACCACTTTTGTACCTAATATTTAAACTGCATGTTTTGTTTGAAACCATAATTTACATGCCAACTGTTTTAAAATATGCTAGCAACATTCCCAAGCCATGCCGTCTATCTTTCCACAAATTATGAACCGTAGGATTGCTTAGTATTATTATTTTAATTTAAGCTTAGTCTTGCTTAGCTGCATTTATTTACGATACTTCACACTTATCTCTATAAAAAGGAATTTGTGTTAAATGCTTTTGAATTGTGATTCAAATGTATGAGTTTCGCAAATAACTATATACGTACTATTTAGCGGGGGCAGGCAGAAGTTTGAGGTGCTAGGGGACTTTTAGAAAGTCTCTATGGGTGTACCTGTGGCAGGTACAACTGGAAGGTCCGGGCCGGGATCTGTCCATATGTCTTGTTGGTTGTTGGTGTTGAGGATGGAGGGTGCCTGCCCTGGCATATGAGAACCGGTTCGTCGTGTCACATGTCTCCAGTGCTATACCAAGCACACCATGTTACCTTGTATGGTTAGAGGTTTGATCTTGAAGCTTGCCGAGACTGGTTGCATACACATGGACTGGTGGTGTTGTGTTAGTGTGGTGTCGAGTTACGACTTCCCACATGAGGTCGAGATATGACACCCGATCAGTGGTAGGCTCCTTACAGCTCTAGGACCCGGTTCTGTAGGCGATTGGGATCCCTATCCTAGAGGGCGAGTAACGCCAGTTAAAGCTTGTGGATGGATCTTGTGTGTTCGTTGGGACTATGATGGTAGTTTTCGACGGCATTTCTCGTGGGTTTAGGTGCATAAACTCTGCAGAGTTACAGTCAATGCGCATTGCCACATTCTTTGGAAGGACATTGCATGAGAGCTTCCACGATGATTAGTGTTGTTTTCTTCCCTCTACCTTTTGTTTTTAAATGTTTTGGACTCCGGCCTTTGAGCTGTGGCCGTGTGTGGAGAGTACACTAGCATTTAAAATAAACCCCGTTCGGGATAACAGAGATCCCTGCGAGGCAAGATAATAGAATTGTACTGTTTTAAAAATAAAACTTCTTGCATCTTTAAAATAAAATGTTTAAACTTGCATTTAGCACTTGAGCCAGCTTTCATCCTTGAAACTATCCTTTGCATGCATACATTGTTGCTAGGCAGCGCGCGGTTTGCTGAGTATTTGCATACTCACGGCTTTTCACGCCTTTCTTTTTCAGAGGTCAGCTAGAAGATCGTTCACATTTGCTTTCCTATCATGGTTTCAGGTTTGCTCTTGCACTCTAGTTGCATGTGGAGGAAGAAGATCGTCTTGGTGCTACCTCCCGCTTGTTGTTTCCGCTGCTGTTTCAGTTCTAGGATTCTCGGTAGTCTTGTTCCGCCTTGATAAGTTCAGTATGTTTTATGGATGATCTCTTTGAATTAATTTACCTTATCCTTGTTTACTTATTTTGTTATGGTTTTTTTATTGCTCACTTGTGATAAACGTACTTGCCAACCTCATGGGATTGGCGAAAGCACGTAAGATGGGGTCTTACTGAAAGGTACGAAAATTCAATTGTTACAAATGTGATCCTGACCTTGAAATAAGGGTATCAACTAAGGACCTAAGTTTAGCATATTCATATAGACCAACATGATGCAACATCATAATCTAGAAGGAAAATTAAAGTAATAGGTATTTGATCAGGTCAAGTGAAAGGCTTGAGGATTGTAAATTTGCAAGAGTTTATAATTCACAACAGGAAGCTCGCCCTGGCTGCCACATCCTTTGGATGCTCCTCCACAAGCATTCATAAATCATCG
Organism: Zoysia japonica; assembly: GCA_001602275.1. Lineage (NCBI taxonomy): Eukaryota > Viridiplantae > Streptophyta > Magnoliopsida > Poales > Poaceae > Zoysia > Zoysia japonica. The sequence continues at coordinate 812,997 of BCLF01000073.1, read as the reverse complement.
ACCAATGACCTCTGCTCAACAAAGTTTCTATAGATCTACACGACGCAATGTCAGATCTATGATAGGAAAAGCCGAAGACCAGCTCAAGCATCGCGTACAACAATGAAACAAGGGACAAAGGGTGATAAAGAGAGTAGAAAGGTCGGATCTTTGCCCCGTCTCGCATATATATACTGTGCAAGCTTTACAGCAACTACAACATGAACATGATGCGATGGCCTTGCCGATGGGGGCAGCGACGGCGGTGAGAGAGATGATAGAAGTTGTGGTGCATGGGAGGAGAAATAGCATGTGGTTACCCTAACCCTCACCTGGACTCACCCTATTATACCTAGGGTGCAAGGTTGGCTCGCTCGATCGCCTAGGTGAGCGCAACCACACCCTAGAGTGAAGTCCATTGCCCACGATCCAGTTGGACCCGGCTGTAGAGGCCAGGCTGAGTGGCTGAGGCGGGGAACCAATCAGATGAAATCTGCGTCAATGGGCCTGGCCAGGAAGAGTGTGGGGGCAATCAGCCCCATAGACATGGGTGCATAGGTGCGCGTGGATTGGTTTGGTTGGTTGAGTAGTTATTTCCTAGATAGTTATTCTACACCTTGGGTATTAAATAGGTGGAGCATATATTCTACACCTATGTGGCATTGGGCTCACAATCTTTATCAAGTCACACATGCTAGTGCCCTCGCACGGTTTCTTCAGTAGTTCTGTTGTTCAGTAATTTTGTTTCGCTTTTTCCGGTAATTTTATCTCTTTCAATAACTTTGTTTTCTTCAGTACTTTTGTTTAAATTCTTAAGTAATTTTGTCCGATTCAGTATTTATTTTTTAATTCTTTAGCAATTTTGGATCCAGTGTAGGCTCAAAATGTATTATTATGGCCACATTACCCCCTTTCAGAAGTTTTTACTGAATAAAACAGAGTAAAGCACTGAACTTTTTAGTTATCATATCATTGCGATTAAGCTCTCAGTATTATAGATGATTAAGTTTTTTGTGAGAGTTTAGATTTCTCATAATTTATTCCACTGCTTATAAGCACGACGCCCCCCTATACCCATGCGACTACGTACGTGTGGGTCAATGGTCACGTCGAAGATATTCGTCGCTCAATATTCATTGCTCACCCCAGATTGATTTCTCAGTTTACAGATGTACGAGTCTGGGGGGATCTCATGGTGGCGTAGCAATTTTGTTTTTCCAATTTAACTGTCCTACTCATTTCGTAAAGTATTTTTCTCCTATATAGGGACGACAATTCAGGTGCGGGTTTTAGGGAGTGTCGGGTTTTGCACCCGACGGGTGTTGTTCCATTTATCCACCCATAGTGACAGCAGCACCCGACCCGAAATGACACGTTGCGGGTTGGGTTTTCCCCCACCTGTGGGTGATCTGACACCTACTCGAAACTCCACCTGCACTCTCTCCTCTATTGGGCGTGTTTTTCTTCCACCCAATCCGAGCCTGGCCCTTTGCCATCCCTTTGACAATGGGGGATCCAACATCCGCCCGAAACTCGACGGGGACCCGACACTCATGTATGTAACTATTATGAATATATATGAATTTTTTGACAAAATATAATGCAAACCTGACGGGGCCTCACACCCGCCCAAAACCCAATGGGTTCGGGTGCGGGTTTCATTTTTCATCCGCGGGTGCGGGTCTAATATTGCATCCGCAAATTCTTTTGAAGCAGACGTGTTTTTAATAAATCCAACTCGAACCCACCCCGTGCCTATTCTTATAGTACATGAAAAAGGCTTCTATAAAGATGTTTACCTTTGGTGATGAGTACTCCCACCGTTCGAAAACATAAGCATTTCTAGGTTTAGTTAAAGTTAAATGCTTTTAACTTTTACTATTAACATCTTGAAAATTACATAATTTTTAATTAAAAAATATTTTTTTTGAAAGCTTATTTCATAGTGAATCTAAAAATATAATTTTTATATGATAAAATTATTAATTTTTATTAATTATTAATGTTCAAAGTGATAAAAGTTGTTTTTTAAATACCTCATAACAAATTATGTCTTTTAACATACGTTCCCTCAACGCCCCGTGCCCACTCTCCAAATTGCTGCCGTCCACTTTTAATACTCGTTGGCACAGTAGTAGTACAGGAGTACTGCACAGTACTAGTACTACGACAGGTAGATGACATTAAGCTTTCTATTTTGGTTAACCAAGTTGTCTCCGGACTCCAGATAATGCACGGGGCACATGCTGTTGGCTCCATGATTCAGTCACACAGCAAGTGTCCTTGATTCATAATGGCGAATAAATAAATTTACGATACAATGCATTAATGAAGGATGACAAAGTGATAGGGGTCAAGTTATTTTATGCAAGCACCATGCAATAGAACAATTTGGGAAATGATTATCAGATTATATACTATCCTGTTTTGAAAGTTCTGTCATTAGGGCAATAAATCTACTTCAAAATTGAAACTAGATTTGTTGTCAAATTGAACTAGATTTGTTTTTCCGAATGATAATAATTTTAGAACCGATCGATGGAGTATTCTTGGAATAGAAGAACACCAATATGGATCGTGAAATGATCTTTTGAATGATACACTATGTACAAGCATCGATTTGAACACCCTCGGTTCATTTACGTTAGCATTTGGACTTTAATCCGAAGCTCCAATTGCTAACATAAATAGACCAATGAAGTAGGTTTTAGGCCAAATTCATGAATTGCTGGAAGATTGTTGATTAGGTGCTGCTGCAATTAGATAAAAAAAAGAGTAACTAGTGAGGAAATAATATTATATCAACCATTTTACGTCGGTGTTCACCGTCACACCCGGTTTTATGGCTAAAACCGAATGACCATTTATGTATGCCCAGTAACAAGTTTCATACATAAAGTGACTTTAAATAGAACAATGTCTCGAATAACTAACTATTACAAAAATAGACTAAGAGTCTTATTGAATTACAAACCAAACAGCGGAAACGAAACGAAAGCTTCTTAGGCTCCACAGGCAGTTGACCGAATAGCTCGCCTAGACGTCGGCTCCAGGGTCTTCAATGCTCTCCCAAGGTTCTCCCTCTACTGAGCAGCAATTATAAAGGCAAGGTTGAGTACAGGATGTACTCAGCAAGTGTGAGAAGTATATGACATGTGGCAATTATCAAGGAAACAGGCAATATAGGGTTTAATTGCATAAAAGCACACATTAGAGATACACATTTCCTATTTAACACCTATTTACTAAGTGAAAGATATCGCACCTATAAACAGTAGTATAAGTAACAAAACCAAATCACAGTCTCCCACTATGATTCACTAATCCAAACCCATACCAATACCAATTCTAATTCCCGCTAATCATGTGAGGGTCCATGCAATGCTCGTGACCGTTAGCACGGCTGTCATCACAGTTTTAACTCTGTAGAGGTTGTACAAATTTCTCCACAAGTAGTGATTTCATCCCCTGTTGCCAGGTGACTAAAAAGAATCTCCATTATGCCTATGCCGTCGCACTCGCACACTTCCTTTAGTATGAGGGCCAAGAGATCACTACAAGGCTTCGCCATGACTTTCGCCAGCTTGTACGTGCCCACTAAGGTTTCACCTGTCGAGCACTAACCGGAACCCGAGAGGCCCCCTCTTGTGCCGAATGGTTTCCGGGAGTAACCTCCCTTCCCCACACATCTCTCTCCAGGTAGATCCAGGCGTAACCCACTTTCTCCGCTCCACCGTTTGGCACGCACAGAACTGGTTTTCATCACTTACTACGTCAGGCCGCGCCCATTCTTGGCATCGTGGCTGTCCGAAAACACATGCGTGGTCGCTCCACGAACTGGTCCTTAGATTTGGGAAGATAACTTACCAAAGAACAATGCCAGTAACCCTGCACACAGTCCTACACCAACCATATCGCCCAAATCATCACAATCCAGGTTACTATTAATCTCCCATTAATCCTCATGAAGCATGTATAATGATCCATTTAAATATACCCAACCCGACAGTAGCAATCTAAGCATGTGATCTCACCAACAGTAAAGTAAACTAAGATGACAAGGCATAATGTGGAAAACTAGGAATTTCTATTAATAGGTACGCAGTCAATTGGACACAAGCATGCAATCTACAAGATAGATATTTTGAAATTTAGGCACAAGATGGTCAAGGACACTTGCCTTGCTGCTCTTGGGAGTAAAAGTCGACGGTCTCGAACTCTTGCTATTGGAAGTCTTCGACGAACTGCAGCTCCGGGACGAAGTCGCCTAACGCACGAGAACAAAAACAATTAATCAAAGGCAATAAAATAGAACAAAATCAGTATGATGATGTCATGAATGCATAGATTATTTTGGTATGATCGTTTTGATATATTATTTGCTGGAATCGGAGTTACGGATCAAAAGTTATGGCATTTATAAGGTTAAGAGACTAATCTGTAATTAATAATTAATTATTGGGGGCTTAACTGTAAATTACAAAATTATTGGAGGACTAAAATGTAATTTCAAAAAAGTTCAGGGGCTAAAATGTAAATTTGTCACTCAGCAGGGACTAATTTATAATTAAAATTAAGTGTAGACGCTTTTCTGCAAAAGTGCCATAATTAATTATTAAATAATTGATATAATTAATTATTAAATAACTATTATAATTAATTATTATTAAATGAATTATTAAATAATTATTATAATTATTTTCCAGATTGATAATATTATTAATTATATAATTATTGGTTAATCTGAAATTAATTAATCTAATATCTAATTAATTTTAATTAATAGGGTATGCTGACATCATGCTGGTGTCATGCTGATGCAATAAGAAATCAAATTTTTTTTTCTAATTC